>CM076578.1:81148792-81748792 GCA_034641835.2 Pinus albicaulis
TTAGTATTTAGACCTAAAAACCTCGCTCATTTGAAAAGGTCATGTTGAGGGCTTTGTAGGGATGATGAAAACATGTTCATGCATGTATTTGATCCACTTTGTAGGCCTATCGACTAGATGTGAAAAAATTTCCTATAACATATTTCCCCCGTGAAAGTGAAAGTTAGAATGGTGAAACTGATGACTAAAGTTCTTTAACCTATGATGTTTGTATCAAGAACAACCTAGTTGAGATCATCATCTCGATATAATAAATTTTCATCATGATATCTTTCGTAGGTAGGCATACCCATGCTCATCACATAAGTTAACATTACATGTACATTTATTAAGAAGTTCGGCCCAATCGATAACATAGGAGTGGACCCATGTGCTTGGATGATTGTATGTGTTAGTATGAATCTTTTGTCGAAGTGTACAAAAAAATACCACTTTATCTACACATAACTTATATCCCTAACATCAAATATGGTTACCAATATCTTCAGATCTGTAGTTAGTTGATCGAGACAAGTGCTGCAAAAAACCAGATCTATGCATAGAGAGACATTAAGCAGTAAAAATAAGGTTTTTCTCCATACATCCAATAGACAAGACAAGAACAATATTTTTTGAAAGAATTTTTGTATTAAGGGCACCTGGGAGGAAAACAAGAAGGTGTTTCCAATTCTCCTCAATGGGATGGGTTCTTGGAAGTCCTCAGCACTTCAGATCTAGCATTTCTCTCTCCTGTTGGTGTAGAAAACCCAGACAAAGATAGAAGTCAAAGTGGTTTCAACAAAAATAAAATATGATGATATTGTTGGCTCAAATGCATCATGAGTAGATCCAGAGGACTATGAAGAAAAATAAATGGCAGTGAATGGTGATGGTAGGAGAAAACTCCTATTTATAACAAAATATTGGGTCATTCTAGATCTTGCACATTAAAATATCATTAACCAAATCTAGATCCACCTTTTATGGAATATTTTATTATATTTGTTGGAGGGAAAAAGTATTTGACTTGGGTCAAATCCCTTTATTTGTGAATAAATAAATAAATAAATGATTTATTTATTATTTTAAGGAAGTGGTTGAAAGATAATCAAATAAATGATGATTTATTTAATTATTTATGGGTGATTTAGTCATATTTAACAAGGAATATCATTTAAATAAGATTTAAATAATTATTCCTAGAAAATAATAAGATAAATAAAGATTTATCTAATTAATTTCTTTGTTTTGGGTTAAACATGACCAGGAAAATAAAAAAAAATATAGGTTTGTTTAATATTTCCTTTTGGGGTTTCGTGTTTATACCATAAACAACCTAATAAATGTGTTTTATTAAGTTATTTTACATAGTGAAAGAAATTTTACTTAGTGTAAAATTGGTCTTACGTGGTGTACTTGGGTCCATCTAATGATAGTAGGTTAGATGACCAAAAAATGGTGTAAGAGATTGCCCCCCAGCATGCAAGTGTTAGGAGCAAATCGTATGACCGAAGTACGTTGTAAGAACTCAATCACCAGACATCAAAAAGGGAAGTTAGAGAGAGGAATGTAAGGTAGAATAATGTGCTAAAGAACTAGACCCTGAGGAGATGAGACTTACAGGTGCGACAAGTCTCTTTTTACGACAGGGTACCTGTGCTAAAGGCGGTGGGGTAGGCATACCTATGCCCGCCGAGACAGAGTAAAAAAGAATAGTGTCCAAGAAACAAGGATCAACCATAAAGTACAAAATTTCGCATAAACATGAGCGATATAAATAACATGAGGATCCCATATACATAAGCTGCGGCTCGGGATAACAAATGACTTATACAATAATATCTCGAGTACATGAGATACAAATACAACTCCAAATGCCCCCTCACAAGTGAAGGGCTCACAAAATCTCGATCGATACATGCAAAGCAAAGAGGCGCTGCAAGCGGCTAAGGCCGACATCATCAAATATATGGAGCTGCATCGAAGGCTGCAATGAAGAGGTCATCCGAGCATGTGGGGGGCTACCTGCAAGGCCACCCCCTCATGAGGGCTGAGACATCTCACACACACCCGGGCATCACCAATAGCTGCTGCTACATCACTGGACCATCAAGCATACAGATATCAATCATGCTGAAAGGAGCTGAAGTGGAGAAACAATCAAGTCAAAGGGAAATGAGAGATCCCTTTTCTTGATCTGAGGCACCGAACAAGAGTGGAAGTTGGAACCAAGGTACACCGCTCTCTAGACTTGTCCTATGGAATGAAGGAGCTGATGTTGACAGAAGGAGGTCCGCCGTAGGTGAGGCAATGAGAGATCCTCAACTAAGGCATGAGAGAAAATAGTAGAGCAACTGACAGACTAATACCAATGATGATGATGGAATGGAGGGGACTGAGTAGCAAATGGACGACTTCCCTTGCTAGAGCATAAAGGACATGAATGACATGGCAGCGACTGACACAATATTATAAGGGATAGGGGACAGTCGGACTGACGGCCATAATTTGCGACACAAGAGAGAGACCAAGCAATGAAGGATGGAGTACTATAGCGGGGTACAAAGGGACTCAGGATAGACTCCATGAATGCGATGATGACTCAACTTGGATGCTCTAAACAAGGGCGACTCGATGGTGCTACCACATAGAAAAGGTCCCATGGGGGACCATGAAAACATGAGTACAAGATGGTATCTCATGACAAAAATCGACACGAACAAAGACAAGTATGGAGGCAAAGTGGTGCCCCAAATACAAGTGTTGTAAGTGAGGAAATTCGATTTTTGGGGGAGGTGAAGTGACCCATCTTGGACAAAATGTGTCCTGGTGACATATCAAATCACAAAAACTAATAGATACCCATTTGAGGTCTCGGTGAGAGCTTTCCAACGGTTCAGACGTTTTGTCAAACGGAGCTACGGTGTGGTCGCAGTAGGTGAAAGAAAAAACAAGGGTTCTCTTTTAATAAGGGAGTTTTCCCTCCAAATTCACTTATTTGCTAGTGTTGCTGTGGTGAATGTAGAGAGGAGAGAAGGCCCTAAATCTTGCGGCGAGCGTAGCAGACAAACCGACCATTGGAATCGAGATCCGTCAGTTGCAAGTAAGAGGCCTAACCTTACTCTTTCATTTTGATGGATTGAAAGTTCAGATTAGGGCCCAGAATCTCAGGAACGGACCCTCTTTCACTTCTACGTCCGGGTCGCACTTTTTGAGCCAAAAAATGCGACCTGGGAAGCAGGTTATGAGCCAAAAACTGCGACCTGTCCCAAGATTGGGAAAAAATGTGTGACCTGGAGGATGAAGGAGATTTTAGTGCTGTTTTAGGGCTGAGATTTGGGTTGTTGTGATTGGTTACAGTGTTTCCTATCTGTATACTGACAAAGATGATGTGTTTGTGCAAATATGGTAAATATACGGGTCAACTGGAGAGAGAGAGACCTGGGTACATTACGGTCATAGATCTAGGTAGATCAGGGTGTCCATCGTGTATTGGCCAGATTTGGGGTTCTAAAGTTTTTGGAGAACCCTTTGATGAGAGCTGAGGAGCCCTTGTTGGCCCAGATTGTCAATTATTGGGATCCAGATCATGAGGTCTTTGTAGTGCAGGGGCACAGGATCGAATTGACAGTCCAGGATCTGTATTTCCTGACTGGTCTCCCGCCATTTTGGATGGTGGGAAATATGCAGCCAGTGTTACCGCGGGGGTGGAACATCATGGAGTTTGTGGAGCAACATTGTCGACCGGGTCTCCAAGTCAAAGGGACTCGGATACCAATCGGGGACCTAGAGAAATTAGAGAATCGTGCAGTGGTCGCAGCGGTGCTGCGGATCCTGGGCAACCAGGCGCTCCATCACATCACTGGGGGGCAGATGATGATTGTGGAGAGTGTGTTGAGTGGGACCTACTATGGGTGGGCCCAAATGATGTTGGTGTCGTTAAAACGACATCTGTCGCTTTGCAAGCGGCAAGTGTACCACAATTTCTCGTATGGGACTTTATTGTGCTTCTTCTTTTTTGAGAATATCCCAACCTTACGACCTCGTATACAGCTCCCAGATGGGGGCCCGAGAGAGCCCAGGATGCGCCAGTGGGGGCGACTACTGTGCAGATGAGGAGGAGGGGCGGACGGACGAGTGTTTCGACCTGAGTTCTTTGCCCATTGAGATCAGATGTTGTTATACATAGACGACTATCCCTATAGTGGGATGAGTTATTGTGGGGATCCGGACCTACCACTTCCGCCTGGTCGAGTATGGGGACCCGATGGTAAGTGACAAGTGACTACTCTTTTTTGGGCATGTTAAAGTTATTGAACAATAGATAGGGTACTAATTCATGTACTTTTGGTATGCAGATATAGCTCCGGTAAAACCGGCCGGATATATGGGACGACCGGCAGCGTCAGGAGCTGCAGGCCCGAGTGGATTGAGAGCGGCGCATAATGAGGATGCGGCTGCCCTCCTGGAGGACATCCGCCGTAGATGCGAGAGGTTGCTGACCGGTGTTTCAGAGCACGGGTGGCAAGAATTAGATGACCAGTACATAGAGCCATGTATTGGTCTACCCTTGGAATGGCGGGGTGTCATGCGGCGCATGGCGATGGCCGGTCAGGGGATACATGATCTACAAGCTGCAGGAGCAGAGCCATTGGCTCGGGATCCGCCAGATAGTGATTAGGTGTGGGACAGGTGGTGCCCCCTAGTGTGTATGTAGGGACAGATGGTGTCCCCAATTTTGAGTTTTTTGTAACATGCTATGGGCATGTCATATGTATCAGAGTAGATGGACTCTAAACACATGTTTTGCGACACATATTATGGATATGCATCTTTTTTAATGATTATGAATGTTATTGTCTTGTATAAAATGCGTGTGATAAATGCTAATCTAGAACATGGTTTGCAATGCTATCTACATAGTGATTTTGTTCTCGAGGTACATGGTTGAAAGTTATGGTTTCAAATTCACGTATCAAGAGTTTCACTCGTAAATATCATCTAAACAGCACAGGATTATGCACACGATAAACACCATTTAGTTGCATGACAAGAAGTAGGGAATCTAAATGAACATGCATATGGAGGATTCGATGAGAGAGGGCATCGACTAAAAGGCCACGCATCGCATCATATTCGGCCTGATTATTGGTGGCAGGACCAATGCAAACCCCGTTCGAGAGAACAAGCGTATGCAAGGGGGTGAAAATGGCCCAACCTGCCGAGGCTAGATTCCGGGAGTAATGACCTGCACCATCGGCGTAACCGATATAGGGTGGGGACGAGAGGTTCTGCGGAATAGTGTTACAAGACAAAAAATGGGGGGAGGAGGAACAATGATGGCATCGTGAGTGTATAGTAGATATTGAGCGGCAACTACGGGAGGGAGTGTGATGGGAAAGATGGCTATGACTCATATAAAAACTAGATGGTGGTATATGAGGGCTATAGGAGGTATGGCTGGGACTCGGGCTGCGAAGGTCAACATAGATACAGGTGGTGTTATCCCGTGTATGGGTAGGAAGGATGAGGTCATGGGTGGAAAAGGTTTCCAAGGGGGCATCCTGACGAGAAAAGAGGGGATGACGAGTGGAAGGGAAACCACATGACACGGAAAAGCTACCTAAATCATCTGTATAGGAAGAAAGGCTCACATACGGATCGTCACGGGGAATGACAGAAGAACAGAGAAACAAATGGTCAAATGATGTTGAGCCCAGGGTGGTCGTTGATCCGGGATCTTGGGGAGGCCCCCAAGATCTAAAAACTTTGAAATAGATCCGCCAAGATCTCGCAAAATTATAATGCTAAAAAGAGAACACAAAGAAAATAAACCACAAAGAAACTTGTTTTATTGTACCGTTTGTCAACTCGTAGAAGCTACATTGTGGCGACAACTGTTCCTTTTACAAAGTGAGGCTTGTTATTTATAGCCTCTTTTTGAGATATAATACCATAGGTGTAGATACCATAGGCCAATACCATGGGTAGATACCACTTACAATACCATGGGAAAATCCCATGTGTGGATGAATACCATGGGTGGATACATACCATGGGTCACTTATAATACCATGGGTGAATAAATATCATGGGTGGATGAATACCATGAGTCGATGCCATTTACAATACCATGGGTAAAGTCCATGGGTAGATGGATAATATGGGTAGATGAATAACATGAGTTGATGCCATTTTCCATTCGGATCATTCCTCCCTCCTTAAGAAGCAATGGTCTCCATTGCGTGAAGTTCCCTCCTAAGAATCCTTTGTTGAATATGAAGAACCATTGAAGAGAAAGGTTTTGTGTAGTTAACCCATAACCATGATGAACGAAGATCCGAGGATAGAGATACCCTGTAATGCTTGTGACCAACTGTGATATTGACAGTGTGTGGCCTAGCAAATGGACTTCGATGAAGTGTGGGTTTGTGGATGAACCAAAATCATGAAAAATGAAGATCCGAGGATAGAGATACCCTGTAATGTTTGTGACCAACTGTGTGACTAACAGTGTGCGGCCTAGCAAATGGACTTCGATGAAAATGATTTTGTGTAGTTGACCCATAACTGTGATGCTGATTGTTGATGAAGTAGCAGGTGCCTACATAGCTTGGGGTGGGAGGGCACATCTCCAAATAACCCAAGCCGAACGCTGCTATGATCAAACTGATGAATGTGAAGCAGGTGCCTACTAAAGCGGGGTGGGAGGGCACGTCTCCAAAGGGAACCCGCTCCGAATGCTGCTCCAGATTTAAAATGAGCATAACTCAGTCAATATAACTCAGAATATTTATTATAACCTGTTTTTTGAAATGGAATGATCATTCTGCATCATTTCATGTGTTTGAAACCACTATCTGGAGACTCTAGACTCTCAGATTTGCGCTGGAACTGGCACGCCGTCACAAAATTTCTGAAAAAATAGTTGATGTTAAATCAACGATAACTCCCACATCCGGACTCCGATTCAACCGATTTTTTTTTTGAACTTGGGTGATTTTTCAAGAGGAGCTCAGATATATCTCCATTTATTTGAAATTTTGTACTAAAAATGGCGAAAAATGACAGGAGAGCCGCCGTCCATGAATTGTCGTCAGAAAAATTGCTTCAACATTGCTGATTTTGAATTAGCAATATCTCCCTCATCCGAACTCCAATTTGGCCGATTTTTTTTTTGAATTTGAGTATTTTTTCGCAAGGAATCCAGATCTGGTCTTTGTTTTTGCAAATTTTTTACCAAAATTTTCAGATCTGATCTGAAAACTCGCCGCCCAAAAACATTCATGGATTTTGCTGAAGATTGCTGCAAAACATTGAAGCTGAAATATGTTTCAAACCCTCATTCCCATGGAGGCGTAACCTGAATCTGATACCACTGATCCGGATCTTGGGGGGGAGGCCCCCAAGATCTAAAAATTTGAAATAGATCTGACAAGATCTGCAAAATTATAATGCCAGAAAAAAAGAGAGAACACAA
Organism: Pinus albicaulis; assembly: GCA_034641835.2. Lineage (NCBI taxonomy): Eukaryota > Viridiplantae > Streptophyta > Pinopsida > Pinales > Pinaceae > Pinus > Pinus albicaulis. The sequence continues at coordinate 81,156,252 of CM076578.1, forward strand.
AGAAAATAAAACCACAAAGAAACTTGTTTTATTAAAACAAAGAATAATTGTAGAAGCTACATTGTGGCGGACAATCTGTCCTTTTACAAAGTGAGGCTTGTTATTTATAGCCTTTTTTGAGATACAATACCATAGGCGGATACCATGGGCCAATACCATGGGTAGATACCACTTACAATACCATGGGTAAATCCCATGTGTGGATGAATACCATGGGTGGATACATACCATGGGTCACTTATAATACCATGAGTGAATAAATATCATGGGTGGATGAATACCATGAGTCGATGCCATTTACAATACCATGGGTAAATTCCATGGGTAGATGGATAATATGGGTAGATGAATAACATGAGTTGATGCCATTTTCCATTCGGATCATCGCCGAAGGGGGATCGAGCGAAACAATAGGGGGGATTCAAGGGGAATGTTCTCCAAGGGTCTCACAGAGGATGATAGGTAGAGGATGGTGGTAGTAGACTCCGTCATCTAGACATCAGGGGGGGGAATGTCAATGGGAGTGTGGGGATCCTCAAGCTGTCCTGAAGCATACTGCACAAGTATGGGAGAGGCGGACTGATTTTTTTCAACCTCGTACTCTCGAACTACCTCTAAAGAGGCGTGATAATGCGTCAAGTGAGGACAATGGTGGGAGTAATGGCCATGGACACCACACAAAACACAAGGTTTGTTGGTGCGAATAATCTTTGGGTTCTTGGTTACGGACGAGGACGGAATAGAGGGGTCAGGGATCTTAGACTCAGGGAATGCGACTTTAACCATGGGCTGAATACGGGGCAGTTCAGGACAAGTATGGGTGGCGTGACCGACGACATCACACAAGGCGCAAGGCTTTGCGGGCGGAGGTGGAGCCGGGTCAGTCAGGGTAGCCTTGTCTTTGGATGCCCCCTTGCGAGCTTTGCCTTTCTGTCCTGGAGTTGCCACCATAGGAGTAGGGTCCTGAGGAGGTGCTGGGGGCATGGAGGCAACGAAGGAAGCAAGGGGGACCGGTTGAACGGGTGTCAAAGCAAGATACGGTTTGGGGTGACCAGGTGGGGTAGCAGCTGGAGGGTCAAGGTACCAGACGGGTATGCCCAGGGTCAGGTTGGGGAGAGAGAGGGTGGCCATGACGGGGACCGAATAGACTTCGAGAGGGGGAGCCAGGAAAGGTATCTGACCAGTGGGGTAATGACCAGGAGGGACAGCTCCGAGATGGTTGAGGCCTGGGGGAACTGACCCAGGAGGATAAAGGGGTTCAGGGATACCAGCTGTAGGAGAAGGGCCAGAAGGAGGAGGTCTGGCTGGCTTAGATGAATGGCTAGGAGCGGGTTGCGGTGGGCGAGGTTGAGTCTGAGGTTGCTGACTAGCCGAAGCGGGCCGCTTAAGGGCAGCCCGAGACGATTGCATCATGCAAACATTCGATAAGCTGGGATCAGAGATAGGAGGAGGAGGGAGACCAGGAAAAGTTCCAAGCAAAGAGGAGTCTTTATAGACGCCAGGAGAGACACTGGTCAAGGAATCGATGGTTTGCTTATTGGCTACAGAGGAGATGGTCGTCTTAGGGGAGGTCTGAGACTTTGGCTCATGATAAGTTAACTGGTCGATAGTGACTATCTTTCCATTGTGAGGAAAAGACATCTTGTGAAAAATCGCGGATGGGACAACATACATGGCATAGGTGTAGCTTCGCCCCAAGAGAATGTTGTAATCCAGAGGGGCGTTGACGACTTCGACGTCAACGCAAACAGTCTTACCCGCAAGGGTGATAGGACAATTACGGAAAAGGCCAATGGGCTGGGAGGCATGGCCGTCCCACGCTTAAAGGGTGATTGTGGAAGGGGCCAACTTAGGTGATCCGAGTTGCTTCCAAACCGAAGCAGACATCACACAGGTGGATGGCCCCTCATCAATTATACACCGAGAAATGTTAGCGTTCCAGATTTTGACTAGGATTTGGAAGGCGACGGAAGCAGGAAGAGGGGGATGTTCTGATTGATGGGCGTCAAAAACGATCATTTGGTCATCAGCAGGATCTACAGCACCCATGGCAGATAACAGAGCCTTCTTTTGGGAAGGGCACGACTGGAGGAGTTCCAATGTGGAAATAGCAGCAGAAGACTGCGCCAAATCATCTACTATGCTATACGAATGAGAAGCTCGACCAGAAGCAGCATTTCGGCGTAATGGTCCCTTAGGAATCTTGGGATGAACCTCAACTTTGGGTTGAGGGATATGTAAGGGGCCATTGGATGTCAAAAGAGGCTCTGTAGAACTTGAAGAAGGGGACTCGGGGGCAGACTGAGCGGAAGGCTTGGGGTACTGGCGAGACCGAGTTTGAAGGTGAAGGTCGACGGTTGGGGATGTATCAGAGTTCATCATGAGGATCTGGTAATCAGAGGAACCAGAAGGGGAAGGTTGAGTGGCGGCCTGTCCGTCAGGTGGTTGGGCAGCCACGAATCCTTGCTGGGGGAAAGGATCGGTAAACACAGCCGGTTGAGTAGTGGCCACATTAGGGGGAGCATGAGGGGAGGCATGTTGTCCTCGCAATGTGGCTTGAGACTCCCACATCTGCCGCATCTGTGGTAGAAGGGGACAATCGTGAGTGTAATGACCGTAAACACTGCAACACGAACAAGGCTTATTTGTGCGAATAGGCCTGTCCGGCTTGGGCTGAGTGCCCTGTTGCTGGTTAGCAGTGTTAGGGTCAAGACCTTGAGGATTGGGTCCACGAGTACCAGGGGCAGATTGATTTTGATTGCCTTTCCGCCTTCTTTGAGAGGAAGGGGGATTAGTCGCACCCTGTTGTGCAAATACTTGCCCTGGAGGGGGCCGTAGGTGCTGTTGCTAGGGTTAAGAAGGCAAGGGGGGTGGAAGTACAAATGCTGGAGGAGCTGGAGCACTAGGCTGAGGATAAGGATAATGATTAGGTTGGGCAACATTGAGGTAAGAAGGAGGTTGGGCAAAAGGATGAGGCATGCCGTATCCTGGATACATGCTACTTGGAGGGGGAAAAGTGCTAGAGGTGCTGGCCCCTCCCGGAGGGAGACCATAGCCCATAGGAGGTTGAGCATATGGATGAGAAAGGGCTCCAACGATACCGTCGGCGGAATGAGATGCCCCCGGGGCGTTAGCGCCACCGGGCCTGGGGAGGTCAGGAAGGACGGTATAAACATAACCAGACTGAGCGTAGATCAGGTCATATTTCAAGGCTATTTGGAGGGCGGCTTCTTCGGTTTGAGGGAAATGGGAGGCGACATCTTTGCCAATGGGAGGTAAGAGAGTGTGAAGGAACCAGTCCATATAAACCCGATCCTCGAAGGTGGGAGCTCAACATAAGCTCCTTCTTCTTTGCCATTCCTGGACATGAGTGGAAAGGCGGGTTGAAGAGGTTTGACGGAAAGAAGTAAAAATCTCTCTACCAGTGTCATATCGAAGAGGGAGCTGGAAATAAGATAAAAAGGCTTGGGCGATGGTCGCAAAGGTGGTATGGGAAGAGGTGGCCTAGTCAACATACCATTTAGGAGCTTCGCTCGTAAGCGTGCGTTGGAACAACTGAAGACGGATGGAATCATCGGTAATAGAATTGGAGGAACACCACATGTGGAAAGATCGGACATGGTTGGTTGGATCTTCTCCAGCAAGGCCTTTGAACTTAGAGATGTCGGAGGGGAGCTTGGTTGGCATAGCAGGCCAACCAACATCGTGGCGGATAGGGTCATTGGTCAACTGATTGAGATCGGGGAGGCTGAGGCCTGCCATGTAAGGGAGCAAAGGTGCAGCCGAGGTAGTTCCTGTGGCGGTTCCGCTAGTAGTAGTCCCGATATTAGGGCCAGGATTACCGCTAGCGTTAGGCCCTGGACCAGACATAGTGAAGGTGACAGGGGGAGAACCAGAAGTAAAAGGAGAACCCAATGAATCAGAAGAGGAGTCGGAGTGCGGACTCGGAGGAGGACTAACTCGACGACGGCGGGAAGGAGTAGGTCGACCGACCGGAAACTGAGGGTGAAGGGCAAGAAGTCTCCGGGATGTGCGCCTTGGGGGCGCAATGGTGACAACACAAACACGACACAAGGGGAAGAAGAACGACCAACAAAGGCAGGGAGGTGCAGAATCAAGTGATTACAATGTCGAAACAAGGGCAGAAAGGTGCAGTGTCAATTGATTTTACAATGTTTTAAAGTCTTTGCCTGGCGGTGTTAACCAGGCTCTTCTTCGCTTAGGGTGAGTGTGTGGCGTGCGTTAATTTTAATTTTTAAACCCAGACGTTTTGAGAGAAAAATAAAAAGTGTGTTGCGTAACTGAAAATAAATCTGCAGAGAACAGTATATAATGCTGAAATAACAGAAAATTAACAGCTAACAATGCATCGATCTAACCCAGAAAGGCGGGTCTCTCAAAACTAGTCTAACAGAGGGAAAAAATCTAGTCAAAACACACTACAAAGAGGCCAATAGATCTAGGGTCGAAAGGGACAGGGATCTAAAGGAGAAATCTGCTGAAAAGAGGTGCAGAACACAGCCAAGAGGCAGAGGCAAGGTGGCTGGAAAAAAGGAGGAAATCAGCAAAAAGAAGAAGGGACAAGGAGGAGGCCCTAAAGGTAGATCCAAACAAAACTTCAGGAGGTGATTTGAAAGGGAGAAGAGATGATTAAAAGGGATCTGAAAAGGAGGTATCAGATCTGAAAAAGGGTAATAAACTCGAAAAACAAGACACCCTAAATGGGCGTTAAAACTCTTCCACAAAAAGAGGGACACAAAGCCCTGTGGGCCAGGGTTCCCACTTAGATGAGTAAAAAGATCAAATATTTCTAAACTAGCCAGACAGATAATGAGAACCCCCACAAGCTTCAGAAACCTGTGAAAATTGTAGAAAAATAGTAGAAAACCGGCAGGTCGAGTTCTCACCCGTTTTCTCAAGGTGTCGCGTATAATGGGCTAAAAAGTGCGATTCGAGGTCGTGTCGCATGGCTGAAAAGTGTGACCTCGAAGCTCCTCCGGTGTCCCGACGGCGCATTTCCAAAAGTTCGTCTCGCCATAAATGATGTCCACACCCGTGCAAGAGGGCCAACACGGGTTAGAAATTTTAATGTTTTAGGGTTTTATAGGTGAAAAACAACATGAAAATAGGAAAAACAAAAATCTGAAAAGAAACCCTAGGGTCTGAAGTAGCTGGATATGCAGGAATATGAAAAACGACAGCGGTCGTAATTGAAAACCTGTGTGGAGTCGCCAATTGTTAGTATGAATCTTTTGTCGAAGTGTACGAAAAAATACCACTTTAGCTACGCATAACTTATAGCCCTAACATCAAATATGGCTGCCAATATCTTCAGATCTGTAGTTAGTTGGTCAATACAAGTGCTGCAAAAAACCAGATCTATGCATATAGAGACATTAAGTAGTAAAAATAAGGTTTTGCTCCATACATCCAATAGACAAGACAAGAACAATTTTTGAAAGAATTTTTTGTATTAAGGGCACCTGGGAGGAAAACAAGAAGGTGTTTCCAATTCTCCTCAATGGGATGGGTTCTTGGAAGTCCTCAGCACTTCAGATCTAGTATTTCTCTCTCCTGTTGGTGTAGAAAACCCAGATAAAGATAGAACTCAAAGGGAGCTCACACAACAAATAATGGAAAATATGACAATGATAATGGCTCAAAGTCAGACCAAGAGTTTAGATCCAGAGTGATCTAATAGGCAACAAAAGGTGAAGAATGGTAGAAAAAACCCTCCTATTTATAACAAAATATTGGGTCATTCTAGATCGTGGTGCATGATTAAAATATCATTAACCAAATCTAGATCCACCTTTTATGGAATATTTTATTATATTTGTTGGAGGGAAAAAGTATTTGACTTGGGTCAAATCCCTTTATTTGTGAATAATAAATAAATAAATGATTTATTTATCATTTTAAGGAAGTGGTTGAAAGATAATCAAATAAATGATGATTTATTTAATTATTTATGGGTGATTTAGTCATATTTAACAAGGAATATCATTTAAATAAGATTTAAATAATTATTCCTAGAAAATAATAAGATAAATAAAGATTTATCTAATTAATTTCTTTGTTTTGGGTTAAACATGACCATGAAAATCAAACAAATATAGGTTTGTTTAATATTTCCTTTTGGGGTTTCCTGTTTAGACCATAAACAACCTAATAAATGTGTTTTATTAAGTTATTTTACATAGTGAAAGCAATTTTACTTAGGGTAAAATTGGTCTTATGTGGTGTACTTGGGTCCATCTAATGATAGTAGGTTAGATGACCAAAAATGGTGTAACAAAGATGTATGATCATAGCCATCATACATTGTCATATCACATTAATCCTTAAAAATCAACCCAAAAGGGATGAAAATAGATATGGGAATTTTCTTTTCTCGTTCACTCGATTGTCCAATGTACGCATAATCATGTGAATAAATGAGATAGAGTCGAACATGGTAGACACCATCTGATTATTGGTCAATGATGTAATTCATTAACAGATGCGAGAGAAACCATTGATGATGTTAATGTCTCTCAATGTATAGTAGAAAAATCCATATGGTGTGAATTAATGAGTTGAATTTGAGCACCACACAAAATATTTCAGTCGAAGGCCAATGATGAAAACCTGTCACCAAGAGTGAGGAAAATTTCCATTGATGTATGAAAAATCCAAGGTACTAAAATGATTTTTTAATTCAACTTCCTGGATAATGAGGTGATGTCGATAGGAAGTGACCCATCACAAGAGGGCCTTGATGTATCCCCCATTAACGACAAAAAATAGGTATCATGATTTGAGACATAATGATTTTGATTTGGAACTGGTTCAAGAATGATAGACATGAATGTAGGCTTAAGAGAATTGTATCAAATATCAATTGAAGAAATTTTCTTGAACTTATCAGTGACATTTTATGGAGTTGGGAGTATTGAACCAAAACCAAATACAAAGGCTTTGATATGGTATGATGAACCAAAAGATAAGCAGATTTCCCAACCCAACAGTCATAGAGATGAAGTGGAAGAGTGTCATGTTAAAGAGTGAATCACAACCATTCAAATAGGTAAAGTACCCTATTTTCCAAATTTCCCCAACCATTTCTAGTTAGTACCTCTTTATTTTTTACAAGATTGAGGAAGATAACATATGCTTTATTTCTAAGTTCATCCTTCAGATGAATCCCTCTGAGTATTTTTAACAAACCATGAGAAGGAGTGGTTCGGTCCCATCATGTTTGATGAGTCAGACACTATTTGATTCTTTTATGAGTCTATTGAAGGTACAACTTGACTCCATTTTCATTTTTATATATTTTTAAAAAGAGGCGAAAAAGAAAACTATAAAGGTTCTTTTTCGCAAATAGTATCTTGAGCCCGAAAATGTTGAAAATGATACCCATGAGGACCTCTTAGCCATGTTTGACTAAGGTATTCCTTTTTTACAATTATTCTATCTTCGTCCGAAAAAGGGTTAAACTTATACTGAGTATACGTCTTTTCATTTACTTTAATGATTTCGAGAAAACAAGTGCTTGATAATATTTTCATGTTTAGGGAGTCTCAAAAGAGCTGAAAGAGGACTCCTCCTAGAGGAATGAGTGGCATAATGGGTATAAAATGGTTCCAGTCATGATGGAACTACTCAAAAAATGCAAAGGTCAAGAGGTTATGTTAGTCATCAGTATTTTTGTTATTTTATAGATGACTAAATACTTGTCCTAGATTTCTAAAAAACAAGATTCATGAATATTGTGAGTTTTAGAAATATCACTACTTTCATTATCCTTAAGATATAATTTTCACTATTTTACTACTCTGCCATTCCCTGATTACCCTACCACCCCTGGAAGACCCCTCATGGGCTTATGCCACTCATCTTTGTCTCATTTTCACACCCACAACCTCAGTACTCTGTTTTTCCTATACTTAACCCTTCCACTTTCCATCTAAGTTTTCCAAACAACCTACCCTTTCCCATGTTCATCAAATGCCTCAAGAATTGATGGTCTTAAATTTATCTCTATAGGCTCTTTAGATAAATAAAATACATTGGATTTTGGATCTTCAATACACCAATTTGTTAAAAACTCTGTTTTTCATACTTAAAGACCCTAAGCCAAGATTTCAGTCAAAGACCAAGTCAAGGAGCCTTCCACTAGGTCACTAGGGTCTCATAAGTTGTAGGTTATCTTTGGTGTTCTAAATCATTGTTTTTCATGTACTAAAAGCTGAATCAAATTGTGACAAAAATCAACACCTTTGTCCAAGTTAGATCAAGAAGAACTTCAAGGAGGACTACTTTGCCAAGGATAGAATTCTTCAAAAGGATAGCTTTCCATTTTGACATTTCTGTAGGAGTGTCAAGGTGGCTATCAGCAGAAAATTAGGTAAGTTAAGAGGCCTGCACCTCATTAGAAGATATACACAAGAAAATGGAAGAGGAAGCAACCTATTTTCAATGAAAGTTAGGGATCCTAGACATTGATTGGGCCAACAGTGTGCCAACCAAATATCAATGCATAAAATCACAAGGAAAGAGGCACACTAGCACAACCAAGCATGAATTGAAGATTTTTAGAGGTTATAAATGAAGAAGGGAAAAAGGTGAGGTGAACTGAAAAGAAATGAATGAACTTTAAAGGGCTATAGAGAACTTAGAAGACAACACTAATGATTTTTCTCTAACATCCCTAAAGCCTAAGGTTTTGGAAAGATAGGCAAAGAGATGAAATAAAAATTATAGGCCTCCATCATTGCCAACAGAAGAAGATTTCAAGGAACTGTTGTGTGTGTCATTCTATGGTTTGGCAAGGTAAAAATTTTTCACTACCTCAAAGGGAAAGCATGAAAGAGTATCAGTGTGAGGAAGGTCAAAGCCTTCATTTTCAGTCATTTTCCCTCAAATGATCAGAGGAAATCAAAGCATAGAGTTGAGGTTTAAGATGGAATTCCAAATAGATCATGAGGTCACTGTTGTGAAACTGCCCAACACCAAAAGCATCAGACAGGGCTGAATCATTATGCCATGGCACCTGCAAACCAGAAGTGGCCAAAGAGAGTTGGTATACAGGATGGTGAAAGTTGTGGTGCTTGTCAAAGATAGACTTATCATGCTTGGAGGTAAATGAGAAAGATGAGAAACAACTTTTCAGTCACCCATCAAGCCAAGGGCCATTTGATCACCAATATAAAAATAAGGAAGTCTTGAGAGTGTTGTCACCATGCACAATGCCTAAAAAGTTATGAAAGTAGTTGAAAGGCATAAACAGGCCAAAACACAGCAAATCATGTAACTCAAGAAAAACATCTGCAAGAAGAGTGAGAAAGAAACAAACAGGTCAAAGAGGTCAAAATCCATCTTGTTAGAAAACTAAACGAGCAGCAAAGAAAGTGGTTAGGAGGAAAAAGGGACCATTTTTCATTTTTTTAAGTCACCCACTGCAAAAAGGTAAAAAGAATATCAGTGAAGTGATAAAGGGACTAAAACATTATAAAGTGGGTTTTTACAAAGGATAAATGTGTTTTCTTAAGACTATAAAGAGTCAATCTACTTATCACTTAACTCATTGTGCATTTGAAAAGAGAAAAAAACACTCAAGGGAGAAAATTTTCTGAGTTTTGTGAAGTTCTGGGCAAATGTTACCAGCACTACACTTTGGAGCAGGCGCTACACCTAGGGCACCTAGCGCTATGCATAGAGGAGAAAACGCAATGTGAATTTACACTGCGTTGTGCCTAGAGAGGAGCACGTTGCACTTAGAGGTGGGCGCTACTCGTTCACCCAGTTCCACACAAAAAAAAGGATCCGATAGAGCTGCACACAAGCAACGCTGCACCTAAGAGACCGGTAGGCTTGCATGCAGGCAGTGTTGCGCCCAGGAGCACCCAAATTGCCCAGAATTCTGCCCGACACTGTGCCTAGGAAAAAAATGCCTTGTTTTCTTGCAAAATTTCCAAAATTGATGAAAAGGACCCCTCCAAGCTACTTCCAAGAACCTGCAAAGGAGTCAAGAAATTGCAAATTTTCAATTGAGGGAAGTGTGAATTAGGGTAGCTGCAATCAATTGAAGTTAAGCCCTCATTCAAGCTCAAAACAAATCATTCATAAACCCACCTCCATCTCACTTGTTTGCAAGAGCTGCCCTCATCATCATTTTATTTCACTCCTCCTACCTCAGTTTCACAAGCAAGCCTGTGTTTGTTTAAAGGTGCCCTATTCATCATGTCAGGAGAAGAAGGAAATATAAGCAGTGAAGGAGGTCAAATGCCTATGAGGCCAAAGCAAAAGGGTGGGAAGTTTAACATATTTGAGCCCCAAGACATAGTGCAGATCACTTCTTCCCCCATGATTTTCACATGCTTTCAAAATGTGGGGTGTTTTCATTTTTGTGAAAAGATCAAACAAGCGCAAAGTCACCCTTAACTCACTAGGTTGTTTTTCCTCAACCTACACAACAAACAGTCAAGCCTCACAGGGATAGACTTTGAGCTATCATCAGATACCATTTCTCAGGCTACTAGACTTCCCGATGTTGATGAGAAATGGTTCAAAAGGGCAAAGTTTGACATGATTTTTTATGAGCCTTTCCTCAAGCCTAGGTATAAAGAGGGCTGCAATTCTAGTTTCCCTTTCTCACACTTACTGGAGAGGTATGCACCCATAATGAAGGTCATCATGAAATACTTTACCTGTGGGATAATAAGGCTATGTTTCCTGATTGGATACCATGTATTTCTTACTAGGGTCAAGATGCCTCATTATCTATTACTCATAGGAGATATGGTCAGATGTCTTCTCAGGTTGTTCAAGGTTCTTTCTGTCTTAACAAATACATAGTTGTTCTACACTCCCATGATCAGATAGTGTGGTCTGTCACCACATTAGTTGGAAGGCAAGGCATACCTTGGGAGGTGTTCATATCTCATGAGATATTCACAAGCCCACAACCTCATCATCAGCCTAGTTTACCCTCATCATCTCATCCTCCTCGCTCCACTCCTCCTTCACCTCCTATAGATCATGCCTCATCATCTACAGAAGCAGCCTCTCCTCAAGAAAACCTCCCTTCCTCACCTTCTCTTGATGCATAAGAACAAGAAGGAAGTGGCAGTGAGAAAGAAAGTGCCCATGAGGGTGAGGATGACAATTAGTCAAGCCAAAATGAAGATGAGGATGATGATGAGTTGAGCCAACAGGAGGAAGCAGAGGCATAAAATGATGAAGAGATCAATGATGAGGAAGAGACAAATGATGAGGAAGAAGAAGAAAATGATGAGAAGAGAGAAGACGAGAGATAGATGATGAAGAAGAAACAAAATGAAGATGATGACTGTGCAGAAAATGAAGAAGAGGCTAATGAAATTCATGAAAATAATGAAGGACATGAAGGGGCTGATAGTCCAATTGAAGATCATAGCAATGAAGAGGTAAGCAACTTTGATGAAGAAAAAAATAACAATGCAGAAATCAGTGAAGAGGTTGAGAGTGGTGATGATGTTGAGAACAAAGAGGACAATGAGAAAGAAAAAAACATGATGCATTAGGGGAATTTTGAGGTCAAAATGGGCCTCCTAAGGAAATTATAAAATAATAGTGGAAAAAATCAAATAAGATTTGATGACATCATCGAATTTTAGAGGGAAAAATGAAAAAACTACTTTTTCAACTCATATTTTCAACTTATCTCCCAAAGTTTTTACTCAAATTTCGAGCGGGAGTACTCGTTGGATGTGAAATTTAATTCCTCATCCAAGGAGTACCCATGTTGCATACTTTTGATGGGTCCTACTACACGAAAAATGAGAAATACATAAAAAAACGTTATTACAATCACGTTTTTTATGTATTTCTCATTTTTCGTGTAGTAGAGTTCATCGAAAGTATGCAACATGGGTACTCCTTGGATGAGGAATTAAATTTTGCATCCAACGAGTACTCCCACTCAAAATTTGAGTAAAATTTTTGGGAGATAAGTTGAAAATACGAGTTGAAAAAGTAGTTTTATTATTTTATTATTTTTTAATATTTTTACCCTTTTATTTAAAAAATGTTAAATCATCCCCCATGGTTGACATCATCATCTTGAATCCTATTGGTTGTTATAAAGTTTATTTTTGTTGTTTGTCTTAGAGAGCCCATTTTTAGACCTCAAAATTCCCCTAATGGAAGGCAATGCCACCCCCACAGCTAATGATATTGGATTCAAAGTCCAAATTAACATGAGGGAAAGCTATATGAATAAAGTATATCACTTCCATTAATGAGTGAATTATTATTAGAATGGAAGGTAGAATTAAGGTTCACACATCTTGAATGCTTATTTCCATGATTTTCCAATTGATTCAAAATCACTCCTTTTGGTAGGTCTAAAATGTTCACATAGCTCCATTTTGGGAAGACTCTTGGAAATAACTCCCTAATATTCAAGAGCACACCGATCTTGTTCGTGTTCTAGGAATAAATGAATTTATGAGGATGAAATTTAGTCTCCCATTATTGGAGATCTTGTCCCTAGTCCACTAATGGAAATCTTGGCATCCCGAGCGTCTTTGCATCCTCATACAGATGATCCCATTTATGAAAAAATTTTGGACCAATTTAAAGAATGAAAATGTCAAAAATCGGAAGGGTTCAAGAAGAAAAACTAAGATGTGGACATAAAGATAATACAAATTTCAACATAACGGAGCTTATGGTATAATAGTGGGAATTGAAAATATCCCTTCCTTCACGTCTAGAATTATTTTTGGAAATTATAGAAAACTTTCAATAGGCTTCATTCTACGAACTATGCTTGACTTCTCAAAATGTGGAAATAGTGGAGCACCTTTTAAACTCATACTCGTTCACTTCTACTCAATGGGAAAAATGGGGCACTATCTTCTACCAATTTAATAGAAATAAGGGACAATATAATAGCCATTATAATAGACTTGAGAGATACTACCATCATCCCTATCTTCAATCATGTCTAGAAATTATTTTTTTATTTTTATGGGAGTCTTGAAAGAGAGAAATAAGCATATATTCAAAGTAATAACATCCATAGAATTTTTTTTATGGGAAGAATAAGAAAATCCATCGAAAACTATATTTCTCTCCTCGTGGATTTCTCAAGGCTTGGAAAGGCAATGACCTAGAATCAATTACTCTAAATACTTGGACTTACACCCCCTCCCTTTACTGTTCCCTAGATACATTTAACCATCCCCTTCCTCACATTCTAAATTCTTAAAGTCCTCTCCCATTTTGTATTTGCTAAATTAAATTTTGATGCAACCTCTAAGGGTAACCTAGGACTTAATAGTTTTAGTGAAGTTTTTAGAAATACCACAAATCATATTCTCCACATACCCCTGATCTTTGGGACTAGAAATAAATAACACTATAGAGCTATATGATTGAGAATATGGAAGTCTTATGATGGAAGGTGTTTCACAACCCACAATTCAAAATCTTCAAAAAAACCTTCAAAATGGATCTCCACTTTCAAAAATATTTGGCAAATGAAAAACTTGGAGGTGGTCTAGAGTGCATTTATAAACTCCTTTTCAATGTTTCCATCCACCATTCTATACCATAATTGACCCTTAGGAGATAAATTAATAGAAAATTTAACAAATGAAGGTCTTAATCATGATCTCGCATCTCAATATTAGATAGAATAGTCACATTCCAACTCCTATAAGGTAGCATTACCCAGGCCCCATCTCAAACAGTTCTTTTTTTCCCATGAATGATGAACACTTTAGCTATCCCATGAATTAATTCTTCCATTACGATGGTTCTCACAAAATTCTTGATTATTTTTCAACGGTAACAAGTTTCTTATGGTTCCTACGTGAGGATACTTTCAGTTAAGAATATTTATTAATTCATTAAATATTTTCGGGGTATTATGGTCATGAAACCAGGGGCCTATGCATGCCAACCATGGCGATTTTTTTACAAACATATGTTATAACATTTAGGATACTCAAACTTGAGTTAATATTTATTAATATATGGTTATTTTTTCTGACTATCTGGTTGACATATGTATTATTTCAACGTTGGTTTGTATTTAGTAATGGTATTCCAGTGTCTATAATTTACTACTCTAGTATACTACCGTAATGGCCAATAGTTACTAAAAATTTATATTGGTTTGCAATGAAAAAGAATTGAACTAAGTGGAATACTATCATTGACTCCTTCACATAATTTCAAGATTGACCTGCAACATATCTGCAACATACCTCTTCAAACTAACCTCTACAACATCTATAACCTAACATTTCCCATTGCTATTGCCTTGCAATATAACATTTTCCGTTTCCTTGCATCACAAATTTTCATATATTTAACAACACCTCTTCATGAAAATCAACTCAATCATCATATGCACATAATCAACCTCACATCATAACACGTGCGATCAATTTCTAACAAGAAAAATCACAACATATGCACCCTCTAACGAAGCAACACATACTCATATCCTTTGCACCATACCTTGCTACTCTACAAGGATTAGAAGCATTTATCAACGCTGCAATTGTGCATGCATCAATACAGCCCTTTTTCATCACCCTTTTTTTTCTCCTTTACCATCAATTACAACTATGCGACAAAAAATAAGATGAAACAACAAGCATACAAACTCGGAGTGAAAGGGAATTTGAAGTCAGGATTGGGTATTTGTGAGACTACAGCCATATAAACAGATGTCCCTCAAGCAACAAAATAGGAAAATAGAATTATCTCTAAGGTATTTATGGCCCCTATATGGTGTTGTAAAGATTGGAATTATGGCTTAGAAATTGGAGCTACCTCCATGTTCACATAAACAAACCATCTTCCATGTTTCTTACTTAAGGAAGATGTCCAAGTGATAAGATCCTAGCCCAAACTCTTATAGAGAACTAGAAATAATTTTGGAAACAAGGACTAAGAAACTAAGAAATAAATTAATTACTCAATACCTCATCAAATGGAAGAACCTACTAGTGGAAGAAGTGACATGGGAAGATTATTTTTTTCATACCAAAAATACACATATAGTCAGCGTGAGAACAATTTTTTTGAAGAGGAGGGGCATGTTAAGCCCTATATAAGCCCCATGTTAACCCAAAACCCTTATTAAGCCCTAGATATTAATTGATTACATTTCTATTATTATATGATTATGTAGATTACAACCCCACTATTGGTCCCATTTTATTAGAATTATAGCATTTTTCTCCTATATGTATATTAAAGAGACCTAGTTTTATGGTGATCAAGTCTTGTATTTTATTATATTTATTGTAAGATGAGGTTTCCCACTCAAGGGTAGTTGTAATATATATTTCCCGCTTAAATTTAAAAATATATATTTACAATTTTTTGACTAAAATTTAGTTCATCCTTATTTATTCATTTTAATGATTAAATTTTCTTTGGATATTTTCATTTCAATTTAAAAATTTATATATATATAACCTTGGCAAGGCTACATCTTCAACATGTCCAATATATCACCCTGATCGGGGCGGGGAATTGAACCGGTGACTTCGCATCAAGGAGGACGAGGAATTGAACCAATGACTTCACATCCAAGGAGTACCTTAACGAGCACAAAATCGCCATCTATCCGAATCTCGTGAACTCAAAAAAATATTATATTTTATATGAATGTAAAATTATACATTTAATTTATATAACTATTGCACCAATATAATTAAACGATGTCTAAATTAAATAAATAATAATAATAATAACAATAATAATAATAATAGATTAGAGCTTTAACTTTATTTATTATTATTATTATTGGAAGAATTAATATATCACTTAAATATATATATATCAATTTATTATAATATTCTTAACATTAGAGATTCTTAACTTGTAAATAGGTTTGTTACAATACCATAGTTTACTATTACCACATAACGTAATTAACTAATAGACAAAATAAGATATTTTGGGCCATTTTTTCTAGTTAATTTTAACCTAAATTTGACAAAGTTTTTAATTTATTCAATAAGTATAGTTCTAATGCCCGGAGATATTTTAAGTGTTGAATTCATTTATGCATTCATTATGCGTAAGGCATCCCTCTTTGAAAACAACTCCCCGGCTTCCATTGTGGCACGTCTTTGGCACCATCGATCTTTTATGTTATACGATTCAAATATTATCCGTAGTTAGATGAAATTTTTGGTGGTCGATATGTTATTTATTGATAAATTATTACTCTTTCTTCGAGGGCCTTTCATATTCGATGCACGATGATCCTTTCGAGTATTTTCGGTGGATCTAGAGGGTGAGCTGACATCGCTATGCTCATACGAACGAAAATTTCTTGTTAGTGTAGACACGAAGAGTGGAGCTTGAAAGGCGAAGAGGACATTTGGGAATCTCAGTTGACTTGCACGGATAAAGAGACTTTCAAAGCTGCATAAAGTGTAACGGAAAATTATTCATTCTCTTTATTGCATTTACTTTTGGACGGTGGAGCTTGATGTCTAAGGAGACATTTCGAGAATCCATGAAGTCGACTGCCTCGGATAAAGGACTTTCAAAGCTTGCTAAAGTGTAACGAAAGGTAAATTCATTCTCTTTATCGCATTTGGGTACTGAACGGTGGATCTTAAAGCCGAAGGGGACATTTTAGAATCCATGAAGTCGACTTGCCTCACACAAAAGACTTTGAAGCTCACTAAGTGTAGAAAGATATTAATTATCTTTATCGCATTTAGGGTTGAATTTCCTATAAAGCTTTCTGAATGGTTACCGCAACTCCGAGAGGCACCCGAGCATAGGGATAGGAGAAAGAAACAAATAAAATGGACCAATAAATTCATAGCGTAAACAAGAGAGAGATACTAGGTTATTAACTCTTCTCTTGGCTTTCAATTATAATTTATTATTTACTTTTCTTTCTTTTGGAAATTATTACTATTCTTTGGTTTTTTGAATGGAATATCTTTGGTTTTTTGAATGGAGATAAGATTCTTCATTGGCTAGCTTGTATAAGGTTATACTGGCCAATCAAAGAACAAATGGATTTGTTTCCTATGTCTTGTATACGAGCTCTCTACGCAACAAGAAACGACTATCCAAATCCATTCTTCTTGGAAGCCAAGAATCTTCTAGCACGGAGAAATACGGCTATGGTTGTTGAAGAGTAGCCCGAGTGAAATAAAAGATTTGAAGTGTGCTTTGGTGGACTCTTTCCACGATGCGACAAGGGACGAGAGCTAACAATGAAACATGGGCTGAAATTATAGAGTTAATTACCTAACTAGAAGTCGAAGCCATGCTCAACACCTACAACATCTCTCGATCTCCTTAATGGCAAATGGATCTAGTGTGATTCTTCACACATTAGCTTTTCATTTTATGAAAAATTTATCTTGACAGTTAACATATCAAACATGAATAGTAGGACTACCCTTCAAATATGTTTCACTTTTGTGCCTTAGCTCCCTTTCCTACTGAAAATTCTAATGGAACCCTAATGTATAGGAAACAACCGGTTTAACTACGGATGAATTTACCAAAACCCCAAAAATTCGAGTTAAGATGTTCAAAAAGCGCTTTACTCTTTGCATCCTTCTTCAACGTAGGATTCATAAGATGATTTCCCTATGTCAAAACCCATATACTTATATACTATTTGTAAGATTGCGACACCATATACTTATATATCTATAAAGTGCGGTGTCATTTGCTTTATAGTCGTTGTTCTTCATGAGTTGGCGTTGTTACACTTTTGAATTTGAATTTGAAGGTGTCATTCGCAAGTAGTCATTGTTCTTCCTGAGTCAGCATTGTTATGCCTTTGAATTTGAATTGGAAGATGGAATAGGAAAAGCAATTTTCAGCAATGGTTGGAAACGTCAAAGTAGAATGTAAATAAATAATTTTTTAAATAAAATAAAAAGATTATAATTACATTAATTAAATATATTTCTCATTTAAGTAGATAAAATATATAATTTAATAAAAATATATATTGTCTGGAGTTGTTTAGGGTTTAATGGTTATGGTTGTATTATCTTGATAGGCACTTTGAATTTGAATTGAAAATTGAATAGAAAAAACCAAAAGGACCATTGAAAATTTATTATAAAAATCCAAAATTGCCATGGAAATTTCAGCACTTAAAGAGAATGTAATAAGTAAATTAAATAATATATATACATCAAGAATAAATAATATATCTTACATAAAATAACTAGTTATAGTTACATTAATTAAATAAACTTATTATTTAATAGATAAAATATATAATTTAATAAAAGTTATAGTGTATAGTTGTGTATTTGATAATTTGAATAAACTTATTATTAAAAAAAATTCGTAAGAAGTTTCTACTATTCAAAAGTTTTATAGTTTATCATTCTTATTATATCACTTCTATTTTAGAATAGGGTTTTCACATTCTGAATTTTAATTTAATTATCAATAATTATTATGTTTATAGTAGTGATTTAACCTCTATAGAATATTATATAATATTCTTAGTAGCGATATCTACAAAATAAATCCTGAATGAGTTATGCTTTTTCCTCTTTAATTAAACACATTAATTAAAAAAATTCCATATGTAAATGAGTTATCGATTTTTGGGCCAAGTGAAATATGAAACTGGTGGTATTAGCCCATGATATTGTAACAAAGCCTAGTGATGGGGGAAGAGAGAGAGGATTGTGAGAGAGAGAGAGAGAGAGAGAGACAGAGAGTGATAGATAGAAGAGAGGGAGTTGGAGAGAGAGGAAGGAAAAGAGAGAGGACTTAGAGAGAGAGAGGAGGGGTGGAGAGATGGAGTTGAGAGGGAGAGGAGTGATAGAGAGAGATAGAGTTGGGATGCGAGAGAGAGAGAGGAAAGAAAGAAATACATAGAGAGTGACAGAGTTGAGAGAGAGAGAAGGAGTGATAAGGGAGAGATGGGGAGAGAGTGTTTATGTTTGGGGGTGATAAAGGAAAATACGGAGAGATGGAGAGAAGCGGGGAGAGAGAGAGAGAGACATATATGTAAAATTAAGTGAAAGAGAGAGAGAGAGAAGGAAGAGAGAGACGAAATGAGGGAGAGGGAGGGAAGGAGAGAGAGAGAGAGAGGGAGGGAGGGAGGGTAGCACGGAGTGGTAGATAGATAGATTGGAGAAAGACGAGTGTATGCTTTGGGGTTGATATAGAGAGGCAGAGAGGAGAGAAGATATAGATGGAAGGTGAAGAAAGAAAGAAGATAGATGAACGGGGAGGGAGGAACAAAGAGAGTGATAAAAAATGGAGTGAGAGAGAGTGTGTGTTAATGGGCGTGAGATAAAGAGACAAAGAATGATATATATATATATATATATATATATATATATATATATATATATATAAGGGGGAGAGAGAGGAAGATATTTCTTGCAACGGATACATTGATTCCGATTAACAGATGGTGATTTCTAATCCTATTTGATTTCTTGCACTAGATGCATTGATTTCAGTGTATATGGTGATTTCTAATCCTATTTGTGATTGTTTGCACTAAATGCATTGATTTCAACGTAGATGATTTCTAATCCTTTTCGATTGCTTGCAATAAATGCATTGATTTTAGTGTAGATCGTGATTTCTAATCATATTTTATTGCTTGCACTAGATGGCATTAATTTCAATGTAGATGTTGATTTCTAATTATATTTTATTGCTTGCACTAGATGCATTGATTTCAATGTAGATAATTTCTAATACTACTCGATAGCTTGCACTAAATGCGTGATTTCGGTGTAAATGGTAGTTTATAATCTTATTTGATTGCTTGCACTAGATGCATTGATTTTAGTGTATATGTTCGTTTCCTAATCTATTTTCTTACTTGCACTAGATGCATTGGTTTGAGTGTAGATGTTTATTTCTAATCTATTTGATTACTTGCATTAGATGCATTGATTCCAATGTAGATGTTGTTTTCCTAATCTTATTTGATTTCTTGCATTAGATGCATTTATTTCGGTGTATATGTTGATTTACGATTTGATGTAATTGGATGTATTATGGTACATAGAATTTTAAAGTCATTGGATTAATAGTGTGCATTGATTTCGGTGTAAGCACAAAAAATTATTGCCAATGTGATTGATTTTTGTGTTATATTAATTAAACCTAATAATATTGGAGAGAAAGAGAGACAAGGTATGATGTTTACTACAACGGCTCGAGCTAAATATTTAAATGATTTATGACTTCATTGTCTTTTCGTAAAATCGATATGAGAAAAGATGACAAACTAACGAGGTGACAATAAGAATAGTAGAAGAAAATAGTTTGAGTTGATCACAATGAAGGCTATTTGTAATTGACTACATTCTTATTATTCACTTCTATCATTAATATTATTACATTGTAACTTTGCATTCTAGAATTTATTTCATCATCTTTCATCATTAAAGTTATTTTACAATATTTATCATCTCAACAAAATGAGGTAACTAAGAAAATTTAAAATTAAAATGACTCGATAAATATCAAACATATTTAGCATATTTAAAATGCGTTTATATTAATATTATGTTACATATTAGTGATAAAATTAATCATATGTTCCTCATATTATTGATAGATTTTCCTTGGCCACACATGAATGAAACCAACCTAGATCCATCCCTAACTCCATATCTATCAAGCGTCGAGAGGATCAAATCTCTCGAGAGGTGCAAACCTTTCCTCAAGTTTTGCACTCAAAAGAGAGTTCCTCAGAAATTTGAGTACGTCTCGGTGCTTGATAGATCCGGAGTTAAGATGGATCTAGGCTAATGTGAAGACAATGCCTCTTCTTGAAGTTGAAAATGGAACATTTATCTGGAAATTCTACTATCGTTTGATGATTCAATGTCCACCCTATAAACTCACGGGGGCCGCCTTCAGAGGGCTTAATGCCATACCACGTGGGTTCACAACTGAGATTTATATTGAGATGGCATAATATATTGGGGTATATGTTGGGGGTAAGGGTTTTTTATATTAGCGGGTATAAAAAAGTAGACTCAAAGATAATGAAAAATATAAGAAATTATAAAAATGTTCAATGAAGAAATGGATACCTACAATATCTAGTGGAAGTAGGGGTTTTTTAAATTGGGAAGGTGTATTGGGTTCATATTGGTAGGGGGTTAAATAGTGTGATTTTAAAGGGGTATTTTCCAATATGTAGTCAAATTGAGGGTATTAATTGACTCTTACAAGAGCATACGTGATAGGATAGAGGTTGATTAGTATTACTGTGTATAAACTACATAATCACAAAATATTAGACATGATACATATTGGTGGAAAATTTTAGCTTAAAATATATGAACAATCAAATAGATAAGTGATGCTCGATAGAATTATTCGACTTGATACAAATGGGTAGATTTTTTTACCAAAAAAAAGATAATTCATATTAATATATTATATATAAATATAAATTATTTGAACTAGTTAAAAATTAAAAATTATGAATTTAAAACATATAAAAAATAATTTAAACCTGAAAAGAACATAATATGAAGGATGTGAAGTTTGTGGCAACTAAAGAAACTAGCTCTTACAAATAGTAATTCTTTATAAAAAAACATGAAATTAAACTTTACAAATAGTTATGTTGTAATAAATGTATAATATGAAAAACATAACAATTTAATTTTAATACGTATCAACTACATAAACTTGTATATATGTAAAATAGAAGAAATACACTACAAAAAATTGTAACCATATAATATGAATTTTAAATTTACACACAAGTTCATTCAACATTAAATATACAAAATATATTCCAAAAACATAGCTTTATATATTTTTATTTCGAGTTGTAGGAATTACACCAATGGATTCAATCGATCATGCAATGTACTAAAACAAGATATTGAATCCTTCTACAATATTTGCGAATATAAATAATGATCGCTCAATCACATGCAAGAGAAATAAGTAAATCAATCATACGACACAATATTTTCCTGACGATGCTCAAAACCCCTCCATCATTATTGTATAATCAACGAGAATCATGAAACAATACATTGCATGTGTGCTCCACAAGAACCTCATACACTCTACCAATTGTCTCACATTGATCTAGGCACAAGTGGACAAACACATAGCCAATTTTCAACCCACCTTGACCTTGCTCACGCAATCCCTAGGAAAAATAAAATCTCTATTAAATAGGAATTCCAACCTTCCTTATTTGCCACAATCCATCATGGGCTTCCCATGACTTTATAATTGCGCTCGAGAAATTTGCTAATAATACAACTAATAGTTGTCTTCCTTGCTCTCTGTCTCAATTGTGTCATCATCGGAAATTGACATGCATGCAACTATTAATAATCTGAATCATAAGTTATGGTAGATCACTACTTGTGAATTAAATCTAATTTGGTCGCTTGACCTCTCACTAGCTCATCACTCGATTAGAACTAGTTAAAGTGATTTTAACTCAATTAATTTGACTTAGCGATTACACTCACACCACACTAGTGCTACAACTACAAGCTGGACCACTGAAAATAATAGAATCGCTCTACATGCCTCACCTTTGACACTAAACTCGAAATTCTTGAGCTAACTAAGTTTATCTCACTTAGTTAGCGATACTTTGTTATTAGATGAAATTACAATTTACTTTCAATTTAATTAAGGGATAATTAAATCAAAAAGCCTCACATGGTAGACATTTTTGGGTGTCATTTACTGGATTTTATTTCTGAATGCCAATTTACTATTTCTTGTTACAAATTTCAACACTCCCTCTCATGAAAGGAAACAATATGTCTTGATACGGAACCTTTGGAATGTTCTTGCATCTGAAACACTTCTCTCACATTGTTTGCATATGCAACTCTCCACGAAAATGAATAGCCTCGAGAACAATTGAATCAATATAATGCGTTTGTCGTAGAAGTCTTGGCTTGCTACTAGCTACGCACATATCTACGGACTCTTTGCGATGTTTCGACATATGCATCAATGCACTACGACTAACGCAACTACGAGGTTTGCGCTCCGATGCTCTAACATATGTCACTACGATTTAAATGTACGGCATCAATGCATCAATATAGCGAGAGTATTTCCTCTTATTTTTTTGTCACGTGGGCTCCTCATAGCCGGGTTTGATCCATGAGACACACCATCTTAATGGGCCCTACACAAATTTCTTCTTGGGATTATATTTGTACATCACCCATCCTCACACCTAGAGGTATAGCGCATGCTCATACACCTTTAAACAATCCCCCTCCCCTCCGGGGTCTGCGCGAGTCGGCAGGTGGACTCTTCCACTCGGTCTCTCCTCTTTTTTGCTTCTCCGGTCGCGGTCGCTCCACAACCTTCGTGACACGAGGGTTTCGTTTGAGAGATAATTGCTCCCTCTCAACCACCAAGTCATTAACCACTATTTTTCTCCTCGAAAGCTTTGCATGCATCCTCGACCTCGAGGAGCATACGGGTTCTTGACTCTTGAACTAATCTACTTCACCTATCCCGTGACAATGTGTTTAAGGAAGACCTTTCCTTTTCTAAACATCCTCTCATAACCACGGTCTTCCAATACCGCTACGAGAGACAAGATTCTTCGTTGGGCTGGGTTATAAAAAAACATTTTCTATTCTAAGAGGGGATCCGGACTCCCTTTCGAAAGGTAACTATACTATGTAGGTCGCGCTATACCTCTGTCATCTCTCCAAACTCTATGTTCTGTTAAAGGTCCTTCTCTCCAAGTCCTTTGATTCGAATATGTCTATTCTCGTCATATGGTGAGAAACTGCCGTATCCCCAGATACCACATGCATCTCATTATAGTGCGGCCATACATGCAATGAGAGTAAAATCAAGCTCGAGCTATTGAAGCAATGCTTCACTTGCTACTAGTGAAGGCTCCTTCTTTCTTGCCTTCTTTTGTGGAAAATTCAAAGCATAGAGCCCATGCTCGTGACAATGGCGCTTGATCTTGGACAGAAGTCTCTACTGGCCCTCTTTCTGGGACTTCTTCCCTTGGCTTTCTTTCCTTTTCCGACTCAAGCACATTGTAATTGTCTCGCCGTCACATAAAATTTTCTAACAAAAGAGTTGATTTTAAATTGACGATATCTCCCTCATTCGAACTCTTGATTCGGCCAATTTGTTTTTTTAATTTGGGTATGTTTTCGCAGGAATCCAAATATTCTATTTGTTTTTGAATATTTTTCATCAAAATTTTTCACCTTATTCTCGCAAACTCACTTTGCCCAAACAATTCTGAGTTGATACCTTGTAGAAAATCTCTAACATAACTCTTATACCATGTAGAAAATTACACCAATGGATTCAATCGGATCATGAAATGTACTAAAACAAGATACTAAATCCTTTTACAATAGTTGCAAATCAAATTAAAATGACACTTATAACAAGAAAAGATGTGAAGCAGCATGTCCCTACTTGCAGATTTATTTTATTATGCATGACTTATCTAAAGATATAGGGTTTAACCAAGTCAAAAAAAAATACCCGCCCAACATATTTATGAAAATTCTGTATGTTGAACATGATTCATACAATGTTGTGGTGCTTTCTTTGCTTAAGTGGCTAACCTATCTCAAGGCTCAACCAAAAGTGGGTAGCTAGCCATGTTTTTGCTAAACCAAGTTAAGGTTGACAAAGGTTGTGTATGCTTTCGTGTAGGTTGTAGCTAATTGTATATAATGTTATCATTGTGGAGGCTCAAGTGAAAAAGTTATGTATCTACTTCAAATCTCACTATGATGCTTCCCTTTGTGACATAGTATGGAGATTGTTGCATTCCAAGCAAATGTGTCACTTGCAAAACTACATAGTATGGAGATTGTTCTATTTCAAGCAAATGTATCACTTGCAAAACTATATAGTATGAAGATTGTTGCATTTCAAGAAAATGTGTCACTTGCAAAACTACATAGTATGGATATTGTTGCATTTCAAGAAAATGTGTCACTTGCAAAACTATAATGAAGATAAAACTGCATTGAAAAATTATATAGACCATTTTTCAAAATCAATATTGAACTAAAAAATTATATGGAGCATTTTTCAAAATCAATATTGTATCTTGTAAATTTCTCACATTGCAAATTAATTGTAACTTTTCCAATGTAATTTGTTTCCTACTAAAAGAAATCCAAAGTCTAACCAAAATCTTCTTATTAGGAGCATTCAAGTGAGTTAGTGAGTCCTTTGGTCAACAACTTGAATTTTACAACATCCTTTCTTTTGATTGATTGATTAGACTAGTTGTCAATCTCTCATGTACACCTAAGATCTGAAAAGTTAAAAATTCCTTAACATAGACAAATTCAATTAATTGAAAAAGGTAGTGATAAAGCTAAGGTACATGCAATTTAAATGAAGGAAATGAAAGCTACAAATTTGAAATTACACCACACCAAGGGTGTAAAGTATTTGCAAGTGACCATAAAAATAAAATCAAACTTTTTGAAAAGAAGAAATTGGTCTCAAGGTTTAATTGTCCCTAGATTCAGTAGAAAGTATAGCACTTAGGTCATATAATAAAATAAAATCAGAAAATCTCAAACAATGTGCCGTAATTTGGGTAAAATTGAGCACCTAAACAAAATCAAATGTGTCTTTAAAGCAGTAACGAGTCTCAAATTAAATTTTTTTGGAAAGACTTCAAATTTTAGTTCCTCGAGGACTCCGCGGGAGGTAAATCTATGGGTTAACATTAAATTTTTATGAATTAATGTGAGTGGAAAATAGCATTAATTCAGAGAAGAACAAAATTTACTTTTCCATATCAACTTTAAATTTAACTAAAATAGAAAATTTATTTTGATGTTGCATTGGTCGTCCAAAATAATGTGATTTAAATAAACAATTACTATAATTATTACAGACCAGAAAGGTAGGACTAATAATACAAAAAGACATATAAAACATATAAGGGGTAAATGTTTGATAATAAGTTGCATTTATCCTCCGATCGGGGTGCCAACTGGCAATGACAGAGACACGTCATGGTGATGGGATGCAGGTATGTGGCAGAGTCACGCGAAGTCCTTCGCATCAAGGCTAAGGATGACGTGTGGACGACTCCACCCACGGATAATTATGATCGCATTAAGGCATAATGCAATACAGCTCGACGAGTCAGATGGGTTGTCAGGAATGAGTCGAGATGTGTGCCATCAGGTGAGATGGGGGCGGGTTATTAGCAAGGCTTTCACCATTTTTTTCAAGTCTATTATTCCCTGCATGTTCGCTATTCTTTGCATGTTTGGTTCCTGCTGCGCGCATTATTCCTGTAAACAGGGCAGCCGACGTCAGAGGACTTCACAACCTGCAACATTGTATTGGTATGTACCCAATTCTCCATACCTCATAGCAATGAAACGAGTGTTTGTGTACCGTTCTATGCGACGAAAGCTATTGGTTTTCCTTGATTACATTTATCTGGTTTGATACACTATAATATGTTGCATGAGTTGCATTATCACTCCTCATAACATCATCATGAAACATGTGTCTGGACTTCAGTTTACTTTTCTGAAATGCCTGTATACGGCTAGCAATATCATTTATAATGAATTCGATGCTCTCACTATGGATAGACAGGTTCTGGTAGGCTAATATTCTTCTTTTCTTAACTAGGAAGGTTGTCAATTGGCTTGTGTATAATACGTCCTACATTTTTATTTTGATTTCGCCATGGAGATGTATCGACCCGCCAGCTCACTGCATGGAAAAGGCATGGCCCTATTTTAATTTGCATGTTGCCCATTCTGGGCACCTTATTCCTCTCTCACCTTCCAATTTGGACCACCAGAACTGAGAAATTGCTCGAATGACTTCTAATGATGTTAATGTTAGGGGTGTGTCTGTCAGGGGTGCGAATAATGTTTTTTGTTGTCAGTTGGTCAGTAATGTAGCCTATTATGTCACCTTTTGGTTTTTAATTACTTTATTCTTTAAGTGTAACACTGTTAGTACTTTTGGAAGGGTTGCCCGGGTTAGAGGTAATGTGGGAAAATGGAATACGGGTGGTAATCCTTTAGTTTGGGTGTTGTATTCAACTCTAGTTAATGGGCCTTCTTTGGTTTTTGGGTCTACCCTGGCTTATGAGACTACTCTGTTTTATGGGTCTACTCTAGGTTGTGCATTCGACCATGATAGGATTTTTGTCAACAAGTTGAGTTCTCAAAGTCTCTCAAAGATGTAATCTCCATTTGCTAATGGAATAAGTCAGGCTTGGTCTCTCTATCAATTTGAAATTCATTTGAGATGTTTTAAACTTGTCATGCTCTTCATTGTTACAGGTCTTCCAAGCGACTCCTTTCGACCAAGAAAATTGTTGGAAGACTGCACTATCAAGAAAATGTGAAAGCAAATTTGGCAAAAAAGGAAGCAAAGGACACAAGAAAGCCAAGGTTCCAAAGTCCCCTCTTGCCAAACATGGCAGGAAGTCGGGCAAAGAAGTTATGCAGAATTTGTTTCAAACTTATTCTTATTGGACACCATGTTATATCAAGTCATTGATCCATGGATGGGAGGGCCATGCAAGAGCCAAGCAGGAGGAAGAAGAAGATATCGTTGTGGAAGAACTCAATCTGATCATCACTGATCTTGGTCATACTCGAGCAGAATATCATTATTCCATCATTCAATTCAAACTTATTGGTTGCTGAAATGCCTTCTGATTCAGGCAATAGTGTCTGTTCAGAAGATGAGGGGCGACCCTAAAGCTGCATCAAATTTAGCTAATATCACTCGGTCTATTCAGGAAATTAACGTGCGCCAGCACCATCAATGTGTTCGCTTGAGAAGAATCAAGAAGCATTTGCAAAGCATGCACCAGGTAGATATGCCTCGCTCCAGCATGAAAGACCCGGCTCATGTGGAGTCAGACGATGACTGATTAAACCTATTCTGTGTATTGAAATGAGAATTGATCATCCTTGTTTTAATCTTTTTAAATGCTACGAGATATCTATTACTTTAATATTATGTGTATACCTGAAAATACTAATATTAGCTACTTGAATATAGTTAGAAACAGACTTAAGATGTTTATGTTTTGGATGGCCTATAATTCGGCCAACAAACCTGCCTTCCTACTGGCAGGTTGAGGCCTAAAGTTGTATCTTTTGACATGCTTTTTGTTTATAAGTAGAAAATAAAAAAGATCTACTAAGTATACCAAAAAAAAAAAAAAAGATAAGTTGCATCTAACAAGGAAGATAGTGATAAATATGCAGTAGTCTAAAAACCCACAAAATAACCCAGCGATAAGATATGAAAAATTTCAGCAAAGATTTTTGAAAATATAAATTACAATCGTTAAACTTCAGTATTTTAGGTGCCTTAAAGATTTTTGATAGTACTAAATCCATTTTTATTATAAAAAATGCAATTCAAACACTCCACCCACCTAATTTTATATTTCCTCTTAAAATCGTTGTCATTGAAAAAATTACAATGAAACTGGAAATTGGAACTCGAGAATGGAAGTGAAGTTGTCGTGGGACTAGGCTTTTATTTCACAACGGGAAAGTCACTGCCGTATGAGACTACGTGGCAACATTCTGGCCACAGAAGTAAACATTATTTACCTGCAAAATTACTGCATCTTACCAAGTTACCATATTCTAAGAGAAATCCCTGACTCCATAACTTTGATTCCAGTAAAACTATAAATTTGGATAATGTTTAAACTCCTGAAATTTGAACTAAGCTGACTATAAATTTGGACAATGATTAAAATCCTGAAATTTGAACTAAATTCAACTCTGTATATTATTTAAAGATAACTCTGCTGGGTGTCATTCCGTTAATTTCTTGCTTGGTAGAAGAGTTTAATCTATAGAACCAAACAATTAAAAAATAACACTTAATATCACATAATAAATACATGCAACAACAAATTAAAAATGTAATTGATAAATCAAATTTATGATCTATTTTAATTTAGTTGAAAAATTTATAATGTTATGGGTCAGTATGTCTAGTATCTATGTCTTCTTAAAATAAAAATAAAATATTAAGAAGTAATTTTTATTATGTATATTTAATTAATTATCTTTACAATTTAATATAATTTCATGTAAAATAATTAAAAGTTAAAAAACTTTTCAAAAAAAATTTAACACTTAATATATCTATATATAAAAAAGAGTTCAATTTTTTTTTTTAATGTTATATAGAATAAAATATCCAATATGGATTTTGAATAAAATATTAAAATATGAAATAATATTAACGTATATTTAAAAATATATTAATAACAAAAAAACCAATTCGATGTACATGTTATATAATCTCTATAATATTTAAAAAATACAATTTAAAAAAAAAAATACACATTATGTTTTTGCATTCTAAAACAAGTTTGCATCTGAATAAATTTGATTTCAAAAATACAATTTAAATAATAATAAAATATACATTGTTTTTTTGCACTTTAAAATAAGTTTACACCGGAATAAATTTGATCTATCTCTGCTCATATTAGATCAGTGGTTAAAATGGATCTATACTAATTATAAAGAATTTCAAAACAATAAAACCAAAAGAAACTAAAAGTAAAGATAAAGGCATACATACTCTACCCCGCTCACCTCTTAGGATGAACACATGATCTTAACCATTAGGCCCACTCAAGCTGTATAATACAATTAAACACAAAAGATCAAAAATCTTGCCCCAAAATATTTTAATATATATTTTTAAGTAAATATTTGTAAAACAAATGTTTGAAAGGAAAAATCATATCGTGTAGATATATTAAAATATTTCATGACTTAAATATTTCCATATCAAAATTGTAATATTTAAAAATATTAATTTTGTTATAATTCCATATAAAAAGGAGTTGTCTTTAATGCTACTTGGAGTTTCTCCTAGATTTTTCTGGTGGGAAAAAATTGAGATGAAATCTTAATATTCGTTATTTAAACTGGTTTTTTAATTGGATACACGGATTCATAGCCCTAAAAACTTTTCAAAATGTCTCATTAAAGACAACTAGTATAAAAAATATTTAATAGTAATATTAAAAAATTAATATTAATTCTATCTTAGATCCATCTTAAACCTGGATCTATCAAGGGCCTAAAATAATTTGTATGCAACTATGTGTGCATTTTTCTTGCTACATTAGGTGTATATTTTTCCAGCTAAATTGTGATTATTGCTAGGTTTTTTTAATAAATTTAGCTTGAAATTTTAAAATATAAATATTTTAAATAGTGTTTTAATTGTGATAATAATTATATCACATCTGGCACTTCGATTTATTTTATTTGTCCCATATATTAGATACATCAGCGCCATTTCAAGAATATGGATGCGATTAGACTATCCCCTCTCAAGGCATGAGTCTTTGTAGATTTTACCATCCCTGCCCATCATCCAGGCTTGTCTTAATGACAACTCTCAATCCAGCTTCAAACTCTCAATCCAGCTTCAAACCAGCTGCGAATTGACTCGGCCACACATGTTTATTTCTTTTGCAATTCGCATATGTTTATTACATAAGCCTGGGAAATGGATGCAAAGATTCGGTGAATGGAGTCAAACAGACATGGCCGTGGCAGGAAATAAATTCACTGTTACATTGAAAAGTAATCTTAATGATGGTTTCAGAGGTTAATTCTTTGACGAAAATGGATTTGAATGGAGTAAAACAGATCATATGGTTGTGGCAGCAAGAAATAAATATGTCACATTGAAAATTACTCTTAAGGTCAGGTTAGTATAATTTATTGTTTCAGAGGTTAATTCTTTGACGAAATTGGATTTGGCTGTAGAAAAAACCTATTTGCGCGTTTTTATTAACTTGAATTTCCCACATCTCACAATGCTACCTAGATTTTCTAAAATGTCTTCAAATCGACTAAATATTTCAGATAGTCTGTGGAATAGGGTGAAATATTGGAAAATGAAAAATAAATGAATATTTCAGACAATTTCTATGTTTGATTGGATTGATTAAATTAGTGTAATTACTTAAATTAAGTTTTAATTATTTAAATTAAGTAATGGATGAACGTTAATAGACATGATATTAAAATTATAATTAATTAATAATAATAATTAATTAATGATATACATTATATATACAACTAAATTTTAAATATAAATGTTTATTTATATTTTATTTTACAAATTTTTAATTTATAAATAAATTTTATTACATTATTATAATTAAATACTTTAACTTATCAATACCACATATTCAAAAAAAACTACAACTCATTTTTCAACACCTCCACAGCCTCAGTTTTCAAGACCAACTCCACGTGCGTGAGTGCTTATTAGAGATTGATAGATATCATGGGTTCCTCTATTTATAATCTTAAAACCCTCCTTTGATTTCCTGCATCATTCTATCGGCTACTTGTTATCTATTCTAAATGGAGACCCATCTGCCCAATTCAGATGAAGTTGCAAAAATGGTAATGAAGAAAGACCGTCTACAGCATATGAAAATTGTTCAGAGAGGCGTTAATCTGTAGGGAGTCCTTCACATGTTCTCGGGCAATGGCGATGCCTGTTACGCCGAAAATTCTAACAGACAGAGGAATGTCTTCCAGGTATTGCAGCCTATCTTCGAGGCAGCCCTTCAGAAGCTCGCATTTCCTAAGAAGGCCCTCTCAGAATTGCAGATCTCTAGTGTGCCACTGGTACAAACACGCTATCAGATGTTGATTTTGTTGATTTGATAGTGACATTGAAGTTTTTATATTTTTATTATTAGTAATGTTTAAATTAGTGAAATTTATAATTTTATAAATTTTTAAGAAATTATAAATTAATTAATTATAATTGAGTGAAATTTAATAATAAATAATATGTGTTTAGACTTGTAAAAATTTAGAAGAAATAGAGTACGTATACTTCTATAAACTTTATTAATTAAATTGTTGTGCAAAAACATGTCTCTTATCCCAAAAAAAAATACATCTCAAACACTAATTTAGTGCAAAAACATAAGAAAAGTAATTTAAAGCAATGATTTTATTTTTTTTATTTTTTATATAAAATTGTTTACAATTATATATATATATATATATATATATATATATTCTTATTATAATGTTAATTTTTTTACTTAACTTAATTTAAAAATAAAAAGACTTGAGTTTAAAAACGAAATCAATGGTTTCATGTGGTGAATTCAATGAGACTTACAAGTAGAGTTTTCTACCCACAACTTCTATCCCAGCATGCTCCCAGACATTTATGAGGAAATTTTTTTTATGGATGAAGAAATTTTTCTTGAAAGTCAACTAACCCTTGATTCAGATGTCATGGTTGTCATTGCATCTTAGCTCCCGGACACGAAATTTGTCATGAAGGCAAGTAACTCTCGCATTGCATATTGGGTTCCAAATAAAAGAAAATCAGGAGGTCGCCAAAATCATTGTATGAATATTGTTGATTTATATTTCCTTATGGTGTTGCTAGAAATTTTTTTAGTTTATAGGAGAGAATCCCAGGTCAATCTCCTGCACAGGTTAGATGAACCACAGATCTTATGTTTGATGTGGAAGGTTGAATAATCAGGCTTGACATGGACTCTCCACCCAGGTCTCCAATTCCTCCACCATGAAAGGTTGAAGAATAATCTATCAACCTAGATATTTCACAGTCATCCTAAGGCTCAGGTTTCTGTTTGGGTGTCTTTTAGTCTTGGAAACTCACATAATTTTTTTAGTTTTTGACTATATACTTTACTATTTCTAGTTTAGCATTGATTTTTCAATATCTAATGTTAATATTTGTTATTTCAATGCAAAAACAACTTTAAAAAAAAAAAAAATTGAATAACATAGTTATTATTTAAATTTAGTGATGATAATGATTTTAATATTAATCATATTTGAAGAATATTCTCTCTTTTTTTAACTTTCAAGTAATTTAGTTGAAAATCTATATATATATATATAGTAAATTAAATTTTATTATCTCTTAAAACCAGATTACATCATTATTGAGCTAGTATTCAAAATTACAGACCCTACTATGACATACAGAAACCAGAGTTGTTGGTTGGTATTAAACTTACAAAATGTCTACATAGAAAGCTAGGAACAGCTACAAAATAAAATACCAAATAAAATAAAAACTCCTTTAGGAACATAATGGCAAAAATAATATCCAAATTAGGTGTCTAATGATGATAGCAGAGGAGGATTCTTCACACTCGAACTAGGTGGCTTAAACTCACATTAAATATGTATCTCAATGTGATTTAAGTGAGCTTCTAATCGATCAAGAAAATCATGTTGTTTCCATTAATTGCATTTAATATCATTGAGAAAGGCCATAATTTCATCCTTATCTTCATATTTTTCCTTTAAGACTTGTTCTAGTAGAGCCTTTAACTGTCAATGTAGAGTAACCCAATGATATATTGACTCCTTATTCCCCTTGTATGACTAGGGCCAGGAAGCCAGTAGGACACCTCCTCTAAAATTTTTGAATAATAATAAGCTTTCCAGTCTTATGTAGCTTAGGTGTCAAGTCTCTTAATATCGACTTGAGTTCTATAAGAAGTTTCTAAGTGATAAGTAGTTGTCCCCTCATGTTCTTGTCACTAGGTACATGACCGATTATGTCAACCACATCCACTATCCCCACGATCCCCACACACATATTGGCGAGGTAATGAGACCAGCACAGGTAAAGGACCAACACTATGATAGATAAATAAGCCCCACCATCCAAAAATTCTTACTCCATCAACCACACCTTAGGGTCGAAAACTGAAATTCGAGGCTTAAGAAAAACTAACCCCCTCACAACAAAATCTAGCCAATGATGTTCTATCCTGCTATAAGCACACGAGGACTAAGCAAATAGCAGACAATATTTATAAAATTTTGACCAATCCCATAGTCTAGACTATTCACTAGGAGGACAATTCCATAGTTCCCTTTGCAAATAAGTATAAAAACCAGAGATACAATCCCTCTCCCTAGAAAATAGAGACTTCCTACTTAGAGAAAAAAAAAGAACAAAATATCACCATATAGGCCCTTCTAAGAAAGCTACACCATACCAAAGACAGACAAAAGCAATGAAAATTGAAATACTGGGCAAGATAAGAAAAATTACCCACTCAAATTCTTGAATGCACCTCAGGACACAACAATTCAGCACTGTCATCCCCAAGTTGCACTGAAATAAAATTTTCCTACTGTCTAAAGCACCAACTCGAACAATCATTATGGAGATTGAATCTACAAGCTTAACAACAACTCCAACACAGCTTGGAAAACACCTTCCAAGCTAATACATAAAATAAAGGAATTCCAACCACTATAAACCCCTAACGACACATTATCTCTGACATGCCAATTTAAAATAAGGTATTTACATCTCCAAACCTCGAATTCTAGTTGATAAACAAAGCAATATTCCCTTTGTGACTCTAGAAAGGGAAGTAAAATACCACCTACACGAAAAAAATTATGGAATCAGGGTACATACTCCCCTCCTCCACTGCAAACCAAATATAAGAAACATCAAGAACACAAATCTCCATGAAATCACGTAATTTACTTCACACACCTCATGTTGAGGGAGGGAAGGCAACGTTACCCCCCTATTAATGATATTGGATTCAAAGTCCAAATGAACATGAGGGAAGCTATATAGAATAAAGTGTATCACTTCCATTAATGAATGAACTACTATTAGAATGGAAGGAGAAATTATGGGTTCACACATCTGGAATGCTTCTTTCCATAATTTTCAATTGATTCAAAATCACTACTTTTGGTAGGTCTAAAATGTTCACATAGCTCCATTTCGGGAAGACTCTTGGAAACAACACCCTAATATACAAGAGCACACCGGTCTTGTTCGTCTTTAAGAATAAATGAATTTACGACATTGAAATTTAGTCTCCCATTATTGGACTCCATCCCTAGTCCACCCCTAATGGAAATATTGACATCCCAAGGGTTTTTTCGTCCTCATCTAGAGGATCACATTTATGAAAAATTTTGGACCAATTTAAAGAATGAAAAAGTCAAAAATCAAAGGGTTCAAAAGAAAAACTAAGATGTGGACATAAACCTAATAAAAATTTCAATATAACGAAGCTTATGGTATAATAGTGGGAATTAAAAATATCCCTTCCTCTAAGGTCTAGAATTATTTTTGGAAATTATAGAAAACTTTCCATAAGGTGTCTATATTCTTATGGCTTCTCACTCATGGTAAAACCCTCACTTGGGACAAACTATAAAAGTGAGTATTTCAATAGCCTTCATTCTACGAACTATGCTTGACTTCACAAAACTTGGAAATAGCGGAGCACCTTTTAAACTCATACTCCTTCACTTCTACTCAATGGGACAAAGGGGGAACTATCTTCTACCAATTCAATAGAAATAGGGACAAATAATAGCCATTATAATAGACTTGAGAGATACTACCATCAATCACCCTATCTTCAATCATGTCTGGAAATAATTTTTTTTCTTTTTATGGGAGTCTTGAAAGGAGAGAAATAAGCATATATTCAAGGTAATAACATCCATAGAATATTTTTTACGGGGGAGAATAAAAAAATCCATCAAGAAAACTATATTTCTCTCCTCATGGATTTCTCAAGACTGGAAAGGCAATGACCTAGAAACAATTACTCCTAAATACTTGGACTTACTCCCCTTCCTTTACTGTTCCCTAGCTACTTTTAAACATCCCCCTCCTCACATTCTCAATTCTTAGAGTCCTCTCCCTTTTGTATTTTCTAAATTAAATTTTGATGGAACCTCTAAGGGTAACCTAGGACTTAATAGTTTTAGTGGAGTTTTTAGAGATACCACAAGTCATATTCTCCACATATACACAAAATATTTGGGACTATAAATAAATAACACTATAGAGCTATATGATTCAGAATATGGAAGTATTATGATGGAAGGTGTTTCGCAACCCACAATTCAAATGTTAAAAAAAACTTCAAAATGCATCTCCACTTTCAAAAATATTTGGAAAATGGAAACTTGAAGGTGGTATAGAGTGCATTTAGAAACTCCTTTCAATGTTTCCATTCACCATTCCCTTACATAATTGACATTTAGGAAAAAAATTAAAAGAAAATTTAACAAATGAAGGTCTTAATCATGATCCCAGGCCTCTCAATCTTAGATAGAATGATCACATTCCAACTCCTCTAAGGTAGCATTACCTTTGAATTTATCTCAAATACAATGCTTTTTCCCCATGAAGGATGAACACTTTAGCTATCCCATGAATTAATTCTTCCATTCTAATGGTTCTTACAAAATTCTTGATTATTTTTCAACAGTAACAAGTTTTTTGTGGTTTCCCTTGTGAGGATACTTTCGAGTTAAGAATATTTATTAATTCATTAAATATTTTCAAGTATTATTAGTCATGAAACCTAGGGTCTATGCATGCCAACCATGGCGATTTTTTTACAACCATATGTTATAACATTTAGGATACTCAAACTTGAGTTATGTTGTTAATATATGGTTATTTTTTTCTGAGCTATCTAGGTTCACATATGTTTTATTTCAACGTTGGTTTGTATTCAGTAATGGTATTTATTCTCTAGAATTTACTACCCTAGTATACTACTATAAAGGCCAATAGTTACTAAAAATTTATATTGGTTTGCAATGAACAAGAATTGAACTAAGTGGAATACTATCATTGACTGTTCACATAACTTCAACATTGACCTCTGCAACATCTGCAACATACCTCTTCAAACTAACCTCTACAACATCTACGACCTAACATTTCCCATTTCTATTGCCTTGCAACATAACATTTTCCATTTCCTTGCATCAAAATTTTTCATGCATCTTTAACAACACCTCTTCATGCAAATCAACTCAATCATCATATGCACATAATCAACCTCACATCATAACATGTGCAATCAATCTCTAACAAGAAAAATCACAACATATGCACCCTCTAACAAGCAACACATAATCAGATCCTTTGCACCATACCTTGCTACTATACAAGGATTAGAAGCATTTCATCAACTACAATTGTGCATGCATCAACTGACCCTTTTTCATCACCCTTTGTTGCTCCTTTACCATCAATTACAACTATGCCAAAAAAAAAAGATGAAACAACAAGCATACTAAACATCAAAGTGAAAAGGAATTTGAAGTCGGGGATTGGGTATTTGTGGGACTACAACCATATAAACAGATATCCCTCAAGAAACAAAATAAGGAAAATAAATTATCTCTAAGGTATTATGGCCCCTATATGGTGTTGCAAAGGATTGGAAGTATGGCTTAGAAATTGGAGCTACCTCCGTTTTCACATGAACAACCCATCTTCCATGTTTCTTACTTAAGGAAGGTAATCCGTGATAAGATCCTAGCCCAAACTCTTATACTAGAGATTAATGACCAAGGGAAAATAACAATAGAACTAGAAATAATTTTGGAAACAAGGACTAAGCAACTAAGAAATCAAGTAATTATTAAATACCTCATCAAATGGAAGAACCTACTAGTGGAAGAAGTGACATGGGAAGATTATTTTTTCATACAAAAATACCCACATATAGTCAAGTGTTGAGAACAATTGTTTTTTGAAGAGGAGGGGAATGTTAAGCCCCATGTTAACCCAAAAACCCTTATTAAGCCCTAGATATTAATTGATTACATTTCTATTATTATATTATTATGTAGATTAGAACCCCTCATGATCCCATTTTATTAGAATTATAGCATTTGTCTCCTATATGTATATTAAGGAGACCTAGTTTTATGGTGATCAAGTCTTGTTTATTATATTTATTGTAAAAAGTGGTTTCCCACTTGTTGTGGAGGTAAATCCCCTCTGCGGATAGAGGCGATCCCTACTAGCCCAGATCGGGTCTAGCAACAATCGTTCACGCTATAGTGCAGGTTCCTATTTGCAAATAAACCAACTAGCGATGAAGGCTTACCTAGAATCCAACGCTGTCACTCGTAGAGAAAGTAGCGCTCCCGTTCCTTAGCTCTGGCAGATCAAAATCCTCACAATTTCGATGATCGGACACTTGCAAATGCGAAAGAAACAATCACTCTACAAACGTAAATCAGTATATCACGACTATATGTCAGTCAGAAAGGACATAACTCATCATCATAAATAACAACAAGAGTGGAACCATAACCAATAGTCATTTATTATTAATCAATCAAAGGAAAATTACAACCAAGTTCTGACGCTGAATTCTCCTTCGGAGGGTCGCCAGCAGAACACGTCTCGAAAAGCCTGTCAAGGATGGGACAAACCTCTCTCTTCGGATCTTGAAAATAGTCTCCTTGCTTGGATTTGGCCTTAAGGGAATTATGGAGGCTCTTGCAGCATAAGGCTCTTGGGAATTTGGGAACTTGAAGACTAGCTTGCAATGGAGATGGGAAAGATTTTATAGATGGAGGAAGGGGAGTTGGGATCCCTATAATCATGGGATTGGCCCTATCCTCAAGGAAGCTTCCATGAGAGGTGGCAAACCACTTCCTCTACATGGAGATTCGGAGCCAAACCTCCCAACTCAAGATAGATACCAGTTTAGGAATTGGTTAGGACGAAACTTCCGCCATTTATTTTTAAAAAACACTCCTTAAAATGGCTGGCGCGAGTGCGACTCTACGACAGAGCGCCAATTGGCGCGCCCTCTTTGGAGGATTTACCCCATTGGCGCGAGGGCTGAACTGTGTGCCCGCTTCAATGAAAAAAGGGTCATTTTTAGGGTTTTTCACAAGGAGATGTCTTCAGGGAAATGAAAGCTCTTGTTCAAAGGGATGTCATGAAAGTGATTTCAAGCCATGTCACTGCTCATAGGTCACGGAATGAGTCCTCCAATGTGCGGGATGGGGATTGCAGGGATGGTGACAAATTACTGTGTAACATATGCCCCCCTAACGCATGAGGCCCGAGAGAGAGAGAGGGGTGAAATGCTTTACGAGAACGTGTCCAACTGAAAACTCCGGCGTCGGAAAACCTGCGTGGAGAAATACAACTGATATCTCAGATACATGATATATATGCGGTATGGGCGCAACCATCCATAACAGAGTATACAATAATCCAGATCCAAGGCATGGGCGCAGCCATCCAGTGAGGATCGATAAATAGACTCAGGTATGGTCGCAGCCATCCAGTAAGTGAGTCATGTAACCAATCATAATAATCCACAAAATCGCAGCCTGGATTACAAC
The DNA here is from genome assembly GCA_034641835.2 of Pinus albicaulis. NCBI lineage: Eukaryota > Viridiplantae > Streptophyta > Pinopsida > Pinales > Pinaceae > Pinus > Pinus albicaulis. Next base: position 81,195,461 of record CM076578.1, read on the forward strand.
AGACACAATCCAGGGTCTTGTGCTCCATCTCGACCCGAACACAGTACAAGTCCAAGCATGTGAATAAATGAGTTGAAGTCGAACATGCAAGAACATCGTCTGATTACCAGCCAATGATGAAAGCTGTTAACAGACGCGAGAGGTACCACCAATAATGATGATAGCCCTCAAGGTACGACAAGTACAATCTACCGCATGTGAATCAATGAGCTGGCATCGAACACCCGTAGAATCACTCGATCGGAGGCCAATGATGAAAACCTCACGTCGAACATGAAGAACCTGCCATTGAGGCATGCAGGCTCAAAGGCACCAGAAGGGAGTCTCTAGATCAGCTTCCCGGATAATGAGCTGAAGTCGACAGGAAGTGACCTTGACCGAAGGTGGGCCATAATGTTTCCCACATCATCGACACAAGACAGAGGAATATAATGTCTTGTGAATTAGGATCAGATGAGAATCAGAGGAAGGTTGGTATTTGCAGAGGTCAACTTCTCTTGAACATATAAACGGCACGACAGTGACTTTGACAGTATTTGACATCAATAGATCAGAGCTCATGATGACGAGGCAAAGAGCGAATGAGAGGTCAAAAGGGATCACCCAAACCCATGGAGGCAAGTGAAAGACGAGATGAGATGTCCCCAACCCAACACGAATGCAGACAAGTGCCATGTTCAAGAGCGACATACTGCCGACACGACAATGATGCTGGTTCCATTTTTTCCCCGCCATTTCTGGCGAGTACCCCAATTATTTTTGATAACAAGCTTGAAGGGGATAGCATATGCTTGTGATATAAGTCCATCCTAGTACGTTTAACGAGCCCTAGGAAGGAGAGACTCGAGTAGCGTCATTATGACTGAATCCGATGTCATCAGGGTTTAACGAGTCTGACAAAGGAAGAACTCAGCGTCTTTTCATGTTTAGAGAGTTTGAAAAGACAGCAGAAAAGTAAACTCCAACAGTCCCTTTTCGTAAATAGTTCCTCAGATCCGAAAAGGTAGAAAACTATGTCTGAGAAAACCTCCTAGTCGCGATAGGCTAGGGTATTCCTTTTTCGTAAATAATCTATCCCAGCCCGAAAAAGGGGTAAACGTATACTGGGTAGATGTCGTTTCGTGTCCACTTTAACGAGATCGAAACGACAAGGGCCTCGACAATCTTTTCATGTTTAGAGAGTCAGAAAAGAGCTGAAAGATGACTCCTCCTGGAGGAACGAGTGGTATAAAGGGTAGCAACTGGTTCCGGTAATGGTGGAACTACTCTGAACAAATAAAGGTCGAGAGGCTGGCTAACAAGACCACTCATAGCAGCGGTTCCTCAGGAACGGGTAAAACAACCCAGTGAAGGCATATGATCGGCCAAGCAGATAATGACGATGGAGCGAGAAAACCAAGGCTCATCTGGCAAAATAGGCTGATAAGATGACAATCACAAGGGGTAAAATGGGAAAGGTTTCATTTTTACACAAGCTTGAAATCAGGAAACTCTGCTTGAAGTTGTTTTCATTTTTACACAAGCTTGAAACAAAGATAAACTATGCTTGAAACTGGTTTCATTTTTACACAAGCTTGAAACGGAAACAAACTATGCTTGAAAAAAGTAAGCATGCCCCCAGCATGGTGACTCAATTCGAGGTACATGCCCCCCAAGCTTCAATCCATATGAAAGGCAGATGGAGTGAAGGTTCAAATTACGAGATCAAGAGAAAGACTCGACTGGGATTTTACGAGAACTTATCAAAGACTCGAATTGAACAGGAAAGTGTTTCATTGTTTTAACGAGGTTGACACATTAAAAGAACTATCCTCAGGACACCATGTTTCATTTTTAAGGAGCTTGACACAAGACAAGGAACTCTGCTCCAACCAGCTTGTTTCATTTTTTAAGGATATTGAAACAAGAAAATGAACTGTGCTTCGACCGCCCTCATCATAATGAACAAGAAGTCATCGCTTCCAAGAGTTCCACTCCTGATGGAAGGAAAACATCCTGGAAGTCAGGACCCAATTCCCCCAACACCTGATGCATGACGGCACTATCACTGAGCACGGGCATGGGGTAGGTAGCCACATAGTTGAACTGTGGTGGGGTAGATACAACGGGTGGATAAAAACCAGGAAGGGATGATGGTGGGCCAGTTGCCATATCAGGACTAAAGAACGAAAGCTGATCAATGGTCACGATCCATCATTCATGTGGAAAAAAAACCACACAAAAAAGGGAGGAGACAAGAGCTCCCATGGCATAGGTGTAATTGCGCCCCGAAATTAGATTGAAATCCAAGGGGCCTGGAACAACCATCACGTCCATATGGACGGTTTTACCTCATAAAGTAACAGGTAACCTTGGAAGGATCCCTAAGGGTTGACTCGTTCTTCTGTTGAATGCCAATAGATTCTATGTAACAGGCGCAACCAGTGGCGAGCCAAAAGCTTTCCAAGTATTTGAGGATATAACACTAACAGATGCGCCTTCTTCTATAATGGTGCTGGGTACGACCAGACCAAAGGCCTGTACTGTTATCTCGAAAGGCACATAAGACGGAAGGTGGTATCCTATGAATCGATTCCAATCAAAGGAAGTGACCAAACTACTCGGAGGGGCTACCATCGAACCAAGATGGTCTTCCCCTAGTGTTACGGAAGAAGAAGGAGCATCCTCCACAACCTCCATCTCGAAGGTGGGAGGGGAATCTTCCAGGACCTCCATCACAGGAAGTGGTTGAGGTACAGGGATAGGAGAATATTTCTCTAAGTCCGAGGAATTTGAAGAAACAAAAAGAACCTGAGGGGTGTGAGGTCCACTCTCAACTAAAAATACCTAGTGCACTGTAGACGGGGCCAGTTCAACCGATCCCACGACCAATGGTTGGTGGGGAATGATTCTGAAGATTTGAATTTACGAGGAGCGAATCGACTTTAGGATGACTCTTGACCAATCGTGGCATCAGCTGGTGGAGGACTCAAAGAAATCCGATTATAACCAGCTAGAAGGCATGGTGTAGAACCGGTTAAGTTTTCCAAAAATCATTTGGCTTCATCCATATACGAACAAAGGTGAATGGCATGGTGCCCTTCACACAACTTACAGGGATTTGTGAGCTTACCCTGCTTCTTAGGAGCCTTACCAACACCAGTTGAGGACGTGCCCCCAACTTGACTCCCAAAATCCAAAGCCAACGACGGACGACCGTTGGACCATACTTCGAGCACTTTGGGAATGCTAGGGCAGTCTCAAAGAAGATGGTCTCCCATGCACAACATGCAAGGGAACTTGACTTTCCGTGGAGGGTTGGGAGGTTTATCAAGAGGAGATGTTTCGAAAGAAATAGTTGCAGCCTTAGCCTCTCTCTTATCGGAATTCTTCTTCTTTGTCTTCTTCTTCTTCTTCTTAGCCACCTGGTTACTCGAATCCAGACTTTCACCAAGCGAAGTAGAAGAGGAGGACGCAGAAACAGGCGAAGAAGGGGAGAGGTCCACCTTGGAATCAACATGATGTTGTTCAGGTGGAGGAACTGATTGAACAGTAGCCGAGACATTCGAGACCACAGAGGTTGAAAACAACCAAACAGGCAACCCAACAGTTAACCCAGGAAGGGACAATGTTGCCATATAAGGAGCACCAACATTCCCAAAAGGAGGAAAATGACCAGGATTCCCATCGGAGGGGATTCCTTGGTTGGTGAACTCCGGAAAAGTTGCCATCAACAACTCAAAACTGCACACGGGCTAAAAACCAAGGCACACAATCAAACGGCCAACAAACAAATTCTAACAGGGCGTGTGATCGCAGGTGATTTATTTTACCACATTGAAACTTAGAAACTTCACCGTTTCATGTTTTAAGAGTCGAGAAACGGATGAAAGGTGACTCTATCTCTTTCAGTTTTGAAGCAAGCATGAAAGGACAAGTGCTTGGTGATCCTTTCAAATTTAAAGAGTCAGAAAAGATCAAATGACTGCTCAGGAATACTAGGCAAAGGGTGTACCAAATAACCGTGAACTGCAATATACACCTTGGTTTCAAAATGAAAGAGAAATCAACCAAGGACTTAACGTACGTGCAGGCAATCTCCCCGAATGTTGTGTCTGGTGTATCACGGGTTTAGGGCGGCAGACTCGACTTCCTATGGATAAAGGATAGAAACCTAGTGGGGTCTCCCTTTATATACTCGACGGTACGGGGAGCACAAGTCCGTACTAGTGTTGTCTAAAGCCAGATGGCGAACGACAGCTACTAGGTTTTAATATGCCGGAACACGTCTCTAGCCTAGACCTCTAAATGTGTTTCGTCAGATTTCAATGCTGCCTTAGTGTAAATTGAGTAAATTTTAACGTTTATCTTCAATTACGTTCCAGTTTTCAGGCCCTAGCGAGTGTGATGTCTCAAAATCTCCTAAATGCAGCTATATGATAAAAGAAATCTTTTCAATTCAATGAATTCTATCTAGTTAAGGGAATAGCTTCAAACAATGATGCAACAAACAGCGATACTGAAAACGAAAATATTTTCAAAACTAGATGACTTTCACTATCCAAAAGCAATCCCAAACATTCAACGATGCGAATAATGCAATGTAATCTATGCAAAATCCTCTTTTTCGAAAACTATGCAATTGTAATCTATGCACAATTTCCTTTTCCTTTTCAAATGATAAGAATGCACTCAATGCATTTTTCGATGAAATGAGAATCTACTTAATGCATGCTTTTAATAAAAGAGAATGCAATCAAAGCGATTTTTAGCTTTCAATCATTAAACAATGTGATCTAAGTTCAATGATAAATCTCAAAAATACTTTTCAATGCAATGTGATCTAATGCATTTTAACGAAAAGAAAACTTTGAGACGAAAACTAAATGAACGCAAATATTCTTAATGAAGGATGAATGCAAAAGAGATGTAAAAAAACACTAAGAATGCAATCGTTGTTTCAAACACTTTGTCACGAAATCCCTCAAAAGGCGACAAGACATATGAGGTCAAACACAAAGAGGACTTCCAAAGCATGAGATCAAAACAAGGCATTCATTCCCTTTTACATCAAGAAATCATAGCAAGAAGACATCCCAAACAATGAGAAATGTAATCTATGCTCATACAAGGAAAAGATCGGAAGGGAAAGACACACTGGTGAAGGATTTAGGGAAAAAATCTCAATTTTCACACACCCTGAAATTGGCTCGACTTGTACATTGACAACTAGCGCCAACTGGCGCCACTTGCACATTGAAAACTAGCGCCAATGGCCAATTGGCGTGGGTTGCTAACTGACAACAAGCGCCAATGCCTGAAAATGAAAAAACAAAGAATTTCTCCCAACCAAAACTAGACTCACCACTTCAAGCAGAATCCAAAACAAACCTAGAAGCAAAGTACTAACCAAAAGAAGCTTCCGAACAAGGGTAAACCCTAGCACCTACAGAAGATGGCACGACTGTTCAGTACATGTCCGCGCCGAACGGGTGATGGCGCAGTGATGCAGCAGATTTGCGCGATTGGCCTTGGCCCTGTCGGGGTGGAAACCGCGCCAATCAAGCCAACCATTAACTTAAAGGATGAAAACTTCCCTGAAAAAACGAGTCGAGATTTGATCATACGGGGCTGAACCAAAGCGAAACACTCGAGAAAGAGCCGACAAAGGGCGTCAATGAAGAGTCAAGAATTGACCGAAAGACAAGACAATACTCCAAGTGTTCAGTTCATAAACTAGACCGGAGATTGACTGAAGCAGCATTGATCTACTTTCGCTAATGCAGAGCAAGAGCGTTTCGAAGGCTATCTGGCTAACTTCAGGCTCCGTCTGTAGTTTATAAAGCAAACAACAAGCTAACTCCCCAGTGGAGTCGCCGATTTGTTGTGGAGGTAAATCCCCTCTGTGGACAGAGGCAATCCCTACTAGCGAGCCGGGTCTAGCAGCAATCGTTCACGCTATAGTGCGGGTTCTAATTGCAAATAAACCAACTAGCGATGAAGGCTTACGGAATCCAATCTTTGTTCCTTGTAGAGAAAGTAGCGCTCCGTTCCTTAGCTACGAGATCACAATCCCCACGATCTCCGTGATGGACACCTGCACATGCGAGAAACAAAACAAACGCAAGCGTAAAATCCAGTAGATGCAACTATATGTCAGTCAGAAAGGACATAACTCATCATCATAAATAACAACAAGAGTGGAACCATAACCAATAGTCGTTTATTATTAATCAATCAAAGGAAAATTACAACCAAGTTCTGACGCTGAATTCTCCTTCGGAGGGTTGCCAGTAGAACACGTCTCGAAAATCCTGTCAAGGATGGGACAAACCTCTCTCTTCGGATCTTGACAATAGTCTCCTTGCTTGAATTTGGCCTTAGGGGAATAATCAAGGCTCTTGCAGCATAAGGCTCTTGGGAATTTGGGAACTTGAAGACTAGCTTGCAATAGAGATGAGCAAGCTTTTATAGATGGAGGAAGGGGAGTTGGGATCCCTATAATCATGGGATTGGCCCTATCCTCAAGGAAGCTTCCATGAGAGGTGGCAAACCACTTCCTCTACATGGAAATCCGGAGCCAAACCTCCCAACTCAAGATAGATACCGGTTCATGAATTGGTTAGGATGAAACTTCCGCCATTTATTTTTAAAAAACACTCCTTAAATTGGCTGGCGCGAGTGCGACTCTGGGACAGAGCGCCAATTGGCGCGACGTCTTTGAAGGATTTTCCCCATTGGCGCGGGTGCGAAGTATGCGCACGTGCCTTGATGCAAAAGAGGCCATTTTGAGGCAGTAAGCTCTTGTTCGGAAGGGATGTCATGAAAGTGATTTCAAGCCGTAATCCTTCACTCCACAGTCCGCAGAAATGAGCCCTCCCGGTGGAAGGGGCAGGGGATTGGAGGGGGCGGTGACAAGTGCGTGTAACACCACTCGAAATTGAATTTTGTAATATATATTTCTGTAAATTTAAATATATATTTACAATTTTTGAGGGAAAATTTAGTTCATCCTTATTTATTCATTTTAATGATTAAATTTTCTTTGGATATTTTCATTGGAAACGATGTTTAATTTATATTGGTGCATTAGTTATATAAATTAAATAGATAATTTTACATTCATATAAAATATAATATTTTTTTTTTGAGTTCACGAGATCTTGGATAGATGGTGATTGTGTGCTCTGTTAAGATACTCCTTGATGCGAAGTCACCTGTTCTCAATTCCCCGCCCCGATCGGGGTGATATATTGGACACATTGACGATGTAGTCTTGCCAAGGTTACAATATATATATATATATATTGTAACCTTGGCAAGAGTACATCGTCAACTTGTCCAATATATCACCTTGATCAGGGTGGGGAATTGAACCAGTGACTTCACATCAAGGAGTATCTTAACAGAGGACACAATCACCATCTATCCAAGATCTCGTGAACTCAAAAAAAAATATTATATATTTTATATGAATGTAAAATTATCTATTTAATTTATATAACTAATGCACCAATATAAATTAAACATTGCTTAAATTAAATAAATAATAATAATAATAATAATAATAATAGGGCGGAAATGTGAAGTTGGGTTACACTTTTGTGAGAATCGGGGGCATAAATTTTTTTTTCGGCAATAGTTCGGTTGAACTACTGGATAGTTTGGCCGAACTTTATGAGAAAGTTCAGTCGAACTCGTTCTTCCGTTTAGATTGACGGCACACTGATGGCGTGGGCAAATAAAATTTTTGCCGGAGATGGGAAAGCTAGCAACAAAAGTTCGGCCGAACTTTTACTCTTAAAATAGTTCGGCCGAACTAGTTCTTATAAATATATCGCCCGTGAAGTTCATTTGTTTCCTGCGTCTGTGTTTATTTGCTCTATTTCTTCGCGCATTTTTGTGTTGTTGTTCTATTCGGTGATCTGTTGCGGCACTGCTGCTAGTCTGGGGCTGCTTCCATCCACTCTGTTGGTGATTATCTGCGGTGACATCAAGCGAGCTAACTACCAGGTATTTCTCCTCCTCCTCTGCAACTTTATCAATGGGATTCACATGAAATCTGCATGAATTATTCATTACCAATTATGGTGACAATCACCAAGTTCCATTTAGTACTAATTAAACCTAGTGCATGTCATGCCAAGTCCAAAATTTTCTTTTTTTCATATAAATTGTTTTCGACAACTTTGGTATCACTAAGGTCTTGCTTGTTAAGATGATGCTTGGATGCCTAAGTTAGTCCCCATAATATTGAAACCTTTGTTGAAAAAATAACCTTGTTAGTGACAAAACCTCATTGAAACATAAAATTTCCACTTTGTGACCTCTCTTGAATCACAAGTTCCGGGGAGGGGAGCAGTGCTTCTTGGTGATTCCTTGGGTTCTCCACCACTTGGTGGCTGCCACCTTGCTGAAGAAGCCTCACTAGTATTGTCCACTCTTTTTTCGATCGGCGCTACAATGCAAGCCCACCTCTCTTGCGGCCACGAATCGCACTCCACTTCCTTTACGTGTAAGAACTGTTATTTTTTTTTTCATATAAATTGTTTTCGACAACTTTGGTATCACTAATGTCTTGCTTGTTAAGATGATGCTTGGATGCCTAAGTCAGTCCCACATATTTGAGGGCACTGTTGAAAAAAGAACCTTGTTGAAATGAAAAAACCTCATTGAAACATAAAATTTCCACTTTGTGACCTTTCTTGAATCACAAGTTCCAGGGAACAGCTGCTTCTCGGTCTCCTCTTCCGGTTCTCCACCACTTGGTGGCTGCCACCTTGCTAGAAGAAGCCTCACTGAGCATTTCCTCTTTTTACGTACGTATGCTTGCCATGCTCAAAAGCATCTCTTGCAGCCCAAGATAAACTCCACTTCCATTCCACGTGTAAGAAGTGTTCTTTTTTTCATATAAATTGTTGTCGACAACTTTATAATCACTAATGTCTTGCTTGTTAAGATGATACTTGGATGCCTAAGTCAGTCCCACATATTTGAGGGCACTGTTGAAAAAATAACCTTATTGAAATGAAAAAACCTCGTTGAAACATAAAATTTCCACTTTGTGACCTCTCTTGAATCACAAGTTCTAGGGAACAACTGCTTCTCGATTTCCTCTTCCGGTTCTCCACCACTTGGTGGCTGCCACCTTGCTAGAAGAAGCCTCACTGGACTGTTGTCCACTCTTTTTCTGATCGGCGCTGCCATGCAAGCCCACCTCTTTTGCGGCCCCGAATCGCACTCCACTTCCCTTCCACATGTAAGAAGTAACCTTGGGCTTCAGGGGAGTCCATTATATTTGGGGGTTCACTTGCATATATAGGGATTTCCTTTTCTATGTTAACTTTGGACTGTTACTACAAATGCACCTTTTGGAATTCTTGGTTTTAATTTGAGTTGATTGGTGTCATGTAGAAGTCAAGGCACTCATTGCTATAGAAATTTTGTCTTTACAACCAAGTGGGAATGAGAAACCCCAAAATTCCAAACAAAGCATCTATGTTGTTAATTATGCTTTAAATTTCATTACCTTTTGTTGTAAGGTGTATGTTGAATTTTTGGTATTATGATATGCATTCGGTTGCTGCAGTTGTTACTGTTCTTGTGGATCCATCAATTTCATCTACTCTAGCTGATTCTCGCCTTGTGCATGGAAGTTTACTACCACTGTTAAGCTTATGCCGTTACTGAGCCTTCTCTCGATTCCTCAACGCTGGAATGATTGAACTAGAATGATCTACTACTATAATGTGACTACATATTGTCTTTTATACTGCTGCAATGTATTTCTGTATGAGACATAATTTGATCTTTTAAACTTGATAACCTGTTATGGGTATATCAAGAGGATTTTGTATATGAACTATTATCAATATATGAAACAGGGTTTTTTCTCCTTTGAAAAAAGAGTTGAAATCATTCTAAATTCACATGTAATGTATTTCTTTAATGTGACTACATATTGTCTTTTATATGAGACTACATATTGTCTTTTATATTACTGTAATGTATTTCTGTATGAGACATAATCTGATCTTTTATACTTGATAACCTGTTATGGGTATATCAAGAGGATTTTGTATATGAACTGTTATCAATATATGAAACAGGGTTTTTTCTCCTTTGAAAAAAGAGTTGAAATCATTCTAAATTCACATATGTTCAGTGGTGTCACTATTTCACTTCCGATATTATGTTGCTTACCTTGATGAACAGGTGGAACTCTGCTGGGAGGCCTCTCTGTTTTTTGACTCTATGCTCATACTGTCAAAGGCCATTATATGTTATATGGGCTAGACTGTATAGTTATTAGACTACATATCTTCATACTATTCTGCAAATAGTATGATGGAAACCAAACATAATAATGTATTAGGACATCACAACTTGCTAATTAGTTATTAGACTACATATCTTCATATAGAACTTGAAAATAGCATGATGGAAATGTGAACTTGCAAATAGTATGATGGAAATGTGGATCTCATGACTTTTCATGATTAATGCTTCTAGAAACCAAACATAATAATGTATTAGGACATGCTCCTTTAACTTGCAAATAGTATGGTCGAAATGTGGATCTCATGACTCTTCATGTTTAATGCTTCTAGAAACCAAACATAATTTAATGTATTAGGACATGCTCCTTTAGGCTTGGTGGAATTACCTTTGCTTTTTATTTCTCTCTTACACACATATATATATGAAGAGATGATCCCATTTTCTTTTTTATTCATAGATCAAATGTCATTTAAATACAATATTTATCATAATGTACAATGATTCATTCCATATTATTCATAAATTTTTTCATTAAAAAATGAACCCTTTAAATGATGAACCTAGTTAATGCTTATTCTTCATGAATAAGACTACTTGATCTTTCAATTTGAATTTGATGATGGTCCTTTGTTATCTTTCTTGACTACTTCAAATTATTGACACAATCATATGCTTCTTGTTACTCTTTTTATTCATTCCTTATATTGTATTCTCCCCCTTAGATATTGTGTACTCTCCTACATAGATATTGCACTCAATTTTGATGGTCCTTTGTTATCTTTCTTGACTACAAATTATCAAATTATTAACACAATCATATAGATATTGCACTCAATTTTGATGGTCCTTTGTTATCTTTCTTTACTTCAAATTATTGACACTTGATCATATAGATATCATATAGATATTGCACTCAATTTTGATGGTCCTTTGTTATCTTTCTTGACTACTTCAAATTATTGACACAATCATATGCTTTTTGTTACTCTTTTTATTCCTTCCTTATATCTATTCTCCCCCTTATATATTATGTACTCTCCCACATAGATATTTCACTTAATTTCATAGGCTCTTCTTTTTAAGTCAAATATATTGTATTCTCCCCCTTGGATATTGTGTACTCTCCCACATATATATTGCACTCAATTTCATAGGCTCTTCTTTTGAAGTCAAATAAGTGACAATAATTTACAAGAACTATCCCTAATTTGTTTCTCACATGTTCAAATGGTTCTCTAACAAGATAATTTACAAGAACTATTCCTAATTTGTTTCTCACATATATTCAAATTCTTCTCTAACAAGAGGCTTTGTGGGTATGTATTCCATCTTCACTATTTTCTCAAAGACTTGTTGCGTGAGGAAGTGGTACTTTATGATGATATGTAAATAGTGATTGAAGGAAGTAGACTATTTTATTTTTGAAATTATTATTACACTTCTATTGAAACATTTAATAGATATATAGATTTACCTTAATATCATGTAGAGCCCATTTCATCCAAAACACTAAAAAATAAATTTACCTTAATATATTGTAGAGCATATTTCATCCAAAACACTCAAAAAGAAATTTACCTTAATATCTTGTAGAGCCCATTTCATCCAAAACACTCAAAAAGAAGTAACTACTATGTACATTCCACTTCTACTCACTCAAAAAGAAATTTACCTTAATATCTTGTAGAGCCCATTTCATCCAAAACACTCAAAAAGAAGTAACTACTATGTACATTCCACTTCTACTCACTCAAAAAAAAAATTACCTTAATATCTTGTAGAGCCCATTTCATCCAAAACACTAAAAAAGAAGTAACTACTAGATGTATTCCACTTCTACTCTAGATAGAGAAAGTAACAACTCTTTCTTGCTTAACCATTAAACCAAAGACTCTTCTAAGTAGAATTATACATTGTCCACTTGTACTTTTCACAAGCCTAGTTGAATCTCTATATGTTGTCAATGTAAATTTCTACTAGTAAATTTGTCAATGTAAATTTCTTAACTTCTACAAGTTCTATAAATTTGTCAATGTAAATTTCTTAACTTCTATAAGTTCTATAGGCAGAGTCTGTAAAGGGCCAGGTAGCCTCTGGATCTCATCTTTTATGAAAGGTGACATATCTAGTAAATGCCCCTACAGTCAATCTTTGGAATAGATCTAAATAGAAGTTCTTCATTTTAATTTCCATAAAACACAACCACTTTAAGGTAAATTGTGTACATGTGTCATTTCTCCCACAAACTAAAGGCTTCCTCCCATTAATTTTAGATGTGAATTCTACCATAAACTTTTTAAGTCAAACTTTAAGATAAACCATGCACATGTCATTTGAAATAAATGTCAATTTAATATCTAAATTCACATATGTTCAGTGGTGTCATTGTTTCACTTCCGATATTATGTTGCTTACCTTGATGAACAGGTGGAACTGCTGGGAGGCCTCTCTGTTTTTTGACTCTTTGCTCATACTGTCAAAGGTCGCTATATGTTATATGGGCTATACTGTATAGTTATTAGACCACATATCTTCATATAGAACTTGCAAATAGTATGATGGAAACCAAACATAATAATTTATTAGGACATCACAACTTGCTAATTAGTTATTAGACTACATATCTTCATATAGAACTTGCAAATAGCATGATGGAAATGTGAACTTGCAAATAGTATGATGGAAATGTGGATCTTATGACTCTTCATGATTAATGCTTCTAGAAACCAAACATAATAATGTATTAGGACATGCTCCTTTAACTTGCAAATAGTATGGTCGAAATGTGGATCTCATGACTCTTCATGATTAATGCTTCTAGAAACCAAACATAATTTAATGTATTAGTAGATGCTCCTTTAGGCTTGGTGGAATTACCTTTGCTTTTTATTTCTCTCTTACACACACACACACACACACACACACACATATATATATATGAAGAGATGATCCCATTTTCTTTTTTATTCATAGATCAAATGTCATTTAAATACAAGATTTATCATAATGTACAATGATTCATTCCATATTATTCATAATTTTTTTCATTAAAAAATGAACCCTTTAAATGATGAACCTAGTTAATGCTTCTTCTTCATGAAGAAGACTACTTGATCTTTCAATTTGAATTTGATGATGGTCCTTTGTTATCTTTCTTGACTACTTCAAATTATTGACACAATCATATGCTTATGTTTATTTACTTCAAATTATTGACACTTGATCATATAGATATCATATAGATATTGCACTCAATTTTGATGGTCCTTTGTTATCTTTCTTGACTACTTCAAATTATTGACACTTGATCATATAGATATTGCACTCAATTTTGATGGTCCTTTTTTATCTTTCTTGACTACTTCAAATTATTGACACAATCATATGCTTTTTGTTACTCTTTCTATTCCTTCCTTATATATATTCTCCCCCTTAGATATTGTGTACTCTCCCACATAGATATTGCACTCAATTTCATAGGCTCTTCTTTTGAAGTCAAATATATTGTATTCTCTCCCTTAGATATTGTGTACTCTCCCACATAGATATTGCACTCAATTTTGATGGTCCTTTGTTATCTTTCTTGACTACTTCAAATTATCAAATTATTAACACAATCATATAGATATTACACACAATTTTTATGGTCCTTTGTTATCTTTCTTTACTTCAAATTATTGACACTTGATCATGTATAGATATCATATAGATATTGCATTCAATTTTGATGGTCCTTTGTTATCTTTCTTGACTACTTCAAATTATTGACATGATCATATGATTTTTTTACTCTTTCTATTCCTTCCTTTATCTATTCTCCCCCTTAGAGATTGTGTACTCTCCCACATAGATATTTCACTCAATTTTTATGGTCCTTTGTTATCTTTCTTGACTACTTCAAATTATCAAATTATTGACACAATCATATAGATATTGCACTAAATTTTGATGGTCCTTTGATATCTTTCTTTACTTCAAATTATTGACACTTGATCATATAGATATCATATAGATATTGCACTCAATTTTGATGGTCCTTTGTTATCTTTCTTGACTACCTCAAATTATTGACACAATCATATGCTTTTTTTTACTCTTTCTATTCCTTCCTTATATCTATTCTCCCCCTTAGATATTGTGTACTCTCCCACATAGATATTTCACTAAATTTCATAGACTCTTCTTTTTTGAAGTCAAATATATTGTATTCTCCCCCTTAGATATTGTGTACTCTACCACATAGATATTGCACTCAATTTCATAGGCTATTTTTTTGAAGTCAAATAAGTGACAATAATTTACAAGAACTATACCTAATTTGTTTCTCACATGTTCAAATGGTTCTCTAACAAGATAATTTACAAGAACTATTCCTAATTTGTTTCTCACATATTCAAATGCTTCTCTAACAAGAGGCTTTGTGGATATGTATTCCATCTTCACTGTTTTCTGAAAGACTTGTTGTGTGAGGAAGTGGTACTTTATGATGATATGTAAATCACTGATGATATGTAAATAGTGATTGAAGGAAGTAGAATATTTTATTTTTGAAATTATTATTACACTTATATTGAAACACTTAATAGATATATAGATTTACCTTAATATATTGTAGAGCCCATTTCATCCAAAACACTCAAAAATAAATTTACCTTACCTTAATATCTTGTAGAGCCCATTTCATCCAAAACACTCAAAAAGAAGTAACCACTATGTATTCCACTTCTACTCTAGATTGAGAAAGTAACGACTCTTTCTTGCTTAACCATTAAACCAAAGACTCTTCTAAGTAGAATTATACATTGTCCACTTGTACTTTTCACAAGCCTAGTTGAATCTCTATATGTTGTCAATGTAAATTTCTCACAAGTAAATTTGTCAATGTAAATTTCTTAAATTCTACAAGTTTTATAGGTAGAGTCTGTAAAGGGCCAGGTAGCCTCTGGATCTCATCTTTTATGAAAGGTGACATATCTAGAAAATGCCCCTATAGTCAATCTCTGGAATAGATCTAAATAGAAGTTCTTCATTTTAATATCCATAAAACACAACCACTTTAAGGTAAACTGTGTACATGTGTCATTTCTCCCACAAACTAAAGGCTTCCTCCCATTAATTTTAGATGTTAATTCTAGACCATAAATTTTTTAAGTCAAACTTTAAGATAAACCATGCACATGTCATTTACCTCATGATCTTGTGTCATTTCTCCCATGTCATATATATATTTTTTGTTGATTTTTTTTTCAGGGATAAGAAAACCATTAAATATGGTTGAAAAATGGAAATTATGCATAAACGTTTCTTGCTATCCCAATCCAGGAAAAACAATGATTACATATGTGCTTTCTAATATTGCGACTAGCAAAGTCGTCCAAAGGAAAATGAATATATTGGGAAGAACAACAAACAACAAGGCATATTGTACTGGATTAATAGAAGGCTTGGGAACAACGATGGAGTATGGATCAAATGGAATGGTAGTTTTCACCAATTCTGAACATGTGCGCAACCAGATGAATGGCGTGTGCCAAGTTAAGAAGGAGAGGCTAAAATAACTGCATGGAATAGCAAACAATATTGTTAGCCAATTGCAATTTTTTAGTATAAGGCATTTTACAAATGTGAATAAGATGTCTGCTGATCTATTGCATGGGGCAATGCCAATTCATGATTCATCTATCAAAGATGAATTAGATTATACAGAGAAATTCTAATGCAAGATTCATCTCTCAAAGATGAATTGGTTTTGAGATGCTCTTCTTAAAAAATTCAAGATTCATCTCTCAAAGATGAATTAGTGTTGAGACACTCTCCTTCAAAATTTATTGATGGACATTGTAACATATCTTGGATATGTGTGTGTTGTGTAGTTATAAATGTGTCTTTTTTAATGACCATATGTTTTTTCAATTATATACCAAGTGTGCTCCCACCACACCATGAAAAGCGTAACTTGGTGAACTTCACATTTGCAACAAGTTGTCAACTTCACATTTTTATAAAATTAAAATGCGGTGACTTCAACAAATTTTTGTTTAAATGGAGTTTGTTTTTAAAATGCAGTTTCACTTCTTTTTTAATGACCATGTGTTTTTTTCAATTTTATACCAAGTGTGCTCCCACCATGTAAAGTGAAATTTGGTGAACTTATCATTTTTATAATTTACTTTTTGCTTAAATTGAGTTTCACACATCAATTATTGCTTTGAAAGTTGTGTTCTACATAATTTGTGTACACTAAATTACAAATTGATTTTCTGAATTTTATTTTGTGTAAATTTCCACCAATAGATATATATGTCATGGAGGATGAACGATGAAGATCAACAGAATCCCATATGGGGGTTCAAGGATTGGGGGATGTTCACGGTATTTAAATATAATCTTAAATCTCCATACATGTGTGTACATATGGAATTGATTTTTTTATTAAATTTGTGAGTTAAATTAGTTGTTAATAAGTTTCATTTTTTATTTTTTATGAGCTAATAAGAGAAGGGTCTATACTCCATCCATGGAGCGTACCCATGGTTCACCCAGTCATGGTATGTGTTGGGCACCGAATCTGGCTATCCCTCTACCCATTTTTGTTATCCTTCCTGACCCTTTTTGTTTAATTACCTACATTTTCCATGCTAAACTTATGAGGTAAGCACCCCTGACTTGTCCAATTAGAATATTTTAATTAATGAAGTAAAGTCATATTTTTACCTAATTGTGGCAATAAGATCTGTGTTTGACTATAGATTGGAAAACAAGAACCCTCGCTGTAGCAGTTTGCAATGGAATTGGTAACAACCAGCTAAAGGGGGATCGTGCAGCTGGAATCACGAGTCCCTGGGCCTGTTCTCGGTCCTTGTTCTATCCTGGATATCCATTGTTCATGCTGTTCCAACTAAATTCCCTTTCTGGATGTGCGGTTATCATGTTTCAGGGAAATTTGTTATTCCCTTGAACTGTGTATAAAACGAACATTGTTCCTGTAAATGGGGTTTCCTGAAAGGAGATTGTAATCACATTTTACAGATCAATAAAATACTATTGGTTTTTCTATTCTAAATCATTTCATGAGTAACGCAGCCTTGACCAGAGAGTTGGACTCGCTCTTATGATCAGGTGCTGCATCTGTGTATGTGTGTGAATTATTTCTTGTTATGGTTGCTGCTATTATTTCTTACTGTTAAGATTTTTTTGAATGTCCAGCATTTGATTTTACTTCACGAAAATGTTTTGAATCTTAACCATAACCCTTGGTTGAACGGATTATGTGTTTGTTCCTGCATATACCTTGCACGTTGCCTTGAAAGGATATGCTACCGGGTTGATAAAATTAATGTCGGATTAGGGTGGATAAATCATCCCTACCTGAACACCAACATTTTGGCATCGTTGCCGGGGAGGCTAACAAGGTGCAAATGAAGATTCAAACCAACCAGAGGGTCAATCTCATGTCCTTGGGAGAGAAAGAGCTTCCTCACTCTGCTTCAAGTCCTGAGCGTAGGTTTTGATTTTGGTTTGTTTATTTCTATTTTTTTGTTTTGAATTTTGGGCCATCTTCTTGTTCTGGGGAGGGAGGAGTCTTTTTGACACCCTGCTTCAGATATGGGAGTATTAGGTCTTTTTGTGGGTTGTGTGGTTTTGGTTCTTGTCCTAGGGAGGGAGGAGTTTTTGATGCCCTGCTTTGGGCCTGAAACCCTAGCTTTTTGATTCGCTGTATTTCTCTTTTGAATTCTATTATCTTGGGGAAGGAATGGTCCTTTGACACCTTACTTCAATATTGAAGCATTGTAGGTTCATACACAGACCTTCCATTCCACCAATTTTTGTATGAACAAATGACCAAATAAGAGGGGTAGAGTGAGAGCCCCAAAGAGGGGAAGACCAGATTTGGGAAGAAAAACTTACATTCAGTAGATCATATAAAAGGTAGAGTCCAAAGCATCTTCTCGCACAGATGCAAGGCCAGGGGCTAGGAGAGTGAAGTCTAAGGGACAGTCATTGGATCATCCTGTGCAGGCCACAGTATCCCTGGGTGATTTGGTGTAACAAGGTCCTCCAGCAGTAGAAGAGACAGTCAGCAGTGGACCAGATCGAGAGGATCTTGTGCTGGTATTAGCAGAGGAAGAAATTGCAAGTAGAACATCATTGGAGTCGGATTTCTCTAATAAGGGAAAGGAATTTGTAGTCAAGGGATTGAACTATCAGGATAGAGGAAAAATAAGCGAGGAGGTATTGATATCGCCAAGAGACTGGGGAAGCGCTAGTAAGGCAACTCACGTTCCAATAGCTAGGAGTCCCCGACCATCCTCTACAGAGCCTGTTGAAATCCCCAACGATTATTGGAAGATATTAATGGCTCCCACAACCTCCACTGTCAAATTTCCCATTGGGAATTTGGGAGTTGGCATGCCTACAAAGCCTATCCAATTAGCAGCACTACCAAACTTTCATGGACTTGTTTCAGAGGATCCTAACATGTTTCTATTTGAGTTTGACATAGTGTGTCGGGGCTACAATTACACGACAGATGCCCAGAAGTTGAATATTTTCCCTTATACACTAAAAGGGATGGCTTTGCGATGGTTTATGGGCCTTAGGGGAAAATCCGTTTCCACATGGGATGATATGCAAACAACTTTTCTGGAAAAATGCCAGGATTACTGCAAATCTCAGAACGTCAAGGAGGAGCTTTTCAAGTTCACACAGAAAGAAGATGAATGTTTGGAATATTTTGTGGAGAGGTTGAAATACCTCTTACAGAGGTTAGGTCATTCCGATTTGGATAAGGAAATCTTGAAGGTTATTCTCCTTCGATCCTTTCGAGAAGATTCAATGGAATTATTGAATATTGTGGGAAAGGGAGACATTTCGAAGGAAACCTTTGAAGGTATTTGAGACTTATGTGTCCAGTGCTCGAGGGGGCTTGCAAGGAATAGATCAGGGATTCACTCATCAAAAGGATCCAGCGGGGGTGTTACAAAAGAAGAAATTGGGAACCTGCTAGACAATTTAAGGACGAATATTCTCAGTACCCTGTCAACACAAATGTATACTTTGCAAGTAAAGCAGAAGTAGTTGGAATTGGATAGGACCATGGAAATATTTTGCCCAAAGTGAAAAAAAATCATCTGGAAAGGGAATGCCCATTAAAGTCCATAGAAAAATGTGACATCTGTGAGCTAAATCATGTAAGGAGCTCATGCCCTTCCTTGTCGGGCCTAAAAGTGGTGTTTCAAGGAGCAGGGGAGGACATAGAGCAATTGTACCTTATAGGCGCTAGGAAGCCATGGCAACTTCGACCACTGATGGGGAATCAAGGTATGTACCCGGATCCATCTCAATATTTCAATACTTATAATATGAATCCTCAAAATATGCCTTGTCCCCCTATGTGGCCGCAATACCAGTACCCACTGTGTAGCAATGGAACCCTCAAGCCAGTATGAGCTCACCATGGGCTCCAACTTGGAGAGGACCCTCTTTAGGTCAGTTTCCTCAATAGATGCCACAGCAGCAACTCCAATTACCTTCCAATGTGCGTCCTGGTAATCAACCTGTTCATCCTCATCTTCCAATGCAGCCTAACCCTAACCCCAATAATAAAGGAGCTGATCAAGCTGATGTTCCTAACCTGCCTTCATATAGTATCTTTATAGAAAATCTGTATGAGATGAATTTGTGATATGGATGGACAGTCAACATCCAACCCCCTCTAGTTATCATTGAACAACTTGATAATGAAGACTGAGAGGCATAACCGACCAATATAGAACAAAAAAAAACTGTTAAAAACCAGGTGCCTCTTGTAAAACAACCTCGATCTGAACCTCCTTATCTAGAGAGACTAATTATGAATAAACCTAGCCCACAAGCTGAATTTGAATTATTAGGAGAATTTCAGAATTTATTTGTTAAAATTTCCTTATTACAAGTTATGAAGGATGTGCCAATTTATGCAAAGACTCTTAGGGAATATTGTTCAAAGAAACCTGCAAAGAAAACTAAGGACCCCCTCACTATACATGTTATGGGAAAATTATCGGACTTCATGATGGGAAAATCAATACCAGTGAAATATGGAGATCCGGGGAACCCGGTTTTGACAGTACAGATTAATGGAGTGGAGATTCCAAATGTGCTGGTGGACCTTGGTGCTGCCATCAATGTCATCACCACTAAAACCATGCATACATTAGGCCTTCAAAATTTGAAGCATACACCTACAGTATTGGAATTGGCGGATAGATCCAGAGTCAAGCCTATGGGGAAGTTGGAGGACGTGACAATTTCAGTAGATGCATGGAATTACCCTATTGATTTCTTGGTATTGCATACACAATCTTCAGTAGGTGGTCACCCTTTGATTCTGGGTAGGCCATGGCTGGCTACCGCAGATGCTTATATTGGATTTTGATAAGAAAATATGGTCATCTCTAATGGCCATAACACCAAGAGCTTGGTGCTATACCCACCGGCAGAACTAGATGCACCTAAAAAGTCAGCAGGTGGTGAGAAGGTTGTATCTATGGTGGAAGTCGAATAAGAGGAAGAAGTGAGACTGGTTCTTATTATCGAGCAGGCCCTTCAGTTGAAGATGGAATCAGAAGATGATGTGATCACTTCCTTCATGAATGATCCTTGTTATGTTTCAGAGTCAAACCAACAGATCTTAGAATCCATCCTCACCTGTGAAACTCAGGAGGATATTGAAACAGCAGAAGAATTGGAAGAAGATGTTGATGCACCTCATGAAAGTGTCCAAGTGGAGATAGAACCAGGGAAAACTCTGAATATCAATCCAGGTCTACCAGAATCCCAGAGGGAGTAGTTGATAGATGTTCTTTAGAAGCATAAATAAGCTTTTGCCTGGGATTATTCAGACATGAAGGGGATCCCTGATAACTTATGCACCCATCACATATACATCAAGGAAGATTGTCGTCCTATAAGACAGCCTCAGAGAAGGATGAATCCAGCATTGAAGAACATTGTGAAAGAAGAGCTTTAGAAACTATAGGATGTGGGTTTTATCCACCCTATCTCAGATAGCCAATGGGTCTCGCCATTGGTAATTGTTCCTAAGAAGAATGGAAAATGGCGAATCTACTGGACTATCGAGAGTTAAATAAAGCAACGCAGAAGGACCATATTCCCCTGCCATTTATCGATCAAGTTTTAGACACATTGGCTGGTAAGAAATTTTTCTCATTTATGGATGGGTTTAGTGGATATAACCAAATCAAGATTTCTCCTGAGGATTAGGACAAGACAACCTTCACATGCCCCTGGGGAGCATTTGCATACTGGGTCCTTCCTTTTGGCCTGTGTAATGCCCCTGCAACATTCCAGAGGGAAATCTTGGGAATCTTCTATGATTTAATAGATGATGGTGTTGAAATTTATATGGATGACTTCACTCCATATGGTGACTCATTCTTAGAGGGGCTGAAGAATTTAGAAAAATTTCTTGAAATATGTATACAAGCGCGTGTTTCCCTGAGTACAGTGAAATGTCACATGATGATGGAATAAGGAATTGTTCTGGGACATTTTCTTTCGGATGAAGGAATCAAGATGGGCCCAACAAAAATAAAGGTAATTCTGCACTTTCCAACACCTAAAATGCCCACACAGGTATGTAGTTTCATTGGTTGTGCTGGTTATTATAGGCGTTTCATAGAAAATTTTGCAAAAGTAGCACACCCATTATTTCAATTACTGACAAAAGACTCAGAATTTGTGTGGTCAAAGGAATGTGATGTAGCCTTCACAAAAATTAAATAATTAGTCTGCAGTGCTCTGATTCTTAGAGGACCAAATTGGGTGTTACCTTTCCATATTCATACAGATGCTTCTCAAACAACAATTGGTGCAGTACTGGGACAGTAGGAGGATAAAGTACCTTATACGGTCTACTATGTTAGTAAAAATTTGGCCCCTGCTGAATTGAACTACACAGTGACTGAGAAAGAGTTCCTTGTTGTCGTCTATGCCATCAACAAGTTCCAGCATTATATTACCGGGTATTCTACCTTTGTGCACACCGATCATGCAGCCATCAGGTATATAATGAACAAACCTGTTACCCCTGGTCATGTTACAAGATGGCTGTTGCTACTACAGGAATTTGATATTACTATAGTAGATAAACTAGGGAAGGAAAATGTGGTTGCAGATTTCTTATCTAGGATAGAACATGATGGTAAGAATACACCAGTTGAAGACAATTTCCCAGATGAGAATCTTTTTTCAGTTTCTACTAACACTCTGTGGTATGCAGATATTGCTAGTTATCTTGCTACAGGTGAGGTGCCTCATCACTTATCCTTTAAGGAGCAAAGGAAGATCATTCAAAAGATTGACCAATACTCATGGATGGCAGGATATCTTTTCCATACAGGGATTGACCAGCAGATTTGGCATTGTGTGGCAAGAGATGATATTTATGAGATCCTAAAGGCCACACATGATGGACCCTATGGAGGACATTTTGCAGATAAACGGATAGGTCATAAAGTGCTGCAGATGGAATACTATTGGCCCTCCATCTTTTGTGATGCTCAGGATTATATTCGAAGGTGTGATAATTATCAGAGGATAGGACAACCTGGGAAAGCAGATGAAATGCCTCTCCAACCCCAGATATTCCTTGAACCATTTGAGAAATGGGCCATTGATTTTGTTGGACCCTTTAATCCACCTTCTCATCAGAAAGCCTACATCCTAGTTTGTACTAATTATGTAACTAAACGAGTGGAAGCTAGAGCAGTCACAAGAGCAACAAATCAAGTAGTGTTAGACTTACTTTTTGAAGAAATATTTTCTTGGTACGAGACTCCAAGAGAAATTGTATTAGAGGGAGGATCACAGTTCACATCTCATATGATAGAGAAATTGATGCAGAAATACAGGGTTAAACACAGAGTAACAATCCCCTATCATCCACAAGTGAATGGGAAAGTAGAGAGTACAAACAAGGTATTGGAAAATATCTTAACCAAGACAGTAGCAAGTCATTGCCGGGATTGGGCACAAAAAATTCCAGAAGCTTTATGGGCCTATAGAACAACATGGCGGAATACAACGAGATTTTCTCCATTTGAATTAGTTTATGGGAAATCTCCCCTGTTTTCGGTAGAATTTGAAATTAGCACACTCAGAACAACTCTGCAAGTAGGTTTAGATTTATCAGAAGCACATAAACACTCACTGGAACAACTAAATGAGTTATATGAGATTTCATCAGTAATCGTCCAGAAAACTAATGTTGTTCAACAGCAGAGAATAAAATGGCATGAAAACTTCATCAAAACTAAGGTGTTTCATGAAGGGGATTGGGCATTACTATAGGACTCCAAATTCAAGGATTTCAAAGGTAATATCTGAACTCACTGGATGGGACCATATCAAGTGGATGCAGTGTTCGACAATGGAACAGTTAGATTAATCACAATTGATGACAATCAAACCATGTTTGTGGTGAATGGACACCGTCTAAAATTATATCATCGTCTAGCTTCTAAAGATGCCTTTCTTAAAACCCTTTTAGATTCAGCTGATCTAATGGTTATTGTAATAGAAGACGCTCTCACTCTCCATTAAATCTAAAATAAAAATAAAAAAATAAAACATATAAAAAAAAAGAAAAAAGAAAGTGTGTTTATTACTTACTTGTTTGTGTTTTGCATGAATAATAAAAGAATTATGGCCAGGAAGAAAGTAAAATTCGGTGTGTTACTCCATCAGTGCTATTACAGAAGTAATTTGTTTCACTGGTGCTATTACTTTGCAACTGTTGTTACTCCATAGCTGCTAATACTCTGAAGTTGTTGTTACACCGTCGATGTTGTTACTTCGAAGTTGCTGCTACACTGCCGCTGTTGTTACTCCGAAGTTGCTGCTACACTTTTGATGTTGTTACTTCGAAGTTTCTGTTACACCGTCGATGTTGTTACTCCGAAGTTGCTACTACACTGCTGATGCTGTTACTCTGAAGTTGCTGTTACACCGTCGATGTTGTTACTCCAAAGTTGCTGCTACACTGTCGTTGTTGTTACTTCGTAGTTGTCGTTACTCCGAAACTATTGTTACTCCGTAGCTGCCATTACTCTGCAACTACTGTTACTTCACAACTGTTGTTATTCCGTAGCTACCGTTACTCCACAACTGTCTTTACTCCGCAACTATCGTTACTCCGTAACTGTTGTTACTCCATAGCTACTGTTACTCACTATTCATGACATAAATTTCTGCTGTTACTCCACCTTAAGGTAATTCCGCAGGTACGTCTCTATTGATTCTATGGATTTAATTAAATATTCCAAAAGGACGGTCAAACGTGCCAAGGACGGCTGTCATTTAAGTTGGGGGGAGGGTACCGTTATAATGGCTGATGGTGTACTTACTAAAGGTACTTATGAAATACGACTCCCACCAAATCAAATTTAATGATCTTAAGTACTCTGTAATTATACCGTTGAGTTGGGATGTGTACTCGTACGCACAAAAGTCATATCAGTCACCTCTCAACATTCCGCATTAAATCCTAAGAATATCTAACAGTACTCCTGCAATCTATCAATTAATTCCAAACATACCAGTTCTGTTCATCCATTATATTCGAAAGTGGCCATGACATTATTACATTTACCAATAGTTCGGAGCCCTGTCACTCTCCCTTGCTAGCTAACTATAGTCATCGTGCCGCTTCTGCCTCTGCGGGAATGGGTGGACGATCTGTGCGCCATGAGCCCAATGATTCAACAAGAATCCGAAGCAACTGGGAGGTATGGAAGGTATTCGAAAATGCAGGATGGGATGTTTACTTTGATAGGTTGAATGGCTGGGATGAAGAAATCACAATGGAATTTGCATTGAATTTGGAGGAAGGAGTTTCTTGGGTTAGCAGACTTGAAATTCCAGCCACAAAAGAAACTATTGCAGAGGTCAGTGGACTACCGCAGGGTGGATAATGTTGGTTTTCCAGAAGAACCCCTCTTCCAGAACTCCTCGAAGCTTTTCTCCAAGCCAGAGAGAGCATCATGCAGAAGGGTCGAGGATACGATAGAACTTCATTGCCACGGCCATGGGGAGAAGTTGCAGAGGCTGTGATTAAATATATAACATGCGAGGGAATATATTTCATTGTTTTTAAATACCACTTGCACATATTGTTACACTTGTGGTTTCCCCAAGCGGAAGCCTTTTCAATGAATGCGCCCTATTTTCTTCTAAGAAGCTTGAATTTGATGGCGAACTCGGCTCGGGGGGCACGGCAGGTGTTGGCGATCCTTTCCCACCATGGGCTGGTTCGGTTGTTAGTGATGAACGCTATTGAAAAGATTCCAATTCCCTGGGAATTTTTTGGAAACTCCACAGAGGAAGAAATAGAAGCTGTCATGGCTACTAGGGCAGAGGAACCAGAAACTATGCAAGAGGATGAAGAAGAGGATGAAGCTGTGCAGGGAGATGAAGAGGATGATTATATTTATCAGGAGGAACCTAAGGAAATGGAAATGGAGACCGAGGAGTGTGAAGAAGATTCGGCTCTCCAAACACAAGCTGAATCGATGGAAGCTGCAGAAATACCCACTGGCACTTCGGCCAAGGCTGCTCCACAAGAACCAGCCCAGTCCGTGGAGCTAGTTGAGTAGGCAGACATCGCAATGGGCACAGAGGCCACTTTACAAGGATCTCCTGTTAATATGGAACCCATGGAGGAAGAAGTCATGACCACTCCGACTAGAGAGACCATGGGGGAAATGGTAGGAGAACTAAGGAGTGAGGCCGACGCTGCTCCATAAGAACCAACGTCGACCTCAAGACTGAATGAAGAGAATTTGTTCTAGTTTCTTGTCTTTTTGCCTAAGGGGGTGCGAGTAACCCATTCCCTACAACAAAGAGAGGAAGAGAGTGTTTCCATTCCTATGGCTTCAAATTTGAAATGAAGGCTACAACCGGAAGAGACCCCAGCAGGCATATCAGCAGAAGGGCATCTTGCTGGGACACCACTGTTTGTGGAGAATGTACCTGATGAGAGAACAACCATTGGTGAAGAGGAGGGACGAAGAAGAGCGGTCCTAATGAATGCAACAATGGAGCATGTAAGCATAAAAAGAGTAAAGCAAGAAGAGGCAGAGCCGCGTGGACTGCGAAGACTTCCTATTAAACAGAGATACCAACAGCAGTTTAAGGAAGTGATGTGGCTAAAATGGAAGTGAGAGATTTGAAAAGAAAAGTGCATAAGATGCAGAAGCAATTCATAAAATACAAGAGGTGGGCCAAGAGATCTAAAGTTGCCAAGGTCGAAGCAAGAACTGAAACAGATCCAATTGAACAACTATTTGAAGCCAGAGAGTATGCCTTGATGACCGAACTATAGACGTGGAAGTCTACTGCGGCCCAGTATAAGAACAAGATAAAAAGAACTGAAGAAAGCGCCTTTGCAATAGTTTTTGGATATGTGGAGTGTATAGATATTATGAAGTTAAGGCATGCAAAGCAGTAGCTCAAGGTGGAGTAGATGGAAAAACAAGTGGCTGAATTGAAAGGTGATAAGGAACATATGTTCAAATTGGTGCAAGAGGTGATGGCATGCCATCCCTGTGCTTCTTGTTATTCTTTATTTTTGCATGAACATTTTCTTTTATTTTGCATGGAGAGTATTAAGAGTGAGGTTAGTTATGAGATTGAAGATGGTGTACAGTTCCTCCGGATCATGAGAAATCATGATGTGCCAACTCAACATTTGATGTGTGAGTTTTATTTTCATGGGTATTTGTTACGGTTGGACAGAGACTTTAATCCAGTCCCATATGTAGGAGACATCCATCTGAGGGCCCTCACCTCTTATGCTTTCAATAAAATTCATTGGAAGAAGGCTTGTGATACTTTTGAGTCCAATCAAGTCACAAAGCCATTTATAGTAAGAGGGGAACATGGGAGGTCATACACAATGTATAATAAACACCATGCCTTTTTGAAGTTTGAGGAGAAAAAATCTAGGATGCTAAGGACACAAAGGTGGTGCCTCGACCTTTGTGTCAGCCAATTAACTATTTTCCAAAAAGAAGCTCTTGATTGTTGTCAAAGGAGATGGATGATGTCACCAATAGCTGTCCGGAATAGGGAGCCTTTTGGGACACCTAATTTTGCATGAGTACTTACCAGACTACCCAGATATGTGGCATGTGTCCAAACGTGTGGAATCCGGTGGATGGGGCTTCGGTTTTAGTATCATGTTCTTTGGTTGCCTACAAAAGTCTATACCCCCACATATAATGTTCCGGAAGACTAGTGGAAGGAGGTCCTCCTTTCAGATGGGTTTAAAGTTTCGGGGACAGAGATGTCTCTAGAGTATGATCTTGCTGGGCTTCATGAAGTTCATAGGTTATAGAACCCAGACCTATGGGGGCAGTGGACTACATGAGGGCATGCAGAAGGCTAGTTGGGGGGAGATGTTGGGCACCGAATTTGGCTATCTCTCTGCCCATTTTTGTTATCCTTCCTGACCCTTTTTGTTTAATTACCTACATTTTTCATGCTAAACTTATGAGGTAAACACCCCTGACTTGTCCAATTGGAATATTTCAATTAATGAAGTAAATTCACAGAGTTTCACCTAATTGCGGCACTAAGATCTGTGTTTGACTGCAGATTGGAAAACAGGAACCCTCGCTCCAGCAGTTTGCAACGGAATTGCTAATAGCCAGCTAAAGAGGGATTGTGCAGCTAGAATCATGAGTCCCCGGGCCTATTCTCGGCCCTTGCTCTATCCTAGATATCTGTTGTTCATGTCATTCCAACTAAAGTCCACATTTGAATGCACGGTTATCATGTTTTATGGAAATCCGTTATTCCCTTGCACTGTGTATAAAATGGACATTGTTCCTGTAAATTGGGGTTCCCGAAAGGAGATTGTAATCACATTTTATAGATCAATAAAATATTTTTGGTTTTTCTATTCTAAGGCATTTTGTGAGTAATGCAACCCTAATCAAAGAGCTGGGCCTACTCTTCTGATCAGGTGCTGCGTCTGTGCATGTGTGTGAATTATTTCTTGTTATGGTTACTGCTATTATTTCTTACTGTTAATATTGTTTTGAATTTCCAACATTCGATTTTACTTCACGGCAATGTTTTGAATCTTAACCATAAACCCTTAGTTGAACGGGTTATGTGTTTGTTCCTGCATATACCTTGCGCGTTGCCTTGAAAGGATACACTCTCGGGTTGATAAAATTAATGTCAGATTAGGCTGGATAAATCATCCCTACCTGAACACCAACAATATGGTTCACGCAATTTAATCAATGAATATGTACATGTATTTATATGTACACATGAATGCATTTTTCAATTGATTATAAAATAGTATTTGTTTATGAAGCTTCTCTGTCATCTCGAGAGGTTGGTGGTGGTTAAAATCCCTTTAGAGGGCCATCGATGAGTGGTAGCAGGTTGCGTGAAGGTGGTGATATTTATTCCCCCGGAGGCCAATCAATGGCTAGTGGTGTTGGTTCTCAATAGGGTTGTTCTGGGTCTGGTTCTCAGCAGGGTCGTTGTAGGTCTCAATAGTTTCAGGGTGGAGAAGATGCTAACCAACCACGTCAAGGTTGCCATCAATTTCAATATTTTTTTCATTGAATTTGTACAAATTTTTTTACATGTGTTTTTTCCAATATACAAAATTATATATATTGATGTAGAGGCTGAAAATGTTCCAAATATTGATTAAAATAGACATAGGGTAGAACGCTACATTCAAGAAGAAGGTTGTATACCCACCACAACTTATCTGGTCGACATTTCTAATATACCATGGGAAACAAACATGACGCAATGCACCTTACAAAGGTGTGAAAAACTTCATGCAAAAGTGCGGAGAGATCTCGTGTTTTTGACTGTACCTGCTAAGAGTCGACAAAGCCTCGAAATAGTTACACATTGGGCGAACTTGTAAATGTGTACAAAAATCTTGGGCCAATGGCTGATACATTTGTAGAAGTGATGAGAAAGATAAAGGAAACAGTAATGGCTCCAGATAAATGGGAAGATGTAAAACAAAGAGTTACAAAAGATATGGCGAAGTCAATGTTTAATTTCAAGGAAGGGCCAAAAAGAAAAATGCTGAAGGTGCAATATTTCAAGCACCCAAATATAGCTCATTATTTGTATGATAGGCACCTTGCGGCCTATGGAAGGCTCCCATGGAACGATGAGGTTCCTGTTTATTTTGCACAATTGTTTTACACATAAATTTTTTTGGATATGAAACCCAACTACAATGACCTTCCGTCATAACTTATTGGTTTGGGGAAAGGTTGATTGTATGACAGTAAGGGCGCTAAGCGAGATGTGGAGTTGCCTTGCCCTGAGTCGCCATTGGTGAGTTGACCTTTTTGGGTCGAAACTCTATGGTCAGAGATGGATGCGACTTCTCAAATAAGTCGAGAAGCAAGGGATGTCATGATCGACAATGTTTACGGCAGATTGGGTGGAGTCGATGTTTGTCTAAATCGACAAAGAGCACGTAAAAATGCACGTGCCAATTTTGTGTATTGTACAGATGAAGAGATTGACAACATGAATGTTGAAGATCTCCGAATATATGAAAAAAATTGTCGCAATGGTTTTCAAGACCTAATTATTCATGAGGAAGAGGGCACGGGAATGGTATGTGTTAATGACCTTAGGGTTCAATTATTTTAACATATATACATGTGTACAATTTGTAATAAATACATGTGTATGTACATGTATACATTTATTTGTATGTACATTAATCTAAAAAAAATGTATCATTATATGTTAAAACACCATTTGCAGTTGTCACACATGATGAATGACGAAAATTTTAATATCACGTTTGGGACTTCTGGTTCAAACAATGTAGATGGGTCTCACCATCAAGATATGTTGGAAAATGTTAGTGTTTTTTAAGTGATATTTTAGAATAAATAATTGTGTACACATGTACATGTATGTATATATAATGATAAAATGTTTTAACAAATTCTGATTCTGTGTGATGTTTTAAGGATGACAGTACATTCTTCTTCCTTGGGAGATATACCTTCTACTTCCTTAGGAGATGAGCCACAAGTATGGACAATTTTTCACTTTTAAAATTTATGTTTAAGTCATATATATATATATATATATATATATATATATCTTGAGTTATTTTAAATTTTTTGAATTTAGGTTCCTATAGAAGATTTTTTTAATCCATGGACTCTAGCGACGGAGATAGGAACATCCACACCATTTCAACCATTTTAACAAGTTGTCTAACTTTTTTTTTAATATTATTGAAAATAAGATTATATATGTACACATGCATTTTCATTTGAAATTTTTTAATATATATATATATATATATATAACTGTACATGTATATTGTACAGTTTACCGTTGCAGATGTTCCCATGGGGGCGGAACTTGTTGCAGGTTATCAAATGGAGAGGGAACCTCATGAGGTATTGCATGATTTTTTTTTTTTTTTTTTTTTTTTTACATGAAGTTCTATATATATTCTCACTCATTTTTTAAAAATCAAATTTTAATGATCAAGTACATGTGCATTGTGTATGTAGGTTTCCCATGCTTCACATGATAGTGCACGGATTGAGATCCTAATAGGAAAGACGCTAGATCCATCTCTATTTGATGGACATGATTTGTAGATTTGATTTCAAGATTTAGATAGTCTTAAATTTTATTTTGTATATATTATCTAGATGCACTGTCATATATATATATATATATAACTTGATACAGTTTGATACTTGTGAGATCTACAATTTTTGGACATATTTGATTACAATGTTAATATAATTTGTTTTGTTCTAAAAAGTTAATTTTTTGATGGTTTTAGTACTTTTGGCATGTGAATGTGAAGTAATGTTGTTATATAATTTGTTTGGTTTTTAAAACTTTTAAGTTTTGTATAATTGAACTACTAGTAATGTTGTCATCTATAAATTAATGTTGTGATCTGAACTACATTTGGCATGTTATGTAATGATGTGTTATAATTTGTTTTGTTTTATAAATTTAAGTTTTGGACGCTTGAAGTACATTTGGCATGTGAAGTAATGTTGTGATCTATAATTTTTTGTTAAATTAAAAGTTAAGTTTTGGATGGTTTCAATCTACATTTGGCATGTGATATAATGTTAAATGTTTTTAACATTATAGTTTTGAAATTAATATATATACATATCAAAGTATAAAACCATTGAAAAAATATTTGGTTTTCTTAATCTTATATTGTATCTAATTTCTTGCAAATTTATATGAAATTTTTAGTTAAAGTAATTTAAAATTTTTCACATATTTAAAAAGGTAAATAACTTTTGCTCATGGAATGTAATTCAATTGACAATCACCTAGTTATGAAGTATTATGTAATAGCATGAGGTTCAAAGTTCAAATAAAGAATGAGATTCAAAGTTCAAATCCAAGTGAGTTTTAATTAAAAATAATAATATTTTTTATCTATTTAGTTATTATATTTTTAGAATGTGGTATATATATTGTAATTGTTTTGAAATCAAATTAACTTTTATTTATTACTTTTATGTAATTTTTAATATAATTTTCAAATTAATGTACATTAAATTAAAATGTTATATTTTAATTTTATAATAATTAAAAGATTAATATAATTAACATATTCTAATTTTGTATTTAATTAAAAAGGATTAATGAAAAAAGGAAATATATAATATAAAAGAACAAAATTTATATGATTAAATTTCATGTGGTTTGAATTTCTACTTTCAAAAATAAAGAATATAATTATCCTTTATCCAATCATAGAATCTTTTTGCAAGCTTTCAAAATGTGAAGATAATGAGATAGAAGAGGAATTGATGTTTGTGAAAACTTGCCAGGAAAAAAAGATTTTTCAACTATCCCCACAAAAGGAAGAGCCCATAAGATAACTTGTAAGTAAAATAGCAGCCTTACTGTGCACTATAAGAGTCGATTGTGCACGTGTTAGATAATATTGTGTTAAATTAATATGGATTTTTTTCTTAATTGTTAACTGTCTTAAATGAATCTCCTCTTAATTTCCATTGTTATAAGTGACCATTGTCTTAAATATAAAGTTTGTCTTAAAATATTTTTGTCTCAATTTTTTTTGTCTTAAATATAAAGTTTTGTTTTAAAATATTTGTCTCAAACTATTTTTGTCTTAAATATAAAGTTTTGTCTTAAAATATTTTTGTCTCTTTCTATCTTAAAATATTTTTTTCTCAACTATTTTTGTTTTAAATATAAAGTTTTATCTTAAAATAATTTTGTCTCAAACTATTTTTGTCTTAAATATATTTTTTTGTCTTAAAATATTTGTCTTAAATATAAAGTTCTCTTAATTTTTTTTTTGTCTCAAATTGTTTTTGTCTTAAATTTTATATTTAAGAAGATTCAATTGATATTAAATTTTAATGAAAATTAACTAAAATAAAAAGTGATTTTTTAAGGAAAAATATTTCTTTTGTCTTAAAAAAATCTCTTAAAAGTGAGAAAACTAATGAAGATGAAGGTGAATTTTCAGTAGCAGATCTACAACTAGGTGTAGCTATTGCAGAGGAGAAAGTTGTGGATGACTCAACAACCACTAATGAATTTGTAATTAAATTTGATAATAGATATTTATTTTATGAAGATTAATTGCAAATTATTTATTAAAATAAATTGTTGTTGTTGATGATCAAGTGGAAGAAGATGAAGAGGAAACTATAGTAACAGTTAAAGGAACAAACAAGTTTGAAGATGTTAGACTTGATTATGATGCGGAGATAAAGCTAATTGAAGGATGGCCTGAGAAATATTTTGATCATATTGATGTTGGTTTGAAAGCAAGAACTGGAATGGTGAAGTACCTTGATACTCAACAAAAAGAAGAATCCATGAATGATGCAGGTGACATGGAGATTGAAACAATAATTGATACATTTGAAGAAGTTGAGGGGATTATTATGAAGTGGAGTCTTGAAGAGATTAGTAATTATTATAGGTTAATGTCACAACAATCCACATTGAAGAAAGTAATGATAAGCCACAACAATCCACTTATGTATGGGCATTGAAGAATCTGCAACTATTGAAGACAGATGAACCACAACCCACTTACATCATGCAACTGAACAAGGTATTGAAGAAAATAATGATAAACCACAACAACCCACTTATGTATGCATTGAAGAATCTGCAGCTATTGAAGACAAATTCTAGCCTCTAGAACCTAATGAACCACAACAAGGTTACATCATGCAACTGAATAAAGTAAAGCAGAAACGTCATTATTTAATAGAAATAAAGTTAAAATGAAATCGTCAAATTTACATCATGCAACTGAATAAACTAAAGAAGAAACGTCATTATTTAATAGAAATAAAGTTAAAATGAAATCGTCAAAGTTACATCATGCAACTGAATAAACTAAAGAAGAAACGTCATTATTTAATAGAAATAAAGTTAAAATGAAATCGTCAAATTCAAATTGAAAGACTCAAATGATCCGACATGTTTTCTATGTTATGTTTTGATCGGTTTCTCCATTAAATTAATGGGAA
Organism: Pinus albicaulis; assembly: GCA_034641835.2. Taxonomy (NCBI): domain Eukaryota; kingdom Viridiplantae; phylum Streptophyta; class Pinopsida; order Pinales; family Pinaceae; genus Pinus; species Pinus albicaulis. The sequence goes on from CM076578.1 coordinate 81,229,312, forward strand.
GCATAACATTTATTATTTTAGAGTGTTATTATTAGATGTTTTTTTGAGGTTATGGTGTAGTCAAGTTGTGAGGTTTATTTAGGATTCAGATCCTATATTTATGAGGAAGTTGTTCCAACTTCTCAACAAATTTGTAATTATATATATATACTAGTTTTCTTGCTAATGATATATAGAATGTGTTTAGTGTTCAATTTCCACAACTAATGACATTAAATCAATGTTCAATGCATTCTCAATTTCCACATATAACAACATTAAAACAATGTCTAGCACACTTTCAATTTCCACATCTAATTATAGTTGAAATATATATATATATATATATATATATATCGTACTAATAATAGAATAACCATATTAGTTAAAAATCCTATTTGAGTGAGATCAAACTAACATAAAACAATGTCTAATAAATTCTCAATCTCCACCTTGAAAAAAATTTTAAAATGTAATTTATAAAATAAATTTTAAATATTAATATTATAATAAGTATCTATTTTAGTTAGACCATATAAACTTAAAATAATATCTAATAATTTTTTAATCTCCACATTTGATTGCAGTTAAAAAATATTTAAAAATTAATTTATTAGTTAAAAAATCTTTAAAAATTAATTTATAAAAATAAATTGTAATTTTAATAATTTTATAATAGAATAATGACATTAGATAAGAGTGTTATTATAAAAAGAATCACCAAACTTTAAAAAATTTCAATCAATTCTCAATCTCCAATTGTAATAAGAAATGATTTCAAAATTTAATTTATAAAAATAAATTTAAATCATAATAATTTTATAATAAAATAATGATATTTGATAAGGGTGTTAGTCTAGCGCAACAAGACAAACTTAAAAAAGTTATATAAATTTTAAATCTCCACATATAACTGTAGTTAAAAAAAATTTAAAATTTAATTATATAATAATTTTCTAATAGAATAATAACATTTGATAAGAGTTTTATAATAGTGATTAGACAAGCCTAAAATAATGTCAAATAAATTATAAATCTCCACTTACAAAAATGTTTTAAAATTTTATTTATAAAAAAAAAAGTTATAATAATTTTATAATAAAATAATGGCATTGGTGAAGAGTTAATGTCAAATAAATTATAAATCTCCACTTGAAAAATGTTTTAAAATTTTATTTATAAAAAAAAAAATTATAATAATTATATAATAAAATAATGGCATTGGAGAAGAGTTATATTTTAAGAAAGCCAGAAAATCTCATAAAATTTAAAATTTTATTTTAAAAAATAAATTTTAATTATAATAATTTTATAATAAAATAAGAGAAGAGTTCTTAAAAAGGCCAGATATCTCAAAACAATGTCCAATAATTTTTCAATCTCCGCATTTGCTAAACCAATGTCCAATAAATTCACAATCTGTACACGTAATTATAGTTGAAAAAACTTTAAAATATATTATATATAAATAAATTTAACTTATCTTATCTTATAGTTACATTTGATAATAGTATTATATTCTCGTGAGACCAGCTTGAAACAGCGTCCAATAAATTTACATCATGCAACTGAATAAACTAAAGAAGAAACGTCATTATTTAATAGAAATAAAGTTAAAATGAAATCGTCAAAGTTACATCATGCAACTGAATAAACTAAAGAAGAAACGTCATTATTTAATAGAAATAAAGTTAAAATGAAATCGTCAAATTCAAATTGAAAGACTCAAATGAGCCGACGTGTTTTCTATGTTATGTTTTGATCGGTTTCGTCATTAAGGGAGGAGCTTGGAATTAATGGGAAATATTTATTATTTTAGTGTTATTATTAGATGTTTTTTTTGAGGTTATGGTGTAGTCAAGTTGTGAGGTTTATTTAGGATTCAAATCCTATTTATGAGGAAGTTGTTCCAACTTCTCAACAAATTTGTAATTATATATACACTAGTTTTCTTGTTAATGATATATAGAATGTGTTTAGTGTTCAATTTCCACAACTAATGACATTAAATCAATGTCCAATGCATTCTCAATTTCCACATATAACAACATTAAAACAATGTCTAGTACACTCTCAATTTCCACATCTAATCATAGTAGATATATATATATATATATATATATATATATATATATATATATATATATTACTAATAATAGAATAACCATATTAGTTAAAAATCCTATTTGAATGAGATCAAACTAACATAAAACAATGTCCAATAAATTCTCAATCTCCACCTTGAAAAAAATTTTAAAATGTAATTTATAAAATAATTTTTAAATATTAATATTATAATAAGTATCTATTTTAGTTAGACCATATGAACTTAAAATAATATCTAATAATTTTTTAATCTCCACATTTGATTGCAGTTAAAAAAAATTTAAAAATTAATTTATAAAAATAAATTGTAATTTTAATAATTTTATAATAGAATAATGACATTAGATAAGAGTGTTATTATAAAAAGAATCACCAAACTTAAAAAAATTTCAATCAATTCTCAATCTCCCATTGTAATAAGAAATGACTTCAAAATTTAATTTATAAAAATAAATTTAAATCATAATAATTTTATAATAAAATAATGATATTTGATAAGGGTGTTAGTCTAGCGCAACAAGACAAACTTAAAAAAGTTATATAAATTTTAAATCTCCACATATAACTGTAGTTAAAAAAAATTTAAAATTTAATTTATAAAAAATTAAGTCATACTAATATTATAATTTTACTAATAAAATTATATAATAATTTTCTAATAGAATAATAACATTTGATAAGAGTTTTATAATAGTGATTAGACAAGCCTAAAATAATGTCAAATAAATTATAAATCTCCACTTACAAAAATGTTTTAAAATTTTATTTATAAAAAAAGAGTTATAATAATTTTATAATAAAATAATGGCATTGGTGAAGAGTTAATGTCAAATAAATTATAAATCTCCAGTTGAAAAATGTTTTAAAATTTTATTTATAAAAAAAAAATTATAATAATTATATAATAAAATAATGGCATTGGAGAAGAGTTATATTTTAAGAAAGCCAGAAAATCTCAAAAAATTTAAAATTTTATTTTAAAAAATAAATTTTAATTATAATAATTTTATAATAAAATAAGAGAAGAGTTCTTAAGAAGGCCAGATATCTCAAAACAATGTCCAATAATTTTTCAATCTCCGCATTTGCTAAACCAATGTCCAATAAATTCACAATCTGTACACGTAATTATAGTTGAAAAAACTTTAAAATATATTTTATATAAATAAATTTAACTTATCTTATAGTTACATTTATAATAGTATTATAGTGAGACCAGCTTGAAACAGTGTCCAATAAATTCTCGATTTCCACATCCACTACTTCATAGAATATTCATACGTTTTACTGCGGCATGCGAAAGGCGCCCAAATCCTGCTTTGACTGCGAAGCTGAGTATATTCGTCATCTCCAGAACGCCAAAGGAGTCCCCGTGCTCTCGGCCGGCCCACTAATGCCCGCCGTACAATCCATTGCCGGCGGCAGCGAGGGCTCCGATCTGCTGGAATGGCTGGACAGGCAGAGGGCAGCCTCCGTGGTGTTTGTACGCTCGCTCACTGATTAAATGTTATGATTTAATATTCTGCTAATCAACTGGTCTTAAGTTGACGGTCTCCTCATTATATGGGACACGAGCCTTTAAATGATTATATTTTTCTGTCAATTAAAATAGAAGTGAGATAGTATAGCAGCTAATGATAGAAGAGTAAACAAGCAGCGAGCCTGATTAATCTATAAACACGATTTTCACATGAACTGTCTGAGATAATGACAATTATAATTATGAACAGCAAGCAAGCGAGCTTGATTGATACTTATGCATTATGAACAGTGAGCAAATGAGCCTGATTTACAAGTATCCTAATCGGACAAGCGCCTGAGTACTTAAGTGGTGACAGGTCCAGGTATATAAAACATGGCTTACATAGAAGTGTCACGTATTATGTGCCTCGACAATTATCAAGTATAGTTGGGAAGGATGACATTCCTACAGACCAAAATCTGGAAATGTGGATGGTTTGGTTTAAGCCTCCAGATGTAATATGTCATAGTTACATTGAACTTTTTCTTACGTAGAAAATTTTCTCTTAAACTATAACATTGCTATTAAGATTTCTCACTGTTCACAGTCCAGAATGTAATGGAAGAATGATATATTGTTATTAATGTTAATATAACACAAGAGGACTTGTGATCGGCGACATATACATTATGGCGATTTTAAAGACCGCCTATGTTCCCAGTAGCTTTTAAGTTAAATTGGTTTGATTTTTTATTTGGATTTTATGATAATATAACTTAAATGTTGAGTTTTTTAATTTTATTTTAACTTATTTTTGAAATACGACTTTGGGGATGTTTATTTAGATTATAGTTTTTGATGAAGTATTTTTAAAATATTTTTTAAATATGGAGATCTAAAATGGTTATGTATTTTCTCTTTATAATTAAATGAAATTGATTAATTATTATTAATTTTTAATATAAAAATGTGTTTATGAGCAAAATCTATTTATAGGGTAAGAATCTCTCATAACTGATAAATAAATCTTAATGGTTAAAAATGTTGTATTTGTTTTTTCAAATCTATATACTAGCCTAGATCCATCATCTATGATTTATCAAGCACCTAGAGAGATTGCATAGATTTGATCTCTCTCTGCCCTTGATAGATTAGATGTTAAGATGGGTCTAGGTTGTTTCATTGGTCTGCAGCCATACATAATTTGTTGAACATCTAATTATTTTGATCATTTTAAATATGCGTTAAACCCAAAGAATTTTCGATGGTAGTTATTTTCTATGACTGCATATGCAAAATGATTTACAATATGATGGAAAATGAGAATAATAAGAATGTATCCAATTACAAATAGTTTATAGTTTTAAGAGAAAACATATGAGGGAAGTGAACAATTTATTTAGGATTAAAATTCAATTATTGTATTTATGGTTGAATTATTGTCACAAGTAAATGCACATCATGAATATTTTTTATGTACTTACACTTATAGAGATTGTGTATGTTTTGGGGGTGAGAAGGAGAGAAAGGGGATATATAAATATAGGTGGAGGATGGGAGAGAGGGAAGAAGAGAGAGGCAAAGAGAAGGAGGGAGGAAGAGATATAGGTATGGAGAGAGAAATGTTAGAGAGAGAGAGAAGGGAAAGATAGATATAGAGGGGAAGAAGGGAAAAGAGAGGGAGAGAGAAGGGGAAGATAGATAGAGAGAGGGAGAAGGGAAAAGAGAGGGAGAGAAAGCGAGAGAGAGAGAGAGAGAGAGAGAGAGAGATTATGCTTGGGGGTGAGATAGAGAGATAGAGAAGGAGAGACAATAAAAGACATAAATATAGTTAGAGGCGGAAAAGATGTGCCTACACTGAAATCAATGCACACTATACAACATACATCTAGTTGCATCAAATTAGAAATCAACATCTACAGTGAAAATCAGTGCATCTAGTGCAAGCAATCAAATAGGATTAGGAATCAATATCTACACTGAAACTAATGCATTTGGTGCAAGACATCAAATAGGAGTAGAAATCAACATCTACATTGAAATTAATGCATCTAATGTAAGGTATTAAATAGGATTATAAATAGACATCTACACTGAAATCAATGCATCTAGTGCAAATGATGAAATTGGATTAGAAATCAACTACACTAAAATCAATACATCTATTTTAGTGAAAAACCAAAATATTCATGACTTTCTAGATCTAAATTATATGTCTATATTTTTATTTGTTTGTCTTTTTCTTATTTCCTCTCTCTCCATCTTCCATTTTGTGTCTATCTCCCTCCCTGTCTCCTCTCTCTCCCCCGTCTTTCTCTGTCTCTGCCTCTCCCTCCCTTTCTCTATCTTTCTTCTCTTCCCCCTCTCCCCTACCATCAATATCTATACCTCCCTTTATATCTCCTTATTTTTCTCTCTATCTCAACCCCCTAAACACATCTCTCTCTCTCTCTCTCTCTCTCTCTCTCTCTCTCTCTCTCTCATTGTCTCTCTCTTATTCCCTCTCGCCCTCTCCATCTGTATCTATATCTCCATTTGTCTCTCCTTATTTATCTCTCTATATCATCCCGAAAACATACATTCTCTCTCTCTCTCTCTCTCTCTCTCTCTCTATATATATATATATATATCCCATTTTCTCTCTATATCACTCCCCAAACATACACACTCTCTCTCCATATCTATCTATCTATCTAGCTATATCTCTCTCTCTGGCTCCTTGCCTCTTCCTCTCCCTCTCCCTCTCCCTCCATATTCCTCTCTCTCTTTCTCTCTCTCTCTCTCCCCATATCTATCACTCTTCCTCCCTCCCATTATTTGCCTCTCTCTTCTGCCCTCTCTCCGCTCTCGATATATATCTCTATCTCCCCTTGTATCTCCTTTTCACCCCCAAAACATACATTATTTGTCTCCATATCTATCTATCTATCTCTCCCTCCATCTCTCTCTCTCTCTCTCTCTCTCTCTCTCTCTCTCTCTCTCTGCATTTATTCCCCTTTAAACTCCATCTCTCTCTCCCCCTTTCCGTCTCCTCTCTCTCAATTCCTCTCCCTCTTCCTTTCTCTCCTTTTCTTTCCCACCTCCCAATGTGCCCCCCTCATCACACACTCTCTCTTTCTCTCCACCCTCCAACTATGTGACTATCTCCCTCCCTATATCCTTCTCTCTCCCTCTCTCTCCCCCCTCCATATATGTGTCTCCTTGTCTCTCTCTTTTCCTTCTTTCCCTATCTCTATCCTCTCATTTTCTCTCTCTTCCCCCATCTCCTCTCTCCCTCATTCCATCTTCATCTCTCCCTTGTCACTCCCTCTCTCTGCACCTCTATCTCTTAATGTCTTTGTTAATCACTCCCTCTTTTCCCCCCTACAAATCCATCTATATCTCCCTCCTTGTCTCCTCCTCTCCCCGCCTCCTCTCTCTCTTCATTCTTCTTTCTCCCCGCCTCTCCCACCTCTATGTATCTCTCTCCCACTCTATTCCCCCTCCATCTCAATCTCTCTCTTAAATATGATCCCATTATATTGTATTTAAGACACTATCTAAATTTTTTTTAAAAACCTAATGAGCTGTAAAATATTAAACCTATATTATGGATCAATCATGCCAAAGAAAATACAATGATAAAAAACTTAAAGAATCATGCACTCTCTTTCCTCTATCATTATTAGTCACTTAGCTTTTTCTCTTTGCTTAGATCCTTGGTTAAGATGCATCTATCCTGGTTCTTTATAATATTATTTATATTATATACATTTCACATATGTATATTTAAAATTATTCTCATTTTTAATTTATTAAAACCTCTATTTTATATGTATGAGAATATTTTTAGTAGTTGTGAGAATGGAGGATTTAGATATACCTCAAAAGAAATTAAAACATTTTTTCTTTTAGATTTAATTCAAAAATGTTATAAAATTAAATTAAAATAAATTATTTGTAAAATATTTTGATTTTGAAATAAGTTATGGTTTTTTTAAATGTGGTATTGATAAGCCATGGTATTGGCCCATTGTATTATAATAGAATAATCAAAATCCTATATGGCCCATAGTATTGATAAATCATGGGTAGTAGCCCATCGTATTATGATTTTCTTCCCTCCTTTCCCTCTCTCGTTCCTTTTCTCTATCTTTGTTTTCTAGGTATTGGCCCAAGGTATTGTAAAAAACCTATTTAGAATTTAATAATATTGATGGTAAATATTCTTGATAAAAAATCTTGTTATATTGTAAATATTAAATTTTTATTCACTTATTAATTAAATTTAAAGGTGGTTATAGAATCATTATTTGAAATTATATGGTAAAATGGATGTTAATTTATAAGTACTATTTATATGTCATATATTTTAATGTAATATGTATATTATATTTTCTTTTATCTCAAAATTTGTTTTTAATTTTAATAATAAAAAACAAAATTAAAATATATAAAAAATGAATTTAAAAAATATCTCACGTCTAACATCTCACATCTCATGCCTACACATTTTCCTGAAATTTGTGGGCCTTTGATGTGAGATGCAGAAGCTGTGAGACACTTTCAGAATACTTTTCGCACATAGATGGGCATACATGTGGATGACCAACTATGGGATTCGCAAGAGTATCCGATTATGTTTGATGATGCAAAAAATTTGGCTATGTCCTAGGAAATTAAATTTGAGGAGGCGATGCACGTTCTGAAGACTTTTTCACGTGACAAAAGCCCAGGACCAGACGGTTTGACCGTCAAAGTTTTATTATCATTGTTCCAGTTGTTGGGGGATGACCTCACTAGGATGGTGGAGTAATCTAGAATAAGGGGGCACATCACTGGTGCGATTAATTCTACTTTCATCACACTCATCCTAAAAGGGCATGCTCCCACGACCTTTAATTATTTTAGACCTATTTGATTATGCAATATAACATACAAGCTTATTTCGAAGGTCATTGTTGAGCGATTCAAAGCTACCCCTTCAAATTTTGTTTCTAAGGAGGAGTTCAACTTTCTACATAACAAACTTATTCATGATGTGGGGGCCATCTCACAAGAGACTATCCATTCCATTCACTCTAGGAAACTGGGGGAAATTTCCATGAAGGTAGATCTTTGCAAGGCATATGATTGTGTTGATTGGGAGTTCCTCTAGATTATACTTGTTAAAATCGGCTTGTCTCCACAGAATACAGAATGGATTATGTGTTGTGTAAACTCTTTGTTTCTAGTTGTTATCATCAATGGTCTCCCTTTTGTTTTCTTCCAGGAGGATAGGGTCTAAGACATGCATGTTCCCTATGTCCACTATTGTTCATATTGGTTATGGATTTCCTAAGTTTAAATGTTGGGAGGGTAGCTAGGGAGGGGGTATTTGAGGGAGTCAAGATATGTGGCTCGATGTCTACTACTTACAATTTGTTTGTGGATGATATCCTGGTTTTTGGGTGCATGGTGTTGGCACAATGGGTCTCCCTTTTGGATATTTTCCGGCGTTTCAGAAATGCAGTGGGCCTGGTGGAAAAAAATCACAGGTCTTTGATTCTTAATTTCGAGAACTCCGGGGAGGTGTCTCTCAGACTGCCACCCTATTCAATTTCAACAAAAGAATGATGACGGAGGGTTTCACTTATCTTGGGTTTTAGCTAAAACTGACTAGATATTGGGTGGCTGATTGGAACTGGCTGACGGAGAAATTCTGGAAGAAAATGCTGCACTGGCCACACAGATGATTATCTCTTGGGGGAAGTATATTCTTGCGACTGAGGTACTACAACAACTCGCAGTCTGGTGCCTATCACTCATAGAATGATGTCCATCATGGCACACTTCATATGGACGGGGGGGGGAGGGAAAGACACAAATATCACTTACCTAGTTGGGACAGTACCACACGACTAAAAGATATGGGGGGTATTAAATATTTTGATTATGCCTTACTAGTAAAAGCTATGTGGTGTGGATTGTTCAATCCTAAAGACTAGCATCATATTATTGAAAAGAAGTACTTGATGCAAAGCAATTTGCAATATTGGTATAGGGAAGAAAAATTGGGTAAGGAACAAGGATCTGACATCTAGCGTAGTTTTAAGAAATTATGGGGTGTTTTTTGCAAAAGAATGTGTTGGTATTTTGGTGACAGGTGATACATCATCCTAGACACTGATCACATTGGTGGCATGCCAAAAGGAGCCTACCTTATAGTGGGCTTGCTACAACAACTACATGTGAGGGGAATTATAAATCTATGAAAGGTAACAAAGTATCAGAGTGACGAGCTACCACATTGGAAAAATTCTTCTGACTTGGATTTGGAGGGACAAGATGCGATGGCATGAGACGCATATCGAGACTTGGTTCTTAATGCCCGATTACACCATAACTACAAAGGGGACAAGATTATATGGGTGGGTGTCTACATACAGGAAGCGGTACAACTTCAGGACACATACAGGCACATCATTTCGAATGCACGATCCTGATGCAGGAAAACCCTGCAAACCCACATTCTCCCTCATCCCCATGCATATAAAAATGCATCTTCAATAAATGCTCCAGATAAGACTTCAAGTCTGGGAAATTTCATGAACTTTTACGGAAGCTTAAAAATCAATATTCAAAGAAGATTTCTTCAATTTTAACACATGGTTATAAAACCATTACCAAGTGGAAGTTCTCCTTCTTAAGGTAAAAACCAAATTATAACTTGATCTCATGAAATGGGAATTAATATCCTATAATGTAAAATTTCAAACACTTTCATTGTGTATGTGTTACTGACTTGGATACAATCAATGCATACATAGCATACCCTTATGGAAATTCTCCATCCAACATCAATAATTATTACATGCAACTTTCTCGACTTTAATTAAAGTGCCACGGTTAACATATAACAATATTGGATTCCAAGCACATAACTTACCTCCTCCGCGCATTCGCACCATCGCTCTATTATTTTAGCATGCCATATATGTTCAATTCTTATATATATTTTTCCAGCTAACATTAAACTTCCAATGCCTACAAATACATAGGTATATGCCAAAACTCACCTTCATTCTTGGCCATCGTTTACAGTTTTATTCAACGCATAGTTTCAATAGGCTTCCTTCTCGACTCAAATTTCACCGACCAAGATTTAATCTTGTGAATTCGTCTGTCTTTCTCTATTCTTTGCTTAACATGAAACTCAACGACTCTTTGTATTAAAGTATTAACACAAAATCAGTATCATTTTACTGCAATTCAATAGAATTCTAAGTTCCACGTTCTCATGTCCACAGGCAGATATCACTACGCGGCTTCCATGTAATTTGCAACGCAATTACTTCGCACTGTTAGTGCCAATCCCTCTTCATTCTTTGACATTAGTTCTACTTCCACCCTTTCTCTTGCAATTCGTAGATTTTATCTTCCATTACAACCTCCATTTGGTCAGTTCAACGCTAAAGAAACAAAGATCGATCCAAACTGAAACACTACCACATTGCTCTACTGTACCATGCGTTTTCACTACAAACTCGATATTGATTATGCAACCCAAGTCTTTCATCGATTTCTAGCCAGCAATCTCCTCTAGCGCTGCAGTTCAATGACCTTGCCAGACTACACTTACACTGATATGAATTCTTCAATGAAATTTCCACAACATTTTCTCTTCCTCCTTCAGATTTATTTCAACGTTTTGTCACTCCATCTTTGACTCTGTTTCGAACAAAATGAACAGGCAACGCTGCAATATTTATACACGGCGTTTCTTTCATTATTAAAACAAAATTAAAATACCTCTGCTTCCATTACAACTCGCTCTTGAACCCAATCTTCAATGTTGTTCAAATCTTTAACGCCTTCAATTGCCTCTTCGATCCACGAGTTTTCCTCCTGCCCAACCGAATTTCACAAGGAACAAAATTCGCTCTTTGTAGACCAATATTCCACTTCATCTCCTTACTACGGCACCTCCTCAATACTATAGATCGATTCCTAAAGCCGCTTCATTCAGCAGATTCCTCCATGCGATTGTAACATCGCTCCTTCTGAATTCTTGAGATTCCAATTCCAAGCGAGAATTTGGCTCTTCAACCAGGTTTATAATGCTGGTCAACAATGTGAAATGGAATCGATCTTAATCTTTCATCAAATGTTTCTCAATTAGCATTACGCCTTCAATACAGGCTAGCGTTGCACCATCTATGAATTCAACTTTCCAAAGCCGATATGCCAATACCAACTTAACTTAATTTCGATCCAATCCTCCTCCACGATGATCGAACCCTTTTCTTGCGTCTTCTTCAACAAATGCAGATTTAATTCAACTCAAAGCATGAATCGATATTAAATTAAAATTGATTCTCTCCTCATATGCTTATTTCATAGAAATTCAAACATTCTTTAAACATAACTTAACCAAGCACATATATAATTCACATAGAAATTCCAAAAAAAATTCCTCATTGACATAATCAGATGCAATCAATCACAAAAACCCTCTTGGTTCATGGCCAAATTTCCAAATCAATGGCCCTTTTACAAAAGTCCATAGGCTTACAAATCTTGTTGTCCAAACCTCACTAATTCCTCTCTATCTTGTTCTCTGCCTTTGAGGCTAATTAATTTATACAAATTTGGATGAACCAATTTAGGTTCAAATCCCTTTAATAACTCAACAAAGTCCTCAAATATCTCAACACCCCTACAATCTAGAATTTATCCCTAAAATTTTGAAACCAAATCTAACTTAGGCTTCATAATTAATTCTTAAATATCTAAAATCTAATTTCTCTCATGTTTTCCAATTATTTGGAAACATTAACAAATCCTCACATATAATTAATTAAAAACTCTCAAAAATCCGATTAATATTTACATAAAATTAATATTTCCTCACAAACATAAGACCCATTAGTTTAAATAAAATACAAGGTATTTTCCCGTATCTAATGCTCCTACATCAGATCCATACATGAAATTTTATGGTTCTTTGCGGTTTGGAAGGTTACCATCCCATACAAAGTCATAATACATAACTGAATTGTTTGGAAAAACAATAATTTGACTTGGGAAGACCTGGTGAAGCACGAATAGTATGGACCGGGTTGCTGCCCCTTATGTCTACAGGAGGATGAGACAAACACACATTTTTTTTTCAGTGCTTCTTTTTTGGTCGAGGTATGCCACATGATTTGTGTTATTTTTTAGGTACAATATAAGGCACAAAACAACCTACAGGAGTGTGTGGGATGGTAGAAATAGAATCACAGGTCAGGGATCCAAACCCCATTATGGTTGACATGGCATATCTAGTTAATCATAAACATACTAATCTTTGATAGTGTACCAACATCACCATACTGGCTACATAATGCATCTTAATGGCTCCCATGGGTACACTAGTTGCCCCACACTATCCATGGGACCTCTCATATAGAGTTAAACCTCACACCATTTCTTTCTAGGCGGGTTACCTCGATGGTGCATCACAACAAAAAATCTATGGTTGTGTCATATGGCTCAGGGTTGATCATAGGGCACAATATAAAATATACTATAATTGTGGCAATGGAACTAACTGTTGTGGTGGATTAGCCGCACGGGTGTAAAAAATCGCACTAGTTTAAAGAGTGTGGGCTACTCTTTAAACTATCGGTAATAGGCAGAAAGTGGTGGAGTTCAAAAGCATAAAATTTAGTGGAAAAAGTATGCTAAAGTATGCTTTGCTTAAACTAAAACTAAAACACAAATATACGAAAGCTATAAAGAGTCAAACGATAATAATGCAAACGATGGCTCAAAGGCCCCTTTTTATTAAACGCTCGATATGGAGAAGAAATTTTACCCACTTTCCAAAGGGCCCCTAGACAATGGTTCTAGGTCCTAATGCAAGGATGTTGCCTTCAGTCTCCCTCTCTCTCTTTGGTGTGGTGGACTAGGATGTTGGGTGGCCAACGATTGAGTCCTCTTTAGCTCCAGCTCCAAGTCACACACTGATGGTGTTGGTTGGGCAACTTTGGCCATCATAACAATGTGATCACCATTTCTTCATCTCTTGGTGGCTTTATATAGGGGATTTTAAAATCCTCCTTCCCTCCCTTGGTACATGATGGATAATGACCCAAGGGAGAGGTATGATTCCATTGTGTGCTTCAAATATTCGTTTGTGTGCTCACATAGTGTCTAAGGAGGCACTGGTGGTTGTCCTTAGGCGGCTTCATATAAGGAGTAACTGTCCTTTGCTTTGTGTGGTCTCGGAAAGTGGCTTTTTTCTATTTCCAGGAATGTGCACTTATCGGGAAAAAAGGCGCGCAGAAGGCGCTCTTCTCAAAGGATTAAGCACACATTGTAGCATTTAAGACTAGTTCAAATATGATTTTCTCAAAACCTTAGAGATTTTAAATACTTCTTGATTGCATAATGTGTTCCTGCCCTATAAATCCTTAGGCTTGACATTAATTAATGTCGTCTTCTGCTGTACGATTTTCCAGTGTTAACAGTTTCCCCCTAATGTGTGAGGTCTAAGAAGAACTATATAGCCAAAATACATTATAATTTGTTTTCTGTATCGTACAGAGAGAGAGAGAGGCTTGTGTGAATCTTGGAATTGACAACAACTTGCATCATTTTTGAGATAACCATGGCTTAAGGGACCCCTTTCAAGCAAACATAATATACAACATATATACAAAATTTAGATGAGGCGGGCATGTCCCATGCTCGTGATGCTATCGCTAGTTAATCAAAATTAACAGATACATGTGTTGTCTGTGCCACTAATTTGGTGGCGGTGCTAGTGGTTGTTGATGATGACTGCTGACGCCCTTAGGGGCATTTTTACTTTGACGATAAGTGGAATGTGGTACCTATATAGGTAATATTGGTATGGCATATCATTGTGCAATATATGCATATGGATTGGTTGGGACCTTCCTGTGTAAGCATTGTTAACAGAGATGCTTATGGAGGTACGGGTGTTCGACGGATCTGATCAAAGTGAAATGATTGTAAGGTACGATACCATCTTGAAATGAAAGCTTTTGTCGTAGTCGAATTTTAGGAGGATCGATGACATCTATGGAAAATGATGTCTCCCACAGTGCCACCCAAGGATACCCCTTTGCATGTGGAGGGGTTATCCAAGGTACCACTTCCTTTTTGGAAAAGAGGTATCGAGGTCAAAAATAAGGAAGCCTTAACTGAACCATGGGTCACCGACCTGAGGGGTCGGGGACTTAGATATGATGGGTTTAACATAAGCATGTTGGTGAGATGTGACTAAAAACAGATGATGGGGATTCAGTGGCCCGAGGTCGGAGTATACTTTAGCAGCTTGGCGGCATTTATAGTTCTTTCTAAAGGGAAAAATCCCTGGAGTCGATAGGGCTTCCAGGGCAGGTGTGAACTAGCTATGAGTGTCAGGATGGTGCGTGCGTGGGGGTGAAATACTCTAACCAAGGGGAATGAGGGACTACTACCATGAGGGAAAAGATGAAATATGAGGGCGAAGTGGCGAAGGACATCATTTGTGGTCTTTGTACACTTACTAAAAGAATAAAATAATGAGGTTTGGTTTGTACAAAACACAAAGATGGGTACCCCAAAACATGAAAATGGGTCACTCACTGAAGGTGTGAGGACGATGTTTTGCTGGGGGTGGGGGTCCCATTGGTTGGTCTCATGTGTGGGGTTGATCAAGCTGAAAATGTAGCAGATGGGATTGTGTTGATGGAGGTATGGTGGGCCAAATGCAATGCGCGGAGGTCCGCTTTCAATTTTCTTGTACAACTTGGTCATCTGGGAAGGGGGTTTTTAGTTTGAATGGTCAAATTGACCTTATGCATGATAGATGGATGCGCACGAGGTGCTTCTCAGATTGAAATGGTATGGCCATGGTGATATATGGTCTACTTTGGGTGACGAGCGCCATGGAGGGGAGGCTCTATCGACTAATAGGGACGTTTATGATATGCAGGGCGAGGTGATGATAAACGCGGTCGGGTATGAGGACCCTATGGTTTATCTCTGATGGAGAAATGATGTCAGGATATGAAAAGTTTTCTGGGACTCTATCATGTTGGGGGTAGGATGATGCCTGCTCCAGAACTTTCAGTGGACGGTGTTGTAAACGGTTTGCGTGTTCTTCCTGCAAAAAAAATTACCTCAAGTGAAAGCATCTTCTTTTCATCAAATATTATTGAAAGACATGAACTTTAGAAAGGAAGATGGGAGGGTGCATACCTGCCAGCACTGAAAATTTGTTATCCTGGAAAGCGAATGTGTTGTATCGCTTTCATTCGTCATGGCATATTGATGTTGGTGCAACTTACAGTTTACGGAATGGACCTTTTGATCTCCTGTTATGGACCTTTGAAGTTTTGGAAAAGGGCAATAAATATGGGATTATGGCCCTAATCCTATTCATTTGTACTTGTTGAGTTTTGGGAAATCATAGGTGCTTGCAGAGCCTTTATTACCGTTGTGGTCAGCTCGTGTACCAGGGATTAGCGATATCATGCCTAGGTAACTTTCATGATGTCCTGCATTTCAATCTTTTTAGTTTGATGGTGCTGGGGGCCATAAAAATTGGGTTTGTATGGCCTCAAAGAGACTTTTTTCCCTAGATTTTGTGGGCGATCTAGGAAAATAGGTGTGTTTCTTCCGCACAGTTCTAAGGGACAGGTGCGCGAGAGCACACTTTTCCCTCATTTTTGCATGCAAGGCGCGCCTGTGAAGAAAACAGGTGCATGGGGGAGCACCTGTCTGAGAGACAGGTGCGCAAAGGCCAAGCTGATAGAAAAACTTGGGTTTTTATCTGTTTTGATTTTTTTCTCTGCACTGTTGGGTGCCTGTGTTGCTTAGCAGGATGGTGTGGAGAGAGCAGGATTGACCCGAGATCTAGACCACTCTAGTTGTTGATGCTGGGGCGCGTCATCAGTTGGCCGCATGGGGCCTTCTGAAGTTTGCTGAGAATGAGTTCCTTCGGTCTCAGGACCGACTATTACATTACATTATATAATATTGGTGCAGGAGGCGCAACATGTTCGTACTGAGGGGGACGAACCTTATTATCCATCCGGAGACTATATACTTTGTGACCGGGTTACTGGATCGGGGTGAGGCTCTGAGGTATCCACTCCCTGTTGGGAGAGTGAACCTAGATAGATTCTAGAGGCAGCATTGCGGTGGTGCACCTCTTACTGAGGGGTGCATGAACATTGCATCAGTGAGAGATGTGGCCGAGCGGTGTGCTCTAGCGATTATTGTGCGACTGGCGGGGTCATTTGCTCCATATCGGGCATTGGGCCCGCAGGTGGGAGTTTTACTCCAATTGAGGGGCGGGAATTTTTTCGATTTCGCCCGCTTTTGTTTTGATGGTATGGTGTTGCAATTGAAAAAGGTCTAACATGGATCTAATTCATTTGCGTATGATAGCATTATTTATGAGAGGGTGGTGCTAGTGAGGCCAGTTGTGGCGGTGCCTATTGGGGGGCCACGAGAGCCACGCATGAGGAGGTGGGCTCCGGTGATGCCGCAAGGCGGTGGTGGCATGGTGGGTTATTCTTGGAATGACACAATAGAGGCCTATTTTGAGGCTAACCCATAGATGTTCTTGCCATACCCGTATGCGGGGATGGACTTTCAGGGTGATT
This sequence comes from Pinus albicaulis, assembly GCA_034641835.2. Classification (NCBI taxonomy): domain Eukaryota; kingdom Viridiplantae; phylum Streptophyta; class Pinopsida; order Pinales; family Pinaceae; genus Pinus; species Pinus albicaulis. Next base: position 81,246,487 of record CM076578.1, read on the forward strand.
CAGATATGGGTCTCCCTTTCGGTTATGTTTGGGGACCTACAGGTAAGTGTTATATTTTTCTTCATTTGTTCGATTATTTATGTAATTATGTGTTTTTCCATTGACACTGACATTATTTTTGTTACTCTTGCAGATGTTGGTGAGGTAGGTCACCCAGTGGCCCGATTGGTGGGTCATGATCCTCCCCTACTATTGGAAATACTGAGAGGGGGGGTGAATCAATATTCCTTTCAATTAGAGCATTAGTTAATCTTAAATTATTATCAGTGTTTGTACAATGATAGTAGCAAACAAGAGGAACATAGATGCACACATTTTTTAAGTTGGAAACCCACTTCGGGACAAAAAACCACCTAATGCTTTTCTAATAATTCTTTAATATTCAACTCCAATTGAAAATAAAGCTCCAACTTCCTAGAATCTAGAAAAGCATTCTTCTCCAGCTCCCACTGGATGGATGCTCCAACGCCCGAGATTCTTCAGTAGTCAACTGAATGGATGCCCCAACACCCAATGAGCTACAACTCACCCTAGCACTACCCTACCACCCTATAGAAGAATAAAAGAAGAATGGACTCCCGTACCAGGGAAAATGTTCCACTTTACAATGATATAGAATGATATAGAAGAAGAAAATATACTAGACCATAACCCCAACTTTGAAACAACCATCTAATTATGATCGTAGACCTCCCAACACTGCCTCTTCAACCCTTGGCAGATAGATTCTAGTACATTTTTTATAATAATGTATTTACAATGACTTCGTACAATGATACCTTTACAATGATTGTATACAGTGTTGCCCACTTGAAGACTTCATATGATGAACTTCTTGCTGCTATTATGCACCTTGGTTGCTGCTCTCGTCATGCTACCCTCTGCTGCACCTTTATTTTCTTTGCTGCCATAGAAAGTCTGGTCCTTTGCAAACCTTGACAACACATGATCTAGCTTTTTCTTGCCTTCTAGGAGCTTGATATTGAATCTGGTGTACCGCTGTTATTTCAGATCCTCAATATCTGATTTTCTATCCTATAGTAGTTCTCTGATTTGTATTTCAAATTCCATAGGTATGACCGAATTTGTATTCTTCAAGAGAGATTTATACCCAATCTCTCACAATGACCTAATTATGGACTGTTTCAGCAGAGCGCACTTGTACGGCATTCCACGTGTCACTGTTTCTTCATTTGGCTCTGAAATTGATAGAGAAAAAATTACAGAATGTGCACTATCTGCCACATTTTACGGAATTCCAATCTGATACCCAGAGAGATAGTTATGATGAATTTACCAAGGTCACTTCTTTGAGATGAATTTCAGGAGCCTGCAAAAACCCTGACTTCCACAGATCATATCTCCACAAATGTTGTATACCTTGATCTAAAATTTTTACAGCAGCTTCCTTAGAATTTCAGCTTCGCCTCATAAAATTTCAGCTTCTGAACCTTCATATAAAAAAAGTTAGATCGCAAATGCCACGATGACCTGTTTCAGATGGCGAAATCCCTTGCCTAAGGAGGAAATGAAGATCACAATTTATATAAATGTTTAAGTTGAGAGGGGCTTCAACAAGTGAATGTGGGAGGGATTTTAGGAGCTTAAAAAATATTAATTATGAATTTTCAATGACCCACACCCCAACCCCATGGGGTTTTATCCCACTAACTGGGGGTACAAACTTCAAACATGAATATCTCTCAAACCATGAATAATTACATGGCGTGCCATATATCGATGGAAACATCTAGACAAGTAGAAACCATAAAAAACATTATTGACCTGGAATATATTAATTTGGTAGGTAAAAATTCCTATGAAATATTGGGTTAGCCCCTAGTGTTGCTTCGGTTGACATCAATGACAACATCTGATCAACACCTACGACCTCGTGGTGGTCAGGGAGGAGGTGGCGCAAGTGGACCGGGTGGTGGTGCCAGTGGACCTGGCGGGGATGGTGCTGACCCTTTTAGTGAGGGCAGCAACTCGGCTACAACAGAGGTGGTGGCCAAGTGAGCTCGTGCAGATGCGGATGAGGCACGCAATACAATACTAGTGACTCAGGTGGCCGCTCTAGAGGACATCTGGGGTCGAGTGGACCGCTTAACCCAAGGCATGCCTGCTCGAGATTTCATGGACGACTTCGAGGAGGTTTGGTTAGAGATGGTGATGGCTCGTGAGAGGGATTATCAGCCCACTCTATGTTGGGTAGCAATCGCAGCGGTGACAGAAACTCCAGTGGTGGCACCAGGAGCAGTGGTGGGCCCAGGTGCCATGCTTGAGGGGGTATCCCCCTAGAGGAGCTTTGTACATATGTAAAGCACTCATTGTGAGGATGCTTCCCTTATTTTGGAAGACTTTTTGTATCTTTGGGCTGGCCAGTGGGCTAGAGACACTATTTTGTACTCAGATACACATATTATATATATATATATATATATATATATATATATATATATATGAGAGATCTTTTTGCGGCTCTACATGGTGTGCTATCTATTTTAGTTTATATATTTTGTGTTATGCTGATGGATATCTATGTTTTTGGTTTTTTATGTATGATGATTTATTCGAGATGCATTCCAGTCTAGGATATTGTTAGCTATGTGATCAACTGCTTTGTTTTGATTCCTTGATACATGTGAAAATGTAATGTATTCAAATTTCCTGCTTAATCTTTTGGCACGCAAGTATTTTCTAAACACATGTATGTCTCTGGTCTCAAATGTTTGGTTCAAATACAATACTACTAACTGGGAATAAAGGTAGAAATGCATATGGCAGATGCCCTGATGGAGGGCCTCGCACATAAGTCCGATGACGGCATCATATTCTCCTTGATTGTTTGTGGTTGATCTGATGCACACGTTGTTTGAACACAGTGGTGATCGGTCAAGGTGGTAGATGACCTAGGTGGTTGCAGCTAAGTTTTGAGACCATCGCAATGCTCCATCCATAAATTCGAAATAGGATTAAAGTTGGTGATCCATGGTGGCACTTCGAGGGCGTTTTTTTACATAATTCTTCGGGTCATAAATATTTTGGTGATTTGGTTTTTGTGTACTCTAACTCTAGGGGAAAAGGGCTACTGGGGCCCTTATGGGTAGAACTTCTTGAGGTAAAGGCCGTTGATGGGGTTAATGAGGTAGGTCCCATCTGGTTCCGTCAAGATGTATGCCCCCTATCGGAGGCAATGTTTGATGATATAGGGTCCTTTCCACAACGTTTCAAACTTTCCTGGCCCTAAGGCCTCTTTTGCAACATCATAGTGAAGGACTAACTCTCCCTCGGTAAATGAGCGAGGGGTGATGTGGCGGTCGAATGAGGCTTTCACCCTTTTCTTATGGGCCTCATTGTGTTGTAGCGATTGTCGTTGAATTTCGTCAACTAGCTCTAGTTGTACTAGGCATTGTTCTAGAGGCTAGGTGTCATCAAGGAGTTCGACGACGATGTGCAGTTTTGGGGTCTTGCGGAAATCAATGCAAAAGCGCAAGGTACCTTGGTCTTTTGCGACAGGAATAAAGTGGAAATCCTGGGATGAGGGGGTGGTTGGAGTCCTATCTTGGGCATGCGATGATACAAGTCGTATATGGTGAGTTGTGTCATTGGCATGCGGCAGGGGAAGGTTCTCGGTAATGGAGTCTTGTATGAGCATAAGGTCGAGTTTTCCACCAAGATAGTCAATTTCCGGTAGGTGGAATTTGTTCTTATCACAAAGGTGCCTGAATGCTTTCATCAGCAGGCATACCTTTGGTGTGTGATCTTGGTCAGTGAAAATGGTGCACAGTATCACACCGCTGACAGAGTAGATAATGTGAGATTCTACACTACTCGTTTTTCCTGATGTGGACACTTGGAAAGGGTCAGTCATAGAAGAGGTCATCTTCTACTTCCATTTCCGTATTACCGACTTAGACTTGTCTTCCTCTTTGGTGGAGTGGAGACTTAACGCCGCTCATGCCTCTCTCAGCTTGGGGAGATGTACGCACTTAAACATATGATGAAAGTGTGAGAAAATTTGGCAATAAGTGCATGTGATCTTGTCTTGATTGGAGAGAATTTTCTGAGGAAGAGAATAGACTATGCAGAGACTATTTTCAAGGGGCTTGAGTTCTCTTCATTGGTTGACTCAGTGATCATTTAGATCACATAGGCCACATGTTATCCTAGGTTTTGCCTGGGTTACACGTGGTTGGTGTGTCTTTTTAGGTTGTCTATTGCGCCACTGCGGGGATGGGGATGTTGAGTCAATGACGTATCTTTTGTGCCATTCTTGGAGGTCGTTTTGCCTCTCTTCTATGATATGAATTGTGTCAATCGTGTGACACAGTTTCGAGGCATAAGTACAGTGCCGTTCATAATGATTACCTTGGCAGATAAGGAAAAATATCTGTGATATGGGGGTTCCATCATGCTTAGTTTGAGACCAGGCAGGGAACCAATGTCACAACACTACTAAATTGGGGCTATGGACAACCACATGAGTAGTTGCTTTGCATAATGTGCATGCAGATTTGTTTTGTAGACAGTTGTTCGAGGTAACTAGGGGTTCCCTGCTTGGCTGTTCTTCGACTGACAAGAACATGATAGATCCGTTAATCTCATCTGCTTGGGTCATGGAGCTGCCTGTGGACTCGACATCCATATCATCTTCTTGGGAAAGGTGAACTATGGCTGAGCGGAGGCTAGTAAGGGCTAGCCCGAAGCGAGGTATGTAGTGAAAATCCTCCGAAAGGTGGTTGTCAGCGCATAACGGGCATGTGAATTGCGCTTCCCGTAGCCCCACATAGTAAACCCTTTCGATTGGATACCATCTGTGAATGAGATCCAATGTTGTGCACTCTTTGAGGTAGTGGCCATGTTCATCGCATAACATGAAACGTATAATGGGAATTACTGGGGGTCATTCTACAATCCTATGTTCCTCTTGTAAGTATAGGATGGTACAAGGCTCGTCGTTGATAGATTAGATGGAGGGATACTCTTGATAGGATCATTCGATCGCATGAAAGGCGTCCCTATATCATGGTATTTCTGGAAAATGGTGGGTATAATGCTCATAGGTGTCACAGAGAGTGCATGCATGATTGGTACACAGCAATTTGCCTTTAATTTTGGTGGTAAGTTCCTTTTTACAGGAACACGGCGTTGAGATGTCTGCTTCAGAGCTGACGAGTGGTTTTAACTCGTCCAACTCTGGACATATGTGGGTAGGGTGGCCTATGATATAACATATAGCGCAGGTTGATGAATCCCTTTGCATGGTGGGGGTCACCATTTTCTTTCTTCTATTTACGGTTTTCTTGGCCTTGATAACTAGTTTTGCAATGGGAACTTCCTTTGTAGGGGCGGTCTCGACCGATTTTTGGGTAGGTTGGGGCTCCTCGGGACTAAGGATATTTAACCCAATGGCTGTAATGTTGGTGGCTCCTGTTCTAGAAGGGGGAATGAGGTACCAAACTTGGAATGCCAATGATATGTTGGGTAACACCAGTGTTTCCAAAACCTGCTGGGAGACGAAGCCAGCTGGGGGGTAGAGGAAAGGGATTTTGGAGGCAGTGTAGGCTAGAAAGGCTACCGTGGCTGATGGCTTAGTGTCGATACAGCTTGAGTCTGTGTCTTGGCTAACCTTGATGCTTGAAGTGGACATCATGCACACCAGGGCCCCTCTGGAATCGGGAAATACCTTAGGGATAATGGGAGGATCTCCTAGGAATGACCCTAGGACAGACGACGATTTGAATTGGCCAGGGCCGTATTCTTGGTACCATGAAAGACCATCTATGGCTCTATCTACATAAGGTAGAATTACATCCGTGTTGGTTAGGGGACGCTTCCCACTATGCGTCAAATTTTCTACCGTAATGATTCGATCCTCGTGGGGGAACATCATGATGCGGAAGATGGAGGATGCTATGGCAGACGTGGTGTACATGTAACTCCTCCCAAGGAGTATATTGTAATCCAAGTGAGTGTCCAAGACTTTGATGTCTATGTGGATTGTCTTGCTGGCTATTAGGTCCCTATATTACTAGTATAGTCCCTTATTGTTATTAGTGTAAACCCCCTTATTGTTATTATTGTACCCTTGTAACCCCCATTTTGTTATTATTGTGCCCCTAAATTATTATTGTTAGGTCGGCTAGGATTACATTGTGGCCCACTAGGATTACATTATGGCCACATGGACTCCTATATATAGAAAGGAGGTTTTGTAAGTTGTATCATCCAAGAATTGTTCATTTATGTAATGTATTGGAGGTTTCCCCCTCGAAGTGGCTTATTTCTAAGGCGTTGATATCTCTTTTCTTCTATTTTTGGAGCTGGTTACTCAACATTTGGTATCAAAGCTTTGGATTATAGGGTTTTGCTACCCCAAATAGGTCATTTGGTATGAAGTAGAAATCCTTAGGAATATTGCCTAAAAATTTTAGAGCTGATTTGCTGTCTCTTATGGAGATATCATCTGTGGAAGTTAGGTATTTTTTCAGGCTCCTAAACAAATCATCGTGGCATTTTCACTATAAACGTTTTTCTACGAAGGTTCAGAATTTGAAATTCATATGGTGCGAAGCTAAAATCCTGAAGAAATTTGTCAAAAAATTTCAGAGCTTGGTTCACAACATTTTTTGAGATATGATCTGTGGAAGGTAGTTCTTTTTCAGGCTCCTGAATTTCATCTCAAAGAGGTGATCATGGGAAAAGCTCAATAACTCTCTCTCTATGGGCATTGGATTGGAGTGTCATAAAAATTGGTTGAAAGCACATGGAATTTAGTTTCTTGGCTATCAATTTCAGAGACAAAGGATGAAACAGTGACACGTGGCAAGTCGTACAAGTTCGCTATACTAAATATTGAATTAGGTCATTGTGGGAGCTTGGACACAACTTTGTCTTGGAGAATCCAAATCAGGTCAGACCTATGGCATTCGAAATATAATTTAGAGGGCTACGTTGATACTGAAATTCAAATATTGAAGTGTTGAAATCATAGAGATTATCCAATTTCAATATCTAGCTCCTCAAAAGAAAGAAAAAGGTGTGTATATTATTTTTTTCTTTCCAAATTGCATAAGTCTTGTTTGAAGAATAAATTTGAATTGATTCCAAGGGCATATTGTAGAATATATAGTAGTATTGGGTTCTAAATGATGCCCCGTAAAAATAATTCAACACCCATTAAGCCTTTAGAAGGCTCTACTATGACTCATGAAGATGAAGAATTGCAACATGATCTATCAAAATTACAAGAGCAAGTGCAACAAATTTCACTCTCGCAAAGAGCAACAAAAAATGAAATGGAAGTTTTGAAGAAAGGCATGGAAGTGAATATGGATGGTTTGAAGAAAGGCATGGAAGTTAAGATGGATGGCATGGAAGCTAATATGGATGGCATGGAAGCTAGGATGGATGGCAAGGAAGCTAGCATGGAAGCTAAGATGGATGACATGAAAGACAACATGGAAAACATGAAGAATGATCTCAAAGCAGACATCGAAGGTTTGACAAAGTTGATACAAGAAATGTTTCCTAATGGTGAAAAGATAGTAGAAGAACCTCATGATGAGAAAAAAATAAATGTTAATCGTGATTTCATAAACTCTAATGTTGGCGGGAAGAACCACCATATTTCAAAAATGGATATGAGGAAGTTTGATGGAAAGGATCCTGTAACATGGATACTACAGATGGAGCAATATTTTGATCTCCATAACGTGCAAAACACACAAAAGGTACGCATTGCAACTTTACATTTAGAACAAAATACATTTGTATGGTATCGATGAATTTTCTCCCATAAAAAAAATTGTCACTTGATCAATATTTACGGAGGAAATGATAGCACATTATGAGGATACAAAGAGCAACACCTTCTTTAGCCAATTGATAAATCTCAAACAAAAGGGTTTAGTGGGGCAGCACATTGAGGACTTCCAAAAATTGAATATAAGGGTAACTGATATTCCAGAGGAACACAGGATTGATCTCTTCATAGGCACTTTAAAGGATAGCATCCAACATGAAGTTCGCGTTCTGGAACCTGATTCATTGGAGAAGGCATTCGGGTTGGCAAGAAAAGTTGAATGTAAAATTATGGCGACAAGGAAGCCTACCACTCAATTCTATAAAGAAGGAAGTGTTGCTACGTCTAGATTTCCACAACCTACAAGGTTGACACCACAACAATTGGAAGAAAAAGAGCAAAAGGGCTTTGCTACAGTTGTGATAGCAAATACACTAAAGGTCATAAGTGTGCTGAAAAGAAATTATTTTACATAGATTGTGAAGAAGAAGAAGAAAATGAACAAGAAGAGGATATACACCAGGAACCGGCCTTAGAAGAGGAAGAAATGAATCCGACCATATCATGTAATGCACTGGCAGGAATTACCACTCCTCAAACTCTCAAGATAGAAGGACAGATCAAGAAGAAAAAGGTAATAGTGTTGATTGATTCAGGTAGCACCCATAATTTTATTCATTGTAAGGTAGCCAAGGAATTAAATTGTTTCCTATACCAGCACCAGAATGTCAAGTGATGGTTGCAAATGGAGGAACTATAAATTGCTCTGGAAAATGCCATAATATCAAGCTAACCATGGGGGAATATGTATTGAATAGTCCAATGCTTTCCATTCCTATGGGAGGTGCTGATGTTGTACTAGAAGTACAATGGTTACAATCTTTGGGGACGGTAGCTTTTAATTTTCAAGAACTTTTCTTGAAATTTTTTTCACAAGGAAAGGAAGTCGAATTACGGGGTATTGCAGGGAAGCTGGGAAAGATAATAAGCTCTAATGTCATGACAAAGCTTTTAAAGAAATAACAATGAGGCATACTTGCACAATTATGCTCACTAGAAGTTCCAACATCAAAATCATCTATTTCTGCAGATCTCCAACAAGTCTTGAACAATCATTCTGAGGTGTTTGAAACTCCCAAAGGACTCCCACCTATTCGCGATCATGATCATGCTATTCATATGATTCCAGGAAGTGTTCCTCCAAACATCAGGCCTTATAGATATCCTTACGTCCAAAAGAGTGAAATTGAACGTATGATTGCAGAAATGTTAGAGGGGGGTATAATTCAACCTAGTCAAAGTTCTTTCTCCGCTCTTGTAGTATTGGTACACAAGAAGGATGGATCATGGCGAATGTGCCCGGATTATAGGGAGCTCAATAAGCTCACCGTTAAAGATAAATTTCCCATTCCTGTGATTGATGAATTATTGGATGAATTACATGGAGAAATTTATTTTACCAAGTTGGATCTTCGTTTAGGATATCATCAAATTACAATGAAGACTGAATATATTCCAAAAACAACATTTCGAACTCATGAGGGTCATTATGAATTTTTGTTCATGCCTTTTGGCCTTACCAATGCACCTTCTACATTTCAAGGGTTGACGAATTCCATTTTCAAACCCTTCCTTAGAAAATTTGTGCTCGTATTTTTTGATGATATACTAATCTATAGCAAGTCTTGGAAGGATCATGTTGAACATGTTGACATGGTGCTCAAACTATTGTAGGAGAAACAATTATATGCAAAAACATCCAAATGTTTCTTTGGAGTACAAGAGGTGGAATATCTGGGTCATATTGTATCTCACGAGGGTGTTAAAGTAGACCCTAACAAAATTAAAGCTATTAAGGAATGGAAAGTCCCAACAACCATAAAGTTGCGAGGATTTCTTGGGTTAACAGGGTATTATCGCAAGTTTCTTAAGAATTATGGGAGAATAGCAGCACCTCTAACAACATTATTGAAGAAAGATGCATTTTCATGGACTCCTGAAGCAACTAAGGCCTTTGAACATCTTAAAGGGGCAATGTGCCTAGCACCGGTCTCAGCTACGCCAGACTCAACAAAAACCTTTATTGTGGAATATGATGCCTTAGGAAATGGAATTGGTGCTATTTTAATGCAGGAAGGAAGACCCATTTCTTTTGAAAGTCGTCCAATGAAAGGAAAGTATTTACAGAAACCTATTTACGAGAAGGAAATGTTAGCAATATTGCATGCACTAAAGAAATGGAGAAATTACCTAATGGGAAGACACTTCAAGGTAAAAACTGATCATGATAGTCTTAAACACTTTTTGGAACAAAGAATATCTTCAGAAGAGCAGCAAAAATAGGTCACAAAGATGTTGGGTTATGACTTTGAAATATTCTACAAAAAAGGAAAGCTTAATGTTGTTGCAGATGCACTCTTAAGAAAGAATGAAGAGGTGGAAGCATTGCTTTGTGCCATTTCTATTATCCAACTAGATTGGATAACCGAAGCAAGAGGTGAATGGAAGAAGGACAAAGATGTATGGACACTCATTCAAAAATTGCAGCAAGATCCTAGTACATCTGATACATTTAGTTGAAAAAATGATTCCTTATGGTACAAAGATTGCTTATATCTTTGTAAGAATTCCCAACTAAAACAAAAGATTCTTCTGGAATTGCACACTTCTCCTTTAGGAGGACACTCAGGATTTTTAAAAACTTACCACAGGGTGAAGAAAGATTTTTTTGGGATGGCCTTAAATCTGATATTCAAAAGTTTGTGGCGGAATGTTTGGTTTGCCAGCAGAATAAAGTGGAGACAATTAAGACCCCGGGACTTCTACAACCTTTATCCATTCCAAGTCAACGTTGGAAGGAGATTTCAATGGATTTTATCACAGGTTTACCTAAGTCTGAAGGAAAGAGTGTCATCATGGTGGTAGTTGATAGACTTACCAATTATGCACACTTTTGTGCATTATCTCATCCATTTAAAGCAAGTACAGTTGCTACTACATTTATGGACAGAATTCAAAAGCTACATGGAAGCCTAAGGGTTATTGTGAGCGACAAAGAACCCATTTTTACTGGAAATTTTTGGACGAAGTTATTTTCTTGTTTGGGTACTCAATTAGCTCATAGCTCATCTTATCATCCTCAATCTGATGGTCAAACTGAGATAGTAAATAAATTTTTGGAAGGCTATCTTCGTTGCTTTGTATCTGATAAACAAACACAATGGGTTATGTGGTTACCTCTTGCCGAATGGTGGTATAACACTTCCTTCCATACTGCAGCAAAAATGACCCCATTTATGGCACTTTATGGATATCATCCACCATCCATCACATCATATTTAAGGGAAAATTCGAAGGTTCAAGCAATGGAAGATCACATCGAGCATGAGCAAGAATTTCTCCAACTCTTAAAGGATAACCTGAATTTGGCACAAAATTGAATGAAACAATAGGCAGATCAACATCGCAGCGAGAGAAGTTTTGTTGTAGGAGATTGGGTATTTTTACGGCTACAGCCATACAAAAAAATGTCCCTCAAGCAAGCTAAGAAGGATAATAAATTATCACCAAATTACTATGGTCCTTACAAGGTGTTGCAAAAGATTGGTACTATGGCATACAAATTGGAGCTTCTTGCTTCTTCGCGAGTGCATCCAATTTTCCATGTTTCATGCTTAAAGAAGGTTATAGGTGAAAATCTTCCAGTTCAAACAATATTGCCAGAACTTGATGAGGAAGGAAAAATCATATTGGAACCTGAAGCGGTCATGGAAACAAGAACTCAACAGCTATGGAATCGATCAATTTTAGAGTATCTGATCAAGTGGAAGAACTTGCCCACTGAAGATTCTACATGGGAGGATGAGAAGTTTATACAGAAGAACCCAGAGCTACTCAAGCATTGAGGACAACACTTTTTTGAAGGAGAGGGGCATGTTAGGTTCCTATATTACTAGTATAGTCCCTTATTGTTATTAGTGTAACCCCCTTATTGTTATTATTGTACCCTTGTAACCCCCATTTTGTTATTGTTGTGCCCCTAAATTATTATTGTTAGGTCGTCTAGGATTACATTATGGCCACATGGACTCCTATATATAGAAAGGAGGTTTTGTAAATTGTATCATCCAAGAATTGTTCATTTATGTAATGTATTGGAGGTTGCCCCCTCTAAGTGGCTTATTTCTAAGGCGTTGATATCTCTTTTCTTCTATTTCTGGAGCTGGTTACTCAACATTGGCTAAGCAGACCGGTACATTTTGTTAGAGGTCAACGGGAGTTGAGGGATGACCATCGTATGCTCTGAGTGTGATGATGGAAGGTTTGAGTTCAGGGGACCCTAACTTCTGCCAAATTTTTTTTGACATGATGCATGTCGATGCAACCTTGTCAATGACACATCAGTGAATAGTGATGTTCTGGACCGACACTGGTATCTGGAAGGCGACCATGGAGGGAAGCCTAGGGGTGGCTTTTTCTAATTCAAAAGCCATCATGCGCGTATCGTCAGGGTCGATATCACCTAACGTGGAAAGTAGGGCTTTCCGTTGCTTTGGGCATGACTGCAGTACTTCCAACACAGACATAGCAGCAGGTGATTGAGCTAAATCGTCCACGATGCTATAATTATGGGCCACTTTGGAGTAGTTACTTGCTAATCTATTAGGTCCTTTTGCCATCTTTGGAAATAGTTCTGTAGGGATATTTGGAATGGTCAAAGGTTCAGTCGGTGCACTAGTACTAGCCCCTGACGTATTGGTGTTTGGTGGGGTGTCCTAGCTACAATTCTGAGTCTGGAAGAACATTTCTTCCCAGCCATGTAAATTTCATGGCTTCTTTTCCCGGAATTGTCTGGGTTTTGCTGCTGAGTGCTGACCGTCCCTTGATGTGGGAAAGGTTCTTACATCACCGCGGTTTGTGGGAAGACCCTCCTTGTCCTCGGTTACTCTGTAGCTTTTTAAGCTTAGGGAGTTTGGGATAGTGGTGGGTATATTGCCCGTACTCAACACATTTTGAACAAGAATGGTTTGTTCTTAGAGGTGTCCTTTTTCCTTGCCTTTGGGCATTACTTGGCTCCTGGTTCTGATTCTAGTTGGAGTTACCTCCAGCCCGGGATCGCGATGGGCATTATTGGTTGCTTCCCACCTTTCCAGGGTTCCCTTTGGGCTTGTTTCTTATCTTTTTCGTAACCAAGTTAGGAGCGTAGTTCTCCTGATCATACCGGTGTGGTTGATTTTGGGATGGTTACACAAAGTTCACCTGTGCATTGGTTTGCGTAGGTGGGTCATGTGCTTGGGACTGAGCATAATGTTGTCCCATGTTTGCACTTGGCCGTTGCGGGGGAGCTCTTCTGTCAGTGTTTCTTCCTGCATACTGGGTCCCCTCAACCGAAGGATAAGGTCCTCCTTGGTGATACACTTGCACCCTATTCGTCAAATTTTGCTACGACATATGATGACTTTGAAATCCGGGTTGATACATGTTCTAGGTAGAATTATGTGTGTAATCAGGATTTTGACTGCTGCTGCCAAGGTACCCTTGGGTCATTGACGCTATTAGTCCATCTGTGGAGTTAGATGTGCTTGGAAAATCTTGATAAGTTTGCAAGCACGGGGTGTTAGGTAGGATATTGTAGATGTATCCTGACTATGTATAGATCAGTTCAAGCTATTGGGCTTTACTAATTTCATCCTCTTCGAATGTGGGATTGCGTTGCGCCACATCCTTTGAAATCACTACCATTAGAGTTTTCAAGAATAAATCTAAAAGGGCCCTGTCGTCGAGTTTAGCTTTGCATAAACTGAGACACCACCTCTATTCATGGGGATGGTCTGAGATATGGATGGAGGGGGGTTGTTTGAAATGAGTCAGTAATTCCATTCCAGAATTGTGGTGAATGGGCAACTGAAAGTATGTGAGGAACGTGGTAGCAAGGGTGCTAAAGGTTCCATGTGAAGCAGGTGGTTGCTCCATGTACCATTTCGCGGCTACTCTTGTAAGAGTGCATTTAAATAGCCTCAATCGAATAGTTTCGTCGAAGATACTATTCAATGAGCACCATAGGTGAAAGGTCATTACATGATTACCTGGGTCTTCCGCTTGTTTGCCTTCGAACTATGGTATATCTGAAGGGAGCTTCGTGGGCATGGGAGGCCAATTGGGGTTGTGTGCTATGGGGTCATTCGTCATCTTGGTTAAATCAGATAGATTTAACGAAGCTAAGAAGGGTGACTGGGAGGTTGACGCCATGGAAATGTGTGAAGACATGAAGTTCTGGTTAGAACGAGGGTTAGTCTATGACGTACCCTGCTGTGAATTCAGCTGGCTTCCCATATGGGACGCGCTCCTCTGCCCCCTAGGGGTCGAGGTGGGAGTGGTGTGTGGTGTGGTGTTGGGAGACCAACTAGGGTTCCCAACTAAGGTTTCTCCAATAAAGGATGAACCAATGACAGTGGCAGTGTTTCGTCTTTGACACCTAAACGGCGGAAGACCTGGAACCCCTCTCAGTAATGGGGGGAGGTCCAAAAGACGCTTGGATCGACGAGGTTCCATTGGGACCATTTATGTGTCGACCAGGTTAGGTTTTGGAAAACTTTTAGGGGATCGAGTCTATGATCATGACAAATTTATGGCCACATACATAAAACAAAGCGAAAATGAAATGAATTTTCCCTTTAACTTAATCTATGTGATCAATCAAGAAAAAAAGATGTTTTTGTTTGTTTGCGCGTGATACTCAAAATCCTAGAAGACCTATTACGTCCTCACACACTCAAAAGTAACTGGGCCTTGAGAATATTTCTTGCATGTGCTGGCACAATGTCCCATAAGAGTTGGCGATGCCTCTAGTTAGTCGAAGAGAATCCACCAAGGTAAGGGTAGAGGGTTTGGCACTTGCCTGCACCGTCACCTATAGGGTAAAGGATGCCCTAGTTTTTGGCCACTAAGAACCACCATCCCACGTGAGAGTTTGAGTCTTGGGCTTCTTGGTAGTCAGCTAATAGTACCGAGTATCAGCTGGGTTAGGTAGCCCCAACTAATACCGCACGCACTGTGCCTAAGCCTAAACCCCTCTGAATCAGGTCTCTACCACACTCGGGTTTTCTTTGCCGTGGGCTGATAGGTGGATTTTGAAGCTCCCTAAATACACAACTTCTATGTTTCAATATGAAGTGTGATCAAGGCGGCTTATTGGATGCCTACCCCCTTGATCCTGACTTAATCTATAAATTCTTTTCTAGCTCCTGTGGGGAGAATTTGAGTTTTTATAAGTTAGTTTTAGGTGGCTTTCTTTGCTTAGTGGGTGAGTGTGTGTGAGTGTATGGTGAAAAATCTCATAGTTTTAACGTATGGATATTGGTGATCCTTTACAAATGTCCCCTATTTAAACTCTGTGACGTTTGTTCCTTGCTCAAATGGAAAACATTTGCAGATAATGAGCCGCTTCCAAATCTTCCTAGTTAATCTATGTGACTAACTAAAGGGAGATGGTGAATCGAAAATGTAGAGCGTTCATATGCTTGCCTAGGATCACTGGAGGGTGCAAAGGCAACAGAGATTAATTTCTCTAATCGTCAATTCAATCCTAGTCCCGCAATTTCCGAAATGCAAAAATTGAATTAATCTTAACAATTTCTACACTAGCTTATGCATGTGTGGTCTTGGGCCACTTACTTGGACTAGTTAAACTAAGTGTGCATACCAGAATTTGTAAAACATAAATTGTTTGGAAAGAAATGGTTAATTCTGTTTGGAAAGAAATGATTAATTCGCCCACTACTTAAACTATGTGAAGACTTTTTGCAAAAAACCAACTTAAATTAAAACTAACTCTATGCCTACAGAAAGCAGTAAAAAGTGAGTTCTCAGAAGCTATGGGGTATCAACACAAGTGTTGGTAGATACATTAGGGGTTGCCTAGCATTTTACAATCAGAAAATAATAGAATGTAGGGATAAAAATCTCATTATGGAATTTACGTGGAAAAGGCTCTAACAAGTGTGCTTCCCTACGCGCAGGTCAGTCTTGAACGTGCGCAATGTGCTTCTATGAGATGAAACTGTGAGCAAAAATCCTGCAACTAAAAATATTAGGAGCTTCCTTCTTCAGTCTATCACTCCAGTGAATCTAGGGACTGTAAGATGGATCAGAGGAATGTCAGCTCCACTCCAGCATAGACAAAGGGTCTCCTGCAAAATATGGCACAACCACATAAACTTGGAACATGTCAGTGGATTCGCCAATCTTGTTGTGGTGGATTAGTGGCACGAGTGTACGAAATTGCACCAGTTTAAAGGGTGTGGTCTACTCTTTAAACTATCGGTAACAGGTAGAAAGTGGTGGAGCTCAAAAGCATAAAATTTAGTGGAAAACATATGCTAAAGTATGCTCTGGTTAAACTAAAACTAAAACACAAATATATAGAAGCTATAAAGAGAGTCAAACGATAATAATGCAAACAATGGCTCAAAGGCCTCTTCTTATTAAACGCTTGATATGGAGAAGAAATTTTACCCACTTGCCAAAGGTCCTGTAGACAATGGTTCTAGGTCCCAATGCAAGGATGTTGCCTTCCAAGCTCCGCCTTTGATGATGTCTCCCTCTCTCTCTCTCTGCTATGGTGGACTAGGATGTTGGGTGGCCAATGATCGAGTCTTCTTTAGCTCCAGCTCTGGGTCACACACTGCTGGTGTTGCTTGGGAAACTTTGGTTAGCATAACAATGTGATCACCATTTATTCATGTATTGGTGGCTTTATATAGGGGAGCTTCAAATCCTCCTTCCCTCTCTTGGTACATGATGTATAGTGACCCAAGGGAGAGGTATGATTCCATTGTGTGCTCCAAATATTCCTTTATGTGCTCACATAGTGTCTCAGGAGGTGCTGGTGGTTTTCCTTAGGCGGCTTCATATAAGGAGTAACTGTCATTTGCTTTGTGTGGTCCCATAAAGCAACAGTTTTCCATTTCCAAGAATGCACGCATATCGAGAAAAAAGGCACGCAAGAGGCTCTCTTCTCGAAGGATTAAGCACGCATTGTAGCATTTAAGACTGGTTCAAATCTGATTTTCTCAAAACCTTAGAGATTTTAAATACTTCTTGATTCCATAATGTGTTACTGCCCTATAAATCCTTAGGCTTGACATAATTAATGTCGTCTTCTGCTGTACGATTTTCCAGTGTTAACACTAACAATAAGAAAAAATTTGTGGCCTTATGGGGACTACTTTGGATCTCTAGGAAACTTTCTATTGACAACATGGCTATGTTTGGGGACTCAAATGTCATCATTGACCACATGAATCAAAGAAAAAATTTTAGGCCTCCTATTGGATGGAACATATTAAAATAATGAGAGCCACCTTTCAAAATATATAATTTATTCATATTTTAAGGGAACATAATAGAATGGCGGATGGACTCTCCAAACAAGGACTTGGGAGCACGGACGGTCAGATGCACCAAAAAATTATGGACGCAGATTCTATTACTGCATAGGGTACTATCACTTTTCCATGATACATACTCCACTGTTCAGATTAACAAACATTATGTTATTTTGATACTACGTGCTGATGGTTTTACCTTTGTCTTAATTTTTGAGTAGAAAATCATTACTAGCCACTTCTAGGCCCTTATTTGTATATATGCTATGTTTTCATTTCTGGTTTGTTTGTTTTCAATACTGCACTTGGAATCACACCTATTGATGTGAGAACTTCTATATGGGGATTTTGTATTAACTTACCAACAAATGGTCTTATACATGGGTGAATTTTGGGAGCGGACTGAGATGGATGAGGAAGCCTGTTTACAAGGTGATTGGCAATGGGAAAAATGACATGTAAATGACAACACATGTTTAGAAATTTTCACTGGCACTTAATATAAGCCATGTTTTTTTCAAACTAATAAAAAAAAGTAGTTCTAATCAGAAGAGGACAAAGGGTTCTACTACTCTGCGAAAAATGAAATGTAAATTACAGCACATGTTTAGAAATTTGCACTAGCACTTAATATAAGCTAGTTTTTTTTAAAACTAAAAAAAAATACTAGTTCTAATCAGGAGAGGACAAAGGGTTCTACTACTTTGGCTACTGCCAATGCAACTTTTGTTCTCACCAACTGTGCACAAATAACAACTAGAATAACTGAATGTGGGTAGGAGGCAAGCTAGAAGCAACTAGATGATGGGATGCTGGTTCTATGTACCATACAGTTGTATGAGATTGTATACTATAGCTACCAAGTTCCGGTGATTCGAGTATATTATTGTAAATATAAATTTTAATATTTAAAAAACAGAAATGAAAAAATTCGTAACTTGCATATTAAAAAAAAATGAACTGTGATGAAATTTATAAAGAAGAAATTGGTTAATATAAAATTCAATATTTAAAAAATTAAAAAGATAAATTTCTATATTAATTTTTAAAAAGTTATAATATTCATCTAACTTAATAATTAGCTTTTTTTAATAAAAATAATAATATTAAAAATTAGAAATAATTTTTTTTTTATAATTCATAGGTATATTAACAGTAAATTGCATATTAAAAAATTACATTGTTAAAAATAGTAAATGTCATATTAAAATATAGTAAAAATAGTAAATTTATAGTTTTTAAAAATATTAAATTCCTATAATAACGAATAATAAATTCTTTTATAAATATTTATAACATATATAATATCAATTTTTTCTCATATTAAATTTTATACATCACATTCTTGTCACAGTCCTATTTTTTTGAAATATGACAACCATACTTCATACACTCAAATGCTTCCTCAGGATAACTAAATTTAGAACCATGAATGGTTGTGCTTCACTTGTCACATACATTACCATCCAAATTTAATCCCATATAGAAACATGAGCTATAAAAGAAAAAAAATATTATTATCATTCTTTTACTTATGGATCTACCACACTTTACACTTATGGTTTGCCACACTTGCATGTTTGTGTTATGATTAAATAAATTAATCTATCCACCAAGGCAAAATATATACATATATATATATATATATATATATATATATATATATATATATATATATATATATAATAGGTTTATCAGTGTTACAATTGTTAGCATTTTGGTATATGCGCAGATTGGAAACATTTATTCATGCAAACATTAATAGTAGCAGTTACTTATACCGCCCGAAACTCTCTAGATTTCCTCAGTTGAAGCTGTCATGCATTGGCTATCTCCAACATGCTGGACACTTGGTTGCATCTGCACCATCCATTTTCCAGAGGGTTTATCGAACGATTGAAATTACGAAAGGTTATTTGAGGTAACCGCCTCCTCGTTAGCCCGTTGCTGATGCTTCCATTCTGCGCCACTCGAATGTTGCTATTCTCTAGTCCAACTTCAAAACCTAAATCCCTTTTCGAAAATATATGTCATATGCTTTATTCTCAGCCTTTTGACCATGGTTATAGTTCTCAAAGTTTTTTGTCTCAAGGATCAACAGGTTTACTTTTCTAGCAACAAAATATTGGCAGATATTTTTTCCGCAATGATTCCGGTAACAATTTATTTTATTTTTCCTTCGTCTCAGTTAGAGTGCCTGGTGCTTCGATTGTCGCCCCATACCTTGAGTAATGGTTTTCAGTTGTGGTCAAGGGTTTATCTTGCTATTCCTACTACTTACTTTAAATAAACCCCTGCCAGGTAGTTAATACTCGAATATTTTTTAATGTTACCTGGTTTCTTTCTCATATGGTAAATCGATAGCTCTTAAATCTTATTTAACATATTTTTCTTTGCAGGCACCTCTGGTTTTTCCTTTCTGCGCAAAATCCATCCATGGCAGACTTCAGGCTTTATTTCCTCTAATATTTACTTCGTTTTTCCCAAGTTTTTACACTAAATATCACTATCTCTTTCGGCACTTATGATTGTTGGCTTAATTATCCACCCCAACTTGCCATCTGGCATGCCGACTTTGCCTATTACTTATTTCTATCAATTTGGGAGAGGGTTTCTACTTAGATTGAGCATTGATGCCATTACGCTCTATTTTGGGTTTCATTCGAGTTTAAGTCAACAGGATTGTTTATGTTAATTTCTCTGGATGGACTAAACTTAGTATGTGAACTATTTGTGATATTATGCCAGAGAAATTGACCCACTGTGCTAATTATTCTAGAGGTTATAGTTCAATTCGTAGGACAATATAGTGATACAGTTATAATGGCCTTTTTTTTTAAGAGCTCGACTGTTTAAAAAGAAAGATGTTATTTATCTTATTTCTGATAATTGTCTTTCTTGTTAATGTAAAATATTTTCTTACTATTAGTATCACCCATCCTTGTTATCTATTCTGCTTCTTTTATGTTATTTAGATTGACTGAAAAAGAAAGGTATCAATAGGGCAGAGTTCCTTCTTTGGAACTCAGCCTTGATACTCCATATACTCCACATAGAAGAATTATATTCATCCTGAAAACTACAGCCGGGATGAGTCGGTTGACTTCTGAGGCTTTACTGTTATGAATTTTATTTTCGATCATTGTTGATAATTTAATCTTGTTTTCTTTAGTAGCCCTAACTGAGAGTTTCGTTGTACATTTATATATATGTTCTTTAAAAAGGTTTACTTATATGACTGAATTTTAGGCAGGCATTCTCTTCTCTTTATGCAGTAATAATAAAGGTTGTGAACGGGGTTTATAACCCTTCAACTATTTCTCTATTATGTTCCCCTACCGGGACTCTCAATAAACAGATAGGTTGAAACACCTTGTTACCAGTACCAATCCAAAACATTTGTTATTCATTCCTACGCCAATGTTTGTTTCCTTGATATACTTTGCATGTTTGTGATAAGGGTAAGAATTCCCTTCACCTATCTCTGTTAGGAGACTAGTTAGTCTTATTAGCACAACGTTCCATTACACACACAGACATTTCTTCCAACCATAATACTATCTACCAATCTCGATAGATTACTCAATTATTAAAGAGTTAATTCCCTTTTTAACACATTATAACAGATTTACTCTAACGAGAACTGGATACCAATCCAGACAAATGTTATTTAAGAACAATGTGCATTCTCAGATTATCTTAAAGAAAATGAACCAGATATTCCAAATTTTAATACATATGAGTTCCTTAAGCTTAATTAGGAAGTTTATTCAGGAGATGACTTGTTGACCACCTAACCAATGACTCTGAAAATTAAATTAGGAAGTTTATTCAAGAGATGAATTGTTGACAACCCAACCAATGAGACTGTTTGGAAATTAAATTAGGAAGTTTAAATTAAGAAGTTTATTCAAGAGATGAATTGTTGACCACCCAACCAATGAGTATGGAAATTCTGGAAATTACATTTTAGACTCCTCCGAGCTTCATGGCCTCCAGAGTAGTTATGAATTAATCATTCGAAAATTACTTATGAGACTCCTCCAAGCTTCATGGCCTCCAGAGTAGTTATGAATTAATCATTCGAAAATTACTTATGAGACTCCTCCAAGCTTCCTGGCTTGAGACTCCTCTGAGCTTCTTGGTTTTCAAAGTAGTTATGACTTAATCATTCGAGGACCTCAAGACCTATGTCCAATCCAAACAGTTTTTTCACAAGGTATCCACTGGTTGATACTAGATCAATATAATGACTTAATCATTCGAGGACCTCAAGACCTGTGTCCAATCCAAACAATTTATTCACAAGGTTTCCACTGATTGCTACCAGATCAATATAACCTTCTTAGTAGTGCCCTGCTCTTCCCGTCTATGCCAGCATCCCAATCTCCCTGTTTGTGACAACGTCCCAAAAATTTTATTCACAAGTTTTCCACTGATTGCTACCAAATCAATATAACCTTCTTAGCAGTGCCCTGCTCTTCACGTCTGTGACAACATCCCTCTCTTCCCTTCTGTGAGAGCGTCCCGCCCAAAATTCTTTTTTTTGTTGGAAATTAATCTCAACCACTGGAGTAAATGAGCTAGCAGCAGCCATACCTCAGTTAGTGTTTCGCAGGTTGTGGATTGCATGTACAGAGAAGGACAAGTTATGAACAAAGGCCAATTGCCCATTCTGCAACAGATTAAATAAATCAAATTCAAATAGAAGTTAATACATGGTTATTAAATGACCATGGGAAAATATTTAATCCACAAGTTATGTTTAGTTCACCCAAGTTCTGTAATGTCCATGTACAGTAAATGATGTACACCCATGCTTTGTATTAAATTTGGTCTATCATGAATTAAATGTCCTAGATATATATGTGTTAATATTTTACATGTAAGTTCAGAGAGTGAGCAAGATAGATAGTGTTGTGTAATGTGATAAAAGAAAAGTGGAGAAAATCATGGAGCGAATTTTGGTGGGTGTGTGAAAACAGTTTTTACTGTGTGTTACTTCACAACCCTGGTGAATGTAAATCCAAGTAAGAATTCTTGTTTTATTTGCAAAGGAGTTTCAACCTCCATATTTTAATGTATTTTATGTGTTGAAGTTTTAATATGAAGTTCGGTTAGTTGCGATATAGTTCTGGAATTTTCACCTGTGTGTTTTACAATGTGTTATCTTGGTTAAAGTAATTTCCACAAAGATTCCACAACTCTTTGTGAACTCCGTGTCTTGAGGGAAAATGATTAGAGCAGGTTTAAAAATATTAGTAAAATATAGTTTTTTACTGAGAAGTTAAAAGGAGTTTTGAATTTTTTTTTGTGGAACGTATTCTCCAATAGTGAGAAAATTTTCACGCAATAAGAAAAGTTTTACACAGTGAGAAAGTTGTTTACACAGTAAAAATGGGAGCAACAAGCAAAAACTTGACTAATCCATAAATACCACGGCTTAATGGCAAAAATTATGATTATTGGGCCATTACAATGAGAGCTCTATTTTCTTCACAAGAACCAGCAAATGCAGTAGCATTAGTTGCTTTGACATCAGCAGAAAGAGATGTGTTGAGAGATAACAAGAAGAAGGACAACAAAGCCCTCTTCTACATTTTTCAGGCAGTGCATGAGAGTATATTCCCAAGGATTGTAGTAGCAACAAAGTCTAAGGAGGCGTGGGATATTCTGAAGATGGCCTATCAAGGCATGGAGAAGGTGAAGACAACAAAGCTACAAATGCTAAGGAGAGACTTTGAAACTCTCTGTATGAAAGAGTATGATAACATAAAATCATTCTTCACACATGTGATTGGATTGGTTATCCAAATAAGGTCTCATGGAGAGACACTTGAGGAAAGAAGAATAGTGGAGAAAATCTTGAGAAGTCTACCCTTAATATTTGATGCCATAGTAGTGGCAGTAGAAGAGACAACGGATCTTTCAATATTTTTAGTGGATGGGCTTTGTGCATCTTTGATGTCTCATGAACATAGACTGAAAAAAATAGTGAGCTCCTCATTGGAGCATGCATTCAAGACACATATGTCTTTTGGTCAAGGTAGAGGTCGAGGAAGATCAAACTATTGAGGAAGAGGAAGAAGCCCACACAGAGGTGGAAGAATCAGCTCTGCAAGCACAGGTGGAAGGGGTAGCAATAAGAATCAAAGTGAAGGCTCAAGCCAACACCAAGCACAAGGACAAAGTTATGACAAATCCCAAGTCCAATATCATTATTGTAAAAATTATGGACATTATGCCAATGAATGTAGAAAGAAACAAAATGACATGAATAATAGGCAAAATGAAAATTTTGCAAAAGAAGATAAGAACCAGAGTAATGTGCTTCTAACATGTAACATAGCACAAGAAAAACAAGATGTATGGTTTTTAGACTCAGGTTGTAGTAACCACATGACTGGAAACATAGTAATGTTTGTCAATCTTGATGAGAATGTGAAGTCTGAAGTGGCAACAGGGACTGATAGAGTGTCAACATTGACATGGAAGGGAGAAAAGAAATTTGTGCCAAATGTATATTATGTACCTGGCCCGAAATGTAACCTTCTAAGCATTGGATAGCTCGTGAACAAGGGATACATTGTATTTTTTAAAATGATGTGTGTACTATCATGGAAATACCTCTAAGTAAAAGAGTCATTGCTAAAGTGCATAAGAAAAAGAATAGGATGTTTCCTCTCAAGCTCAGAACAAACTTGAAGGAAGGAAGTGTGGTATCGTCAGTCACACAAGAGGTCTTTCAAGAAGAAGTAAAAGACAAAAACTGGTTATGGCATTTGAGATTTGGACATCTCAATTTTGGAGGGTTGAACCTCTTGCATAGAAAAGGCATGGTAAAGGGATTACCACTCATAGAAAAACCGGACAGCCTATGTGAAGGATGCATCTTGGAAAAACAACATAGAGAAGCATTCCCAGCAGGGAAGAGTATAAGGGAAAAAACAACCTTAGGGATTGTCCACTCAGATTTGTGTGGACCAATGTAAACACCATCTTTAGCTGGCATCCATTATGCTTTGACATTCATAGATGACTACACAACAAAGACATGGGTCTATTTTCTAAAACAGAAAAGTGAAGTGTTTGAACAGTCCTGTCACTACAAAGCTCTTGTTGAGAAGCAGAGTGGGCAGTACATCAAAGTGCTGAGCACTGACAGAGGTGGAGAATATATCTCCAAATATTACCTACGTTTTTGTAGGGAAAATGGCATACACAAGAAGTTTACCACAAGTTACACACCACAATAAAACTATGTTGCAGAAAGGAAGAATAGGATCATCATGGCCATGGTCAGAAGTATGTTGAAGGAAAAACATTTGCCAAATGAGTATTGGGCTGAAGTTGTCAATTGTGCAGCATATATTTTGAATAGATGTCCAACCAAATCTGTTATGAACAGAGTTCCAGAAGAAGCAAAGTAGTTTGTCACTCACATGAAAGTATTTGGATATGTGGCATATGCACATATCCCAGATCAACTAAGGAAGAAATTGGACAGTAAGGGGGAGAAGTGTATCTTTGTTGGATAAAATGATGAGTCCAAGGAATATAAACACTATAATCCATCCACTAATAAAGTTATAATCAGCAAAGATGTGCATTTTATTGAAGAAGAAGCTTGGGATGGAAGCTTAGAGAAGACACTGAATGTGAAGACATCTATGTCTCACGAAGAGCAAGAGGAATGCACAACAACAAATAATTTCTCCACGGTGGCTCCTCCTCCACCGACACAAGCACAACAGAGCACACCACAAGATGGAAACAAAAAAGCCTTGAGAAATCAAGGACATGCTTCTCCAAGCATGCCACAGGGATCAAAAACTCCCTCGAGTTCAAGTGGAACTCCAAGTACACCAAGAAGACCAAAACTCAGAAATATAAGTGAAATATATTAGCAAGATGAAGTTGATAGCAACGCTGGTCTGAATTATTTATTTGCATTATTTTGTCATGTAGATGACCCAATCCATTTTGAATATGAAATCAAGGAAGAGAAATGGGTTGCGGAAATGAATGAAGAGATAAGTGCAATAGAAAATAATGACACATGGGAGTTAGTAGACCTTTCACAAGGTAAAGAAGTCATTGGAGCGGAGTGGGTCTATAAGACCAAGAGCAATGCTGAAGGAAAGATTGAAAGGCACAAAGAAAGACTTGTTGTGAAAGGTTACAAGCAGCAGCATGGAAGAGACTATGTGGAAACATTTGTGCCAGTCATGAGGATGGAGACAATGCATACAGTTTTTTCAATTGCAATGCAAAATAAAGGGAAAGTCTATCAGATGGACGTAAAGTCAGCGTTATTGAATGGAGTGCTGAAAGAGGAGGTGTATGTTGCGCAACCTCCCGGCTATGAAATAGGAGGCCAAGAACACAAGGTGCGTAAGCTGCAGAAAGCTCTCTATGGGATGAAGCAAGCACCGCGTGCATGGTACAACAAGATAGATGTTTACTTGATGGACAATGGGTTCGACAAATGTGACGGTGAACCTACTCTATTCATCAAACAAAGTGACGGTGAGATTCTTATTGTTGTTTTGTATGTAGATGATTTGATTTTTACAGGCAGTGACGATTTTATCATCGCTGATTTCAAAGCAGCCATGAAAAGTGAGTTTGAAATGTCTGACTTGGGGTTGTTAAGATATTTTTTGGGCATAGAAGTAAAGCAAACAGAAAATGGAATTTTTATTTCTCAAGCAAGGTATGTGGTAGAAATTTTGGAGAGGTTTAATATGAAGAACGTCAATCCATCACCAACTCCAACCGTCATGGGGTTGAAGTTGAACAAGGAAGATTGCAACAACAATTTCAATCCAACATTATACAAGAGCATGGTGGTGAGCCTAATGCATTTGACCACAACTAGGCCTGATATAATGTATGCAGTGAGTTTGGTGTCGAGGTTCATGGAGACACCAAAGGAGACACATTGGCAAGCAACAAAAAGAATTTTAAAGTATGTCAATGGGACAAAGGAGTATGGCATTTTTTACTCCACAACTAATGATTTTAGGATGGTTGGTTACACTGACAGTGATTGGGCAGGAAGTGTTGATGACATAAAGAGCATGTCAGGATATGTTTTTCATTTGGGTTTGGGAGCCATTTCATGGGCTTCCAAGAAGCAGCCGATAATGTCATTGTCAATAGCAGAAGCTAAGTATGTGTCGTACGAACAACATCATTTCAAGCAGTTTGGATGAGAAGGATGTTGTGGAATTTATGTCATGAATAAGATGGAGCAACCATTATTCTCTGTGATAACAGTTCAACAATTGCACTATCAAATAATTTTGTCTTTCATAAAAGAACAAAGCATATTGATTCCAAATATCATTTCATATGAGAATTGGTTAATAGTAGTGAGATTGTGTTGCAGCATTACAGGTCAGAAGAACAATTTGTAGACATCTTCACAAAGCCATTGGCACGTGAAATTTTTTTTATCTTAGAAATTGTTTGGAAATGGTCAATGGCAATAGTTGCAATTAAGGGGGAGTGTTGGAAATTAATCTCAACCACCACAGTAAATGAACTGGCAACAGCCATACCTTAGTTAATGTTTTGCAGGTTGCGGATTGTGTGTGCAGAGAAGGACAAGTTCTGAGCAAAGGACAATTACCCATTCCGCAACAGATTAAATAAATAAAAGTCAAATAGAAGTTAATACATAGTTATTAAATGAGCATGGGCAAATATTTAATCTGCAAGTTATGTTTAGTTCATGCAAGTTCTGTAATGTCCGCCCATGCTTTGTATTAAATTTGGTCTGTCATGAATTAATTAAATGTCTTAGATATATATATGTTTAGATTTTACATGTAAGGTCAGAGAGTGAGCAAGATAGATAGTGTTGTGTAATGTGGCGGATGTAAGTCTAAAAGACAAGTGGAGAAAATTGTGGAGCGAATTTTGGTGGGTGCGTGAAAACACTTTTTTTTACTCCGTAACCTTGTAAATCCAAGTACGAAGTCATGTTTTACTTGTGAAGGAGCTGTAGCCTCCATATGTCAATGTATTTCATGTGTTGAAGTTTTAATATAAAATTTGGTTAGTTTCTATAATTTTCACCTGTGTTTTACAGGAATACTTTGTTTTACTTTGTTTCACCGTGAGAAAAATTAGTTGATTATATTTACTCCTCTTTATAGTTGCGATTTTAATCTTTGTCACTCTGTATTGAAAGGAGGATTCATATGATTTTATTTCCATGGATTAAGTGAATTTTACAACTCTATGTAAGCTTCTGTAAATGTATTGTCTTGGTTAAAGTAATTTCTGCAACTCTATCTAAATTCCATGTGTTGAGAAAAAAACATTATTCCTCTATGTATTTTTAATATTCCTATCATTTTTTTTTCTTTTTTTCTTTTTCTTAAATCTTAATCCCCTACAAGAAAGAAATATCTGTATGAAAACCAAAATTCCTTTTTCTAGTTCATTCTCTTTGCTTCTTAACTAAAACAACTTAACAAATATGTTCCAAGATAATCACACATTGTTTTATATTCTTTCGAATATTTATCAACTTTTACCAACTTTAACCACTACTTGCATTATTTTATATTCTTTCGAATGTTATCAACTTTAACCACTACTTTTATTCATGAAACCAAGTAAAGGTAACTAAAAACAAGATTACTATTAGTAAAAACGAAAGCCAAAAAGCCAATTGTTCTGTGCTCACGGGTGTTACATCCCTCTCACTGTATGTTTTGGGTTGACTAGAATGTGCAGTCTTTAATGGAATATTTTGGGTTGAGTAAAATGTGCAACTTTTAATTGAATGGATAGAGTACACTTTCAATTGCATGCACTTGGAAAGAGAAGATTTACAATAAATTTTTTAATTAAGGTTTTAATTAATAATTAATAATGAAACTATTAATTATATTAAAATTTATAATTTGGTGATATTATATTTTTTTAAAATATAAGCATTAATTATTAATAATTAATAATAAAGTTATTAATTATATTAAAATTTATGATATTATATTTTTTCAAAAGTATACAATTTCATAGTTATTTTAATAAAATTATATATATTAAATATAAATATAATATGTTAAATAAAAATATATAAAAATTTTAAAAATAATTTAGTTTTGTAAAATCTATATTTTCAAATTTTTTTAAATTGAATTTTAAATCATCTATTTTTCCTTGAATTCAAATTTGATAATTATGAATTGAATACAATCCGATTTGATAACACTGAATTCGAATACGAATTCAAATTTGGTAAGTAAGTTGTGTAGCATAGTCGAATATTGTAAAACTTCAATCAAATTACTATCAAAGGATGTTGTTTTGTTCTACGAGTAAAAGCACAATTGATTATGATGTCGTCGTATTAATCACCCACGCGTAATTTGCAGAAGAGAATCACATATTAGCTATTGCCAATAATTTTAAGGTTCGATGACAAATACATTTTTTTAAAGGTTTCACTCCTTACATATTTCCGATTTATTGATTATATTTTTTTCATTACATTGATAAGATATATTATTTTCATGGGCATATTTAATATTGTGTAATATTTTTTTTAATGAGAGATCGATTATCCATGCGGTGTCGGTTGTTGTATTGGCCATTATTTGCATCAATTATCTTTTTAGAGTTGAGGTATATTGAGATGACGGTTTTTAGGATTTTATTAGTTGCATTATCTATTTTATTGGTTCTATTGTTTTTGTTATTAAGGTTTGTTGCATGTATTTTTTTTTTTTATTAGAATATTTAGATTGGTCAAAGAATTTTAATTAGAATAGTTTGATGAGCAGATGGTTCCTACTAATTCTGAATAGTCTGATGAACAAATGGTTCCTACTAATTCTAAATGGTTCTTACTTACTTTAATATTATGAAATAATTTTTAATTTTATTTAATATGATATACTATAATAGTGGGACATTATATTAGGAAGTTGTATGATTTTCTAGACACTATGGTACCACCTTAATCACTCCAATTAAGGAGGATGTATTATCTCTTGACGACATTGAGTCTGATATTAATAAGCTTGCTAATGGGAAAGCTAAAGATATTGAAGGATACCAAGCGAAGATCCTTAAAATAGGAAGATCTATTCTCATTCTTTATCTCCACAAGCTTCTTAATTTGGCTGTAACGCATGGCTTTCCTCGGATTTGGACGCAAAGCCTTATTTTACCTATATTTAAAATTGGGGACAAGAGTGTTCCATCCAACTACAGGGCCATTATGGTTAGCTATATCCTAGGCAAACTTTATGGGAACATTTTGGAAAAGAAGCTTAGCCTTTGGCTTGAAAGCCAAGGAAAAACATCTAAAGGACAAGCTGGTTTTAGGAGACATCACTCGGTTATTGATCATCTAGTCACTCTTAGAATCATTGCGGAGGAAAGTTGAAATAGTAAAGTCGATCTCTTATGTTGCTTTGTGGACTTTATAGAAGCTTTCGACATTGTCCCCTAAGATAAACTTTGGGAGAGACGTAAAGAGATCATGGTCCCTCCTCAGCCGAGGATTGCTGTGATCCGTCTCTACGATACCCTCACTGCCAAACTTAAGACCAACGAGGGGTGGTCTAAAGAAATTAAATGCAATATTGGAGTCAAGCAAGGGTATCCCCTATCCCATACCATTTTTGGCATATACATTGATAAGCTAGAGGAGTGTCTGGAATCTGTAGGGTGCAAGGGCATTGAGCTTGCTGCTATTCTCATTAATCTTCTCCTCTATGCCAATGATATCGTTCTTATTGTAAAAATCCATGATGACTTTGACAAACAACTCCATATTCTTCATGACTATTGTTCCAAGATGGGTATGACAGTTAATGCCGACAAGACTAAAGTCATGATCATTAAATTGAATAGGCCTCCTAAAATGGGCCTCCTAAGGAAATAATAAAATAATAGCTAAACCAATCAAATAATATCTATGAATTTGCAATTCACTTTTTGCACCACAATCCATGTAACCATAGTTAAAGATACATTCAATCTTTTACTTCTTTTCACGGTTCAACACAAACAGACATTAAAATAAAACCACAGAACAGAGCAACATTGGAGACGTCCGAGGTAAATCTATGCTGTAGTATCGAAAGAAACACTCGCCTGTCTTTCCTTGCCTGGGAAACACTCTTTCAGGACAGAGTGTGGAACTTCATTTTATGCACATTGAAACCACTCTAGTTTAATGCAGGTTCTGCACTAGAATATCGCTAACTCGAGTCTTAAGCTGTTAGGTTTTCCATTTTTTTGTCGTCACCTCTAACTCTAACACCCTTCCCAAAAATGGCTATGAAGTTAACATCCGAAGGCTTCCCATGATGTCAATTTTACTAATTTTACTTATTACCCATTAAGGTATCCTATTTCCCGTTAAACTAGAATTAGTGCGCGAGTTGACCAAAAAATAAACCAGATATCACAAAGTTAACTTTTAAATATTTTTTTTATTTTTGTTTATTGTTAATATAATTTATTTACTTGCATTTCTATTGGTTAAAAACAATAAGGTCTTGGCACTATTGGAGTTGGGAGTTTGTAATTCTGACATAATGTGTGATATTAATTAGCCACGTACCATATCATACGGGTAACTTCGAAGCATTTAGAGATAGTTATATGGACTCCGTTGTCAATCCATGGGCATAGGAGAGAGGCTTTTATTTTTGTGCAAGGAGCTGTAGTAGTTATAGTACTGGTCCCACACATCCATCAAACAAAAATCATAAACTCACTATAATATGCATATAAATACTTTATATTAAGTTATATAAGTTATATAAATATGTCGAAAATGGGCCCAGTTTTTTATTAGACCAACAACTGTCATACAGCAAGTCTTAACATCACAATTTGACAAGACCTATTATATCAAGTACCTCCAGTTCTGAATTACCAACTAAGTCAAAATGCACTACAAAAAATTACAATCCTTTCCATCCAAAAGTACAGTTATCACATCAAATAGTCACCCACTAATTTTTCATTGGGGCAATAGATCCCATTGATGGGTAACACTTGCACAAGAACTGGCTAACACCTGTACAAAAATAGGTGAAATGTGTGTCAACCATATGTACATGTTTGTTTAACCATTCAACCTATTGAATACATTAATTGACACCATTCAATTCAGGAAATAGTTCACCCAACCTTTCAATTCAAGAATTAAACACAACAGACCTTTCAAATGAGGAATTAAATTCAGGAAAACATTTCAATTTAGGAAAGAATTTCAATTTAGGAATTAAATTCAGGAAAGCACAAGGATCAACCATGAAAGCTTATCAGCCATTGGATCATGTACAAATCAATCCACAACAAAGAATTGAATTTGGGAGATGGAAATCCATGCCAATCTTCCCTACCAATTAAAATCTAGACCACAAAACTATAAAACATCAACCCTTAATACATTTGACGCATTCATTATACTCTAAAGTTACTGCTGAAATACATTAAGAGTTTTCACATACAATCAGAGTTGTCAGAAAGTGTTCTATTCATTTTGCAGACATACAATAGTTTTCATACAGTGAGTTTTCATTTTGCAGACATACAATCATTTTCAGACAGTGTTCTAGACATACAGACAGAGTGTGTTTAGTGTTACATTTCAAACAGAGTGTGTGAAGAGTCTTACATTCATTCTCTTCATCCAGATAGATTGTTCTTAGTGTTACATTCTAGACAGAGTGTGTATACAATGTTACATTCATTCTCTGCATCGGTTACTAGAGCGTTGTTGGAGACATACAGGTTTTTGGTTGTTCTTGAATAATGTTATTATATTGAGTACTTTTTCATTATTTTAATTGAGAAACGATGTTAATATTATAAGTAATGAGAGTTATGTCTATAATAAAATCACGTAGATTAAAGAATCTATGAGTATTCAAACTAGCTTACTAAGATACGGCCTAGAAAACTTACTACTCTGTTCATTAGATTAGATTGACTAAGTAAAGCATACTCGTTGTTATAAGAAAAGAAAGCTACTAACTACATAGGAGTTAGAGAGATTGAAAGAGTGGAAGTACAGCTAATTAAAAGTCTCATGGAAGTTTCACTATAGCTTCCTTCTTAACTACTGCTTCTGAACTGCTTCTTAGCTCAAGCTAAGAGCAACAAGTTGAACTACAACTAGTTGGATCACAGGCTTAGCCAAATAGAATAAATAGTTGTATGCATTTTTTTCTAAACAAGGAGGAAACATTAACACATATTTTTTGAGCATATACGCACTAGGTAGATAAGTCCATGCCCAAAGTGTATCTAGAGATTATTGACATGGACTAAGGTTGAGGTTGATAGCCAGTATCATTGACAGGAGGTGGAATTTTCCAAATAGTCATAGCCAAACATAGGCAGTGTTCATTGCCATAAGGGAATTTGATAGTCGATCATTGGAATCCATAGCTACCAGACATAGCTCTACCCTTCATTAGTATAACCTAAACCAATAACAAAGGCAAGAGCAGTGGTTCTAGCACCAAGATTTTAAGCAGCAGCACCAACAGTCAATAGGAAATTTCTAGACATAGGTGAAAACAAGCAACTTTGCGGTAAACTTATTGAAATTAGTCGTGGAAAATTACTCTACATAGGTACATACTTAAGTACAAAACAATAACAATAGGTGGTATAAATTATTCACTTAACTATGAATGTCCTATTAAATGTCCTATCTAGTTAGTTTTTATTTCCAAGTCAATACCTCTATTCAACCCTTGCCCCCAATAGTTGTAATTTAACAAAGTCACCAAAATTGTCTTAATGAAGCCAAAAAGTATGTTTCTTATAGCCATGTTAACAACCTAGAAAAATATAAAAGGCAAGAGAAGTGGTTCCAACACCAAGAGTTTAAGCAGCACCACTAAGGAATTCATCTTCAAACTTGCATACACTTAACAAGAAACTATGAATGTCATGTTAGTCAATACCTCTACACCAGTACAAAAAGTATGAATTCATCTTGAAAATTGCATATATTAACTAGAAACTTGCTTACAGCCATGTTAAAAACCTAAAAAAATAGAAAAGGCAAGAGCAGTGGTTCCAGCACCAAGAGTTTAAGCACCAGTACCAATAGTCAATAGGGAATTTCCAGTCATAAGTGGAAACAAGGAATTTTGCGCTAAACTTGTTGAAATTAGCTCTGGAAAAATACTCTACATAGGTACATACTTAAGTACAGAACAATAACAATAGGTGGTAGAAATTATTCACTTAACTATGAATGTCCTGTTAAATGTCCTATCTAGTCAGTTTTTATTTCCAAGTCAATACCTCTATTCAACCCTTTCCCCCAAGGGATGAAATTTAACGAAGTCACCAAACTTGTCTTAATGTAGCCAAAAATTATATTTCTTACAACTAGTTAGCAACTTAAAAAAATATAAAAGGCAAGAGAAGTGGTTCCAGCACCAAGAGTTTCAGCAGCAGCACCAAGGAATTCAACTTCAAACTTGCATATAGCTAACAAGAAACTATGAATGTCTTGTTAGTCAATACCTTTACACCAGTGCAAAAAGTATGAATTCATTTTGAAAATTACATACACTCAACCATAAACTTGCTTACAGCCATGTTAACAACCTAAAAAAGTAGGAAAGGAAAGAGCAATGGATCCAACACCAAGATTTTAAGTACCAACACCAACAGTCAATAGGGAATTTCCAACCATAGGTGGAAACAAGGAACTGTGCGCTAAACTTGTTGAAATTAGCCCTGGAAAAGTACTCTACATAGGTACATACTTAAGTACAGAATAACAATAACAGGTTGTAGTAATTATTCAAAAAATTTGTGGTGAATTTCTTGGGACTGCTTCGAAATGAAAGGAATTCATCTTCAAACTTGCATACTCTTAATAAGAAACTATCAATGTCATGTCAAATGTCCTATCTAGTTATTTTTTCTTTCCAAGTCAATACTTATATTCAACCCTTTCCCCCAATAGATGGAATTTAACGAATTCACCAAACTTGTCTTAATGAAGCCAAAAGGTATGTTGCTTACAACCATGTTAACAACATAAACAAATAGCAAAGGCAAGAGCAATGGTTCTAGCACCAAGGTTTTAAGTAGCAACACCAAGGAATTCATCTTCAAACTTGCATACACTTAACAAGAAACTATGAATGTCCTGTTAGTCAATACCTCTACACCAGTACAAAAATTATGTTTCTTACAACCATGTTAACAATAGAAGATGCATGTTAACTTACAACCATGTTGCTTACAACCATGTTGCTTATAGCCATGTAGCTTACAACCATGTAGCTTACATCCATGTAGCTTAACAACCATGTAGCTTACATCCATGTTGTTAACAGTCAATAGGTGTAACTTATATTTCTCATCCTGATATTACAAGCCATACATAATTGAAATAGAATATAGTGAAAATCATTCAATAACTCAAAGTAAAAATGTAATCCAAATTCAACTGTTCAGGTAAACCAGGTATGTTCCACTTCAATGTCAATTAATTCACAACAAATAACAAAAGATTTCATGTTGTTAGCAGTAAATAGGTACTACTTATTGAATCTCATGCTAACAATGGAATTCATACATAAATATAGTTTACTCTATACAGTTGTGCTGTAATACTTATCAAATTTCTTACTCATGTTGTACTCGAATACAATTTTAAATTAGAATTTTTTGGTAAATTTGCAGGTTGTTGGAGCCATGCCAAGATTTTCTATTGTAAATCGGATAAGGAATAGGAGGCGAGGGAGAAGAGGGGGCCAGCTGTGGAGTAGTTCATCATATGAGGATGTAACTTCTCCCAATGCTCCCAACAATTTCATTGAAAAGGACCCTATGATAGCAGATCATCCCAGCCCACCATCAGCCACAAAGCCACCTTCAACCATAGTGCAAGGTGCAAGTTAAACAAAGAAGATCAGTACCATGAGAGGCTGGATAAAGCAGTACATGCTCGATGAAATTGATGACATCGAGTTTAAGAGATATTCTGATCCGGAATTATGTAAGAACGCAACAGAATAAACATATAACCATAAATACAGAGATGCAATGGAAATAACACTTCATTTCATTAATATCAAAGAGCTGAAATTTGCTTACAGACAGAATGGAAATAAAACTAGCTAGGGCGCTGGTAGTTATCTCTGAGAAGAGATGTGGCGACTACAGGCCTCTGAACTGAGTTACAATGAAGCTTGAGGGCCTATTTATTATTTAGAAACAATGGGAAATCCTAAACAGCCAAAACCCTAACCCTACGAGATGAAGCGCCAAAACTATGGGCCCCATTTGGGTAAATTGGTGTTTCAACTTCCCAGGGGCGTAACTTTGGCATACGATCTTCGTTTGACGCGTACCATACCTCGTTAGAAAGATCTATCCGAGGAATACAAATTTGGAATGAGCAACATCGGTCCATCGGTCCATGGACCCATGTTGCTCTCTGTTTTCCCAAAAAACGTCGTTTAGGGCCTCAAAATGGCTCTGGAAGTTTAGGACCCGAAAAGCTGCTAAAAATAGTAAACTGTGCCGAAACTAAAAAAATAAAAGAGATAATGGTGGAGCCCCAAGTGGAATAGGCAGGTGACCACCAATATCCACCTGGATCATTCCTCCCCACTTAGGAAGCAATGGTCCCCATTGCGTTAAGTTCCTCCATGAGATGAGGAAATTTCTGCTGAACTTGGTCCCTGGTGAACCATTTTCCTTGGTGCAGGAGTTGGCCAGCTTTGACAACCCGATATAGTTGGATCTTCTGTTGGTGAGTGTTCTTGATTTGCATGTCCATGATACAATCTGTGGTGGCCTGTTCCATGCAGTCTGGATTTAACTCTGTTGGTGTGAGTTGTTCTGCAATGTCTGAGGTGTCCAGTAGATGTGGGAAGTAAGGATGAAGGCGATCCACATTGAAGACTGGGTGCGGACCAAGGAATGGTGGAATACTGAGCTTGAAGCAATTGTTCCCTACAGCCTTGGTGATGGTGTACGGCCCGTATCAGAGCGGGTGAAGCTTGCGGTGGGGTCCAATGAGGCGCTCCTTCTGCAAATGTAGCCATAATTTGTCGCCCACCTGGAAGTTGTGTGGCACCCGGTGTTGATCATGGCGTTGCTTGTACTTGGCATTAGCTCTGTCCAATATATCATGAACCTGTTGGCGGATGTGTTGAATGCGCTCAATGAAGCTACTTGCTTTGTCAACTTCAAACTAGACATGAGCTGAATCGGCCTGAGTAGCTGCAAATGGCA
Organism: Pinus albicaulis; assembly: GCA_034641835.2. Taxonomy (NCBI): domain Eukaryota; kingdom Viridiplantae; phylum Streptophyta; class Pinopsida; order Pinales; family Pinaceae; genus Pinus; species Pinus albicaulis. Next base: position 81,282,946 of record CM076578.1, read on the forward strand.
TGGTTACGTCAATGGGACATAGTGGCTGGAATCCCAAGCCCACCTGAAAGGGGCTATGGCCGATTGAACTATGGAGAGCTCGATTATAACTATGTTGTACATAAGGGAGGTTCTTGTCCCATGTGTGTGGATTCTTTGAATTGTACATGCGCAAAATGTGTACAATCATTTTGTTGACGACCTCTATCTGGCCATCTATTTGGAGATGGAAAGCTGTGGACTTGGTGAGCTTGGTATCCAACATTGACCAGAGGCTGGACCAAAATGTGCTAAGGAACCTGCTATCCCGATATGATATGATATACCGTGGGATCCCAAAGTGCACCCACACTCGTTCAAAGAAGAGTTTAGCAGTGGCTTCTGCTGTGATATTCTTCTTGCAAGACGCCATAATGGCCATCTTCGAGAATCTGTCGATGACCACAAAAACATAGTCATTTCCCTGCTTAGTAGAAGGTAGGCCCGACATGTAATCCATGGAGATGAATTCCCAAGGTCGAATAGGGGTAGGTAGAGGAGTATATAGGCCTTGCTTCTTGATGGTCGGTTTGGCAATGGCACAAGCAGTGCAGGATCTGATGTGCTTCTCGACATCCTTTCGAAGGTTCGGCCAATAGAAATACTTCTGCAGGATTGCTACTGTTTTCTCGACCCCGAAATGCCCAGCGACTCGACTGTAGTGTGCTTCCCATATCATCTTGGCGCGCTCGCTTGAAGGAACACAAAGGTGTCCCATGTGACATAAAAGTGCATCTTGGAGGTGAAAATTTGGAACTTGCGTACCCCCCAAGAGTGCCTTGTAAGTTTGGCCGAATTCTGGGTCACTCTCATAGAGAAGCGACCAATCAGAAGTCTCGTGCCCACAAGAGTTGAGCACAGTGGTGAGCGCCACGATCGGTGGTCGACTGAGGCAGTCTGCAACATGATTGGTGCTACCCTTCTTGTACTTGATGTTCAAATGAAACTGTTGCAGATATGTGGACCACTTCTGATGGCGATCATTTTGCAACTTCCCTTGTGTCTGTATGAACTGCAGGGGTCGGTGGTCTGTGTGGATGATTGTTTCCTTCCCCAAAATGTAATGCTTCCATTGTCGATAAGCTTGCACAATGGAATACATTTCTTTGTCATAAGTGGGATACTTGCGAACTGTGTCAAACAATGTCTCACTATGAAATGCCACTGGATGTCCTTGTTGAGTAAGAACTACCCCAATAGCATAGTCAAAAGCATCTGTCTCGATCTCAAATGGCTGTTGCAAGTCTGGTAAAGTGAGCACTGGGGTAGAACAGAGGCGATTTTTCAATTCTGTGAACGCCTTCTGTTGCGGTTCTGACCAAAAGAATTTTGCTCTCGCTCCTCCCTTGGTGACTTGACTCAAGGTCCAAGTGATATGAGAGAATCCCAACACGAACTTCCTGTAGAAATTAGCAAGACCCAGAAAGCTATGAAGCTCTGTTATAGTGGTTGGGGCTGGCCAATCCCGAATGACTTGGATCTTGGCTGGATCCACATGCACCCCCCTTTCATCAATAATGTATCCCAGATATTGAACCTGGGTCATGCCGAAAGTGCACTTCTCCAAATTGGCACACAACTTGTGTTGCCGCAGTGTTTGGAGGACTTGTCGGATGTGGTGAAGGTGCTCTTCCCAAGTCTGGCTGAAGATCAGAATATCATCCAAGTACACCACTACAAATGAGTTGGTGAATGGCCGCAAAATGTCATCCATCATCCTCATGAAGGTGGCGGGAGCATTCGTCAACCCAAAAGGCATGACCAGCCATTCGAAAAGGCCTTCCTTGGCTTTGAAGGCAGTCTTCCACACATCGGAGGGTTCAATTGGTACCTGGTGATACCCAGACTTCAGGTCGATCTTGCTGAAATATTTTGCACCTTTGAGTTGGTCGAGAAGGTCATCAATCCGTGGGATTGGGTACCTATTCCGGACAGTGATCTTGTTCAGCGCCCGATAGTCAATACAGAGTCTCCACGTCCCATCCTTCTTATGTACCAACACGATCGGGCTCCCACAGGGCGATGAACTTGGTCTGATGTGACCTTTCTGCAACAGCTCCTGAATCTGTCTCTTGATTTCATCATTCTCCAGAACAGAGCGCCGATAGATCGGTCCATTAGGTAGCGGCGCACCGGGGGTCAGATCAATCGGGTGCTTGACCTGACAGTGCAGAGGAACCCCTGTGGGTAAGGTGAATATGTCCCCGTACTCCTCCACAACCTTATCCATTTGTTGTTGTTGTGCAGAGGAGCCCTGTCTGGAGGTTGTGGCCACAGTCTTCTTCTTGCCCTGGGGGTGGATCATCAGGAAAACAAATTTCTTGGTTTGGGAAATGAGCTTACTGCATTATTTTTCAGTAACCAAAGAGATAGCTGCAGGAGGTGGTACCTCTGGTATCCTGTACAACTTATTTCCCAAAGTAACAATAACAGCACGAGGTCGAGACTCATACACAGCACGATGCTTCCACAAGTATGGTTGTCCTAATAATACATCAGAAACATCAATAGGAGCAATGTCACATAATACCTCATCCGTGAAGGGCTTGATGCTATAGGGAAGGCGACACTGCTGGCTGACGCGGAGATCTCGTCCTTGGTGAAGCCACCCAATGGTGTATGGATGTGGGTGAGCTGCGGTCAGCAAGCCCAACTGCTTCACGGCGTCTGCTGAAATGAGGTTCTTTTGGCTCCCATTGTCTACAATGAACTGTACCGGGGAGCCCTTTACCCACATCTAGGAGTGGAAGAGACGTTCCTCCTCCTCTGGATCTTTCGGTTCCTCCTTCTGGATCTTTGTAGTGGCAATAGTGGCATTGGGCTCCACATCAATAATCTGTTTCCCTTTTTCATTCCCCTTTTCAGGTTCTGATTCGGAGTCAGAGCATGCATCTGACTCAAAAGCCCTCATCTCAGCCACTAGCGACTGCTTGGCCCGACACTCACTTGTGTTGTGAGTGGAGCTCTTATGGAATTCACACCACTTTTCCGTGTCCTTCTTTGGATTTGCGGTGTTGTTCTTTGCTTGTGGCTTCGACAGGTTGTCTTGAGTCACCATGCCTTAGCTCTATCCTTTTTTCTATGGTTTGGGAGCACCCTTCCCTTGCTTTTGATTCGCAGATCCAAAGTCTCGCTTCTTCTGCTTGAATTTTTGCTCAATCTTGGCAGCATACCAATATGTCGTACCAAGCGAGGAGATGTCGAGGAACTCCATTTCCTCCTGAATGTATCTGTGCAGACAACTGCGATACTTTAGCACCAGATGTTTCTCTGAATCTTTGATACCCAACTTGGTGCACAGGGTATGGAACAGATTTGTCAGCTCCTGCACATCTTGATCCCTTTGTTGCCGCAGCGTGGTCCATTGTATGTATTTGTCCTCATAGCTCCCCACGGGATAATATTGTTCCTTGACGGCATCTCGGAAAGAATTACAAGTGGATACGACCGAGAACAGAGAGGGTTCTGTCTCGTCCTTTTTCTCACAGTGGCTTTCCCACCAGTCCTTGACATGGGGGGCAGCTTTGAGGAGTGCAAAAATAATCTTCTCCCTATCGGAAAAGTCATGAACCGAGAAATATCCTTCTAATAGATTCAACCATCTATCTACAGCATCTGCATCTATTTGAACCTCAAATATGGGAATGTCAAAATTTACTTGTACCTTAAAAGGAGTCGCGCCTTAGAGTGGTTGCCGAATGCGAATGCACCGTCGGTGGGCTCGGTGGGTAGCCGTTGAAGGATCTGAGCAAAGTTGTCCATCATCGCGTTCCTTTGTTTTTCGAGGGCCTCCTCGAGCAATATTTTGATAGGATCTCCTGCTCCCTCATATTTCTTTTCATCCCCCATGGGCGTTCGTCGAGGTTTGCGAGGCTGATCTTGAAAAGGTTCCACCATATCGAACCCTAGCTCCTTATACCCCGACCTCTTTGGGGACATGCAAAGAAGGATCGAGAAAAAGTAGACCGCTCTGATACCACTGATCCGGATTTATGCAGGAATGCAACATAATAAACATATAACCATAAATACAGAGATGCAGCGGAAATAAAACTTCATTTCATTAATATCAAAGAACTGAAATTTTCTTACAGACAATGGAAATAAAACTAGCTAGGGCGCTGGTAGCTATCTCTGAGAAGAGATGTGGCGGCTACAGGCCTCTGAATTAAGCTAAAATGAGGCTTGAGGGCCTATTTATTATTTAGAAACAATTGGGAAATCCTAAACGACCAAAACCCTAACCACAGGAGATGAAGCGCCAAAACTAGGGGCCCCGTTTGGGTAAATTGGTGTTTCCAACTTCCTAGGGGCATAACTTTGGCATACGATCTCCGTTTGACGCGTACCATACCTCGTTAGAAATATCTATCCGAGGACTACAAATTTTGAATAAGAAACATCAATCCATGGACCCATGTTGCTCTCCTTTCCCAAAAAAAATGTTGTTTAGGGCCTCAAAACGGCTCCGGAAGTTCAAGACCCGAAAAACTGCTAAAAATAGTAAACTATGCCGAAACTGAAAAAATGAAAGAGATAATGGTGGAGCCCCAAGTGGAATAGGTGGGTGACCATAAATATCCACCTGGATCATATTCAATCCATGCATTTGCAAAAAATTATGGTATTGCTGCATCTAACATACATTATTGGATAAATGGGTTAACTAATACAAAGCATAGAGGGCCTGTTACAGTTATGACTAAAGATAAAGAGGATGAGGTGGTCGAGTGGTGTAAGGAGATGGCCCAATTGGGACATGGGTTAGAGCTTATACAACTTAAATCCACTGTAGCTCAAATCTGTCAAGGGTGGCCAAACTACTTTAAAGATGGTTTTCCTGGTAAGTCATGGTGGAGTGGGTTTAAAAAGAGGCATCCAGACCTCATGTTACATACAACGGAGGGCCTTGACAGAGACTGGGCTTTAAATCTACCCCCTGTAATTATTTCCAAGTTCTATAACACTCTTTTTGCTACATATGACCAACACTCATATGGCCTAGACCATATATGGAACTATGATGAAACAAGCTTATAGGAAGGAAGGAATTATGGTATGCGGGTAATTTCCAGGAGAGGGAGTAGAAATGTGCCTAAGATATTGCCTAAGAGCAGGGAGTGGATCAAAATTCTTGCCTGTGTCAATGCAATTGGTCCATCAATACCAGGATTTTATTTATTTAAAGATAAAACTCAACTAAAAAATTATATACAGAATTTTGAACCAAGTGCATGCATGGCTAAACATCCACATGCATGGATGACAAAGGAACTGTTCTTGAATTGGCTTTTCCACTTTGCTGCTTCTGTACCAAGTGGTATCTCGCCTGAAAACAAGCACTTACTGATTTTAGATGGCCATGGAAGCCACCTGACTATGCAGACAATCAAGGAGGCCTATAAGTTGGGCATTGACCTGTTAACATTTCCAGCTCATACCACTCACAGATTGCAACTCCTTGATGTGAGTGTGTTTTGGCCTTTCAAGAACTATTTCAGGGTCGAGTGAGCTTCATGGAATTCAAAGAATATAGGGGTGGAAGTAAAGAGGTTTGAGCAAGTTGAGCTTGCAAGTAAAGCATTTAAAAGGGCTCTCACACCTTCTAATATAAAGGCTGGATTTAGGAGGACTAGTATATGGCCACTTAGTTTTGATGCTCTTATGCATGATACCAGTTATAGCCAAGCATTTGAAGTGGAATGTCAAGAAGTAGAGAACTTAGAAGAGCATGTCGGTGCCCAAGAAAATGTAGCTACTGCTCAAGGTATAATTTCCCTTTCTAAAGGGTTGTTCTATTGTGGTGATGATGCTGAGCATGTCAGTGAGACGTAGTTCAGTCATGAACCAACTAGCAATATCAGTGAGGCTGTCACACCCACTGAACCACCTATGAATTATGCATGTGATATTCCATGTGATGCAGCTGACAATGAGAAATTGACCATGCCAACCCAAGTAAGCGCACCATCATGGTTGGTAAAGGTTGTGATGAATATCACTGGAAATAATGTATCTACCACCAATGAGGAGGAAAGCATGGACATGCATTCACAACCATCAGGGTTGAAAACCGAACTTGTTCATTATTTTATGGACAGTGGATCACTATAAGAGGAGCCTATTTAGCATGAAGTACCTAAAGAAGACAACAATGGGGGCCAATCAGTTGTCCTAAAGGATGAAATCCAAGTGCCAGGTTCGGCGGAGCATGGGGCAACAAAAAATCAAAGATCACTTAGTGCATTCCTAAAGCTACCAGTAGAGAGAGTGAAGGCCTCATCAAGGAACTCAACATCAGATTATATTTTTTTAGGGAGGAGGTCAATATTTCTCACATCTAAAGATTATATGAATTTAATGTTCGAGTCTAAATGTAAAAAGAATGAAATTCAGGAAGCTAAAAAGAGAAATAAGGAGTTAGACAATGAAAAGAGGGCTGTAAGGATTGCAACAATAGAAGCTCAAGAAAAGGAAAGGTTGGAAAGACAAAAATCAAGGGAAGATACGGAACATGAAAAGAAATTGGAAATCCAAGAGAGAGAGGCAAGAAAGGTTCAGCAAGATTTGGAAAAAGGAGTAGGGGTGACAAGTAGGGAATACCATGGTTCAAGCCAGTTTGAGGCAAATAGGTTGATTTATAACACGCTGTACCAAATTGCAGAGCAGACACCATCATTCCAAGACCTAATTAACATCCAAGTCCCTGGCTATCAGGTAGGGGTTAGGCCCACCTCTTATACCCCTACCAGTGCAAGTTTGAATCCTAACTTTGTTTATATGACACCTGCAGTCAGTGTTGGGGTTACTAGCACAAGTGGACACTTGGGCTACTCAGTCCCACCATGGATACATGGAGAAAATTGGAGTTAATCATATGGCAACATTCAGGCACCTCCTAATCATCCAATGTTGGGCAGTCCACCATACTTGGGTCAGGAAGTCAACTCAACAATTTTAGGCAATGCAAGAGATGGAAACCATCAAGCATAGGGGTGGCATGACTTAATTTTTTTAACCACAAAACACTTTGATTTTGGTAAGGTTGAAATAGGTTTGCTAAGGATAGCATCCATGAATGTTTGGGAAGCTACAAATAATTTCAAATTAGTATGTATCAAGCAGTTTCTAATTCCTACAAGTTTATTAATCTGTTGAAGTTATAGCCTTAGCCTATATCAGAATTTTTATGAAGCTATATGTATGAAGTTATTTCTTATTTAAAATAACACAACACTTGCCATAGCCTATATAAAAAAAATTAATTTTTAATTAGTATGTATCAAAAAAATTGTAATTTCTACAAAATTATATCTTGTATTCCTTGGGAGTTAACAAATTGGCAGTGTAAGCTCAATGCCTAACTTACTCACTTGCAAAGGCATAATAAAAATCATCACTGACACCATTAAAAAAAGTGATAGCTGGTGCCATCATTTTTGTTACTTATAGTGATAAGACAACCCACATTCATCGATAGAAGCCAATGATAATATTTATGAATAGTGATTAATAACAGAGTTATGATAAATTTTGCCAATACTACAAAAGAAACAAAAATCCCTCCATGAAAATTCTCTCTGTTGAAAATATTATATGAATGTAAAAATCACAATTTCAATTTATATTACATCTAAACAAAATATCACTTGAACATTACATGCCCTTTAATGAACATAAATAGATACTAATAATCCTGTTAAATCATAAGTATATCAACACGGGGAGCAAACTGGCAGTCTTATATAACAAAATTGTGTGAGGGAATCAAATAAAATAAATAATGCTAAAAAATTCTAATTAATAAGATCAGTGGGCAACAAACCTGTATCATTATACTGGTGCAATGAAAATTACTTTCTAACTTCATCAATAAAAATCACTCAATAAAGGAGGTGAAAATTACTTTCTAACTTCATCAATAAAAATCACTCAATAAAGGAGGAGACTTTGAACAAAGAAACTGAATTCATAAGAAAAAAAGGTCTATGACACCAAATTCCAACTTGGATTTTGGCCCATTGCCCCACTCTAAAAATGCGTCTTGCAATGAGAACAACCCAAATTGAATGATCCTACCTCTTAATTGATTAAAAAGAAGTGGAATATAAAAATCATAACTGCAAACCAATGATACCCTGAACAAAGAATAGAGGGTGTGAAAAAAGAAATTGAATTCATAAACGAAAAAAAAAACTAAGGTAAAATACTTCTATGGAAGTGACTGTAATACCTCGACTCTGTGAAACAAGAATGCAAGACTGAGACTTGACATCCAAGTCAAAACCCTTAAGAGAAACTAGGAACAAAGGTAAAATACCTCTATGGAAGTGACAATAAAATCAATACCTCGACTATGTGAAACATGAATCCAAGACCGAAACTTCACATGCAAGTCAAAAACCTTAAGAGAAACTAGGAACAAAGGTGGTTATACCTTGTTGGAGTGAAAAAAGAATGCAAGATTGAGACTTCACATGCAAGTCAAAACATGTGCATATATCAATGTAAATAACACAGTATGAGAAAATGTCAACATTATTTAAAAACACAGTATCAGAATTTAGACAACATTATTAACAACACAGTATGAGAAAATGTCATCAAATTAATTGAAAACATGTATAGAATATAAAAAATTAGTAACATACTCGGCTCTGTGGTGGTTATACCAATATTTAGCCATCAAAATCTCAATTTACAGAAAACCATAAACCCTAAATGTGAAACAAAAATGCAAGACCGAGACTTCACATGCAAGTCAAAACCCTCAAAACGCTTAAGGGAAACTAGGAACAAAGTAACACAGCATGAGAAAATGTCAACACTATTAACAACACATTATGAGAAAATGTGAACATTATTAACAACACAGTATGACAATTTAGACAACATTATTAACAGAGTATGAGAATTTAGACAACATTACTAACACAGTATGAGAAAATGACATCAAATTAATTGAAAACATGTGGGCGGAAATGTGAAGCTGGGTTACACTTTTGTGAGAATCGGGGGCGATTTTTTTTTTTTTTTGGCAATAGTTCGACCAAACCTTTTATAAAGTTTGGCCAAACTATTTGATAGTTCGACCGAACTTTATGAGAAATTTCGATCGAACTCATGCTTCCGTTTAGATTAATGGCACACTAACAGTGTGGGCAAACATAATTTTTGCTGGAGATGGGAAAAATGGCAACAAAATTTCGGCCAAACTTTGAGTTCGGCCAAAATTTTACTCTTAAAATAGTTCGGCCGAACTAGTTATTATAAATATATCACCCGTGAAGTTTATTTGTTTTTCGTGTCTATGTTTTCTTTGATCTATTTTTTCGAGAGTCTTTTTTTGTGTCTGTGCTACTGCTGGTCTGGGGTTGCTTCCATCTGCGCTGTTGGTGATTATATGTGGTGTCTTCAAGCAAGAAAACTACTAGGTATTTCTCCTCCTGCACATCCTCTGTTTTTCCCAAAGGAAAAATTTGTAATGAAATGTGTTCTGTAATGTGCCAAACACCCCAGTTTAACTCCGCAACTTCCTTAGAAAGTTTGTCTGCCACTTTGTTCTGATTCCTGTAAATGTGAGTGACATAAATTACGCTGTCAATTATGCTTTAAATTTCATTACCTTTTTTTTTCCAAGAAAAAAATCAAACTTTTTATTAACAGATGTCGAGAGAATTCCTACCACCAAGTTCCTTTGAATATTTTTAAACCTTGAAATGAGCATGTTGATAAGTAGTTAGCCAATTTAGCCAAGTTTTCGGTTAGTGGAACCATGAACTTGGGCCACCACTCACGATATGATCTATGGATCATGTAGCTTATAATTTGTGATGATAATGAAGGTTATGTTGAATCCATTGTTGTTTCGGTGTGGGAACCCTTCCCACCAAGAGATCACCCACTACCGTGCCATTGCCAGGTTTTGTATTTCTCTATTTTTTAGTGGATGAGAGCATGATAGAGAGGTTTTTATAGTGTGACGTGGAAAGTGACCATAGGCCTTGCATTGATGACAAGTTAGTATCACACGGTATTAGTGGAAGTCACCTGGGTAATGTGATTACATGGCCTCTTTTAACATGCTAAAACTTTCAATGGGAATACATTTTTATCTAGGACTCAGATTGAGATAAATTAAAATGCCTAAATATAAACCACTGATTTGGTGTACGGGCCTTCTCTATGAGAGGAAAACAACCGATAGATCAGTTCATATATAGAAAAACAAGTATGTCCATATGTTCATAAAACAAAAACATTTTTTTGTGTTAACCCAGGCCTCCTCAGAGAGGAAAACAACCTAGACAGGATAAACAACAAAATAGAAGTTATAAAATAAATGCAAGTAAGAGTAACTGTCTAGGGAATGTATATCAAACCAAAAAATAAAACACTTTCTAATATAAAAACAGGGAGACAGCAAAATAAATTTATACATATGGAAGCTGATCCGACACATGGATCATGCCTTGGTCCTCGTCCTCTATCCTCCAACAATCCATATCTTGTTGCAAACCCACTTTATAAAGCTGGTCTGCTGTATCATTGGCGCACGCCTTTAGGGAATAAAATAGCCCCCCTAAGAGAAAGACCCCTGCTTCTTTCTTAGATGTATTTACTCCTGCAGGTGAAACTGTCCTTGCCCCTATTGACTCTGTTGTTGTCTATGCCTATGCCATCTAGGCCTATGTCCACGTGTAGACTATACTCTTTTCTAGGAATAGTCCAAAAATTGGAAATCGATCTAGCCATGAGCAGGTTGAAGAGAGATCCTTAAGGGCTTGGAGTCGGTAATTTGGGGCAGTCCCTCTATATATAGTTTAAAGAAAAAATATTAAAAGTATGTTTTAAATGTTTTGTCTCTTCTAGTAAAGGAGATAAAATATAATTCTGACACCTGCTCTCTCCATTGAACCATTTAACAAAATTCATAGAGTCCTTTTCTATGTTAACTTTGGACTGTTACTGCAAATGCACCTTTTGGAATTCTTGGTTTTAATTTGAGTTGATTGGTGTCATGTAGAAGTCAAGGCACTCATTGGTATAGAAAATTTGTCTTTGCAACCAAGTGGGAATGAGAAACCCCAAAATTCCAAACAAAGCATCTATGTTGTTAATTATGCTTTAAATTTCATTACCTTTTGCTGTAAGGTGTATGTTGAATTTCTGGTACAATTATATGCATTCGGTTGTTGCAGTTGTTACTGTTCTTGTGGATCCGTAAATTTCATCTGCTCTAGTTGATTCTCTCCTTGTGCATGGAAGTTTACTACCACTGTTAAGATTATGCCGTTACTGAGCCTTCTCTCGATTCCTCAACGCTGGAATGATTGAACTAGAATGATATACTGCTATAATGTGACTACATATTGTCTTTTATACTGTTGTAATGTATTTATGTAATGTGACTACATATTGTCTTTTATATGTGACTACATATTGTCTTTTATACTGCTGTAATGTATTTCTATATCAGACATAATATGATCTTTTAAACTTGATAACTTGTTATGGGTATATCAAGAGGATTTTGTATATGAATTATTATCAAGATATGAAACAGGGTTTTCTCTCCTTTGAAAAAAGAGTTGAAATCATTCTAAATTCACATGTAATGCATTTCTGTATTGTGACTACATATTGTCTTTTATATGAGACTACATATTGTCTTTTATATTGCTGTAATGTATTTCTGTATGAGACATAATTTGATCTTTTATACTTGATAATATGTTATGGGTATATCAAGAGGATTTTGTATATGAACTGTTATCAATATATGAAACAATGTTTTTTATCCTTTGAAAAAAGAGTTGAAATCATTCTAAATTCACATATGTTCAGTGGTGTCACTCTTTCACTTCTGATATTATGTTGCTTACCTTGATGAACAGGTGGAACTCTGCTGGGAGGCCTCTCTATTTTTTGACTCTATGCTCATACTGTCAAAGGTCGTTATATGTTATATGGGCTAGATTGTATAGTTATTAGACTACATATCTTCATACTATTCTACAAATAGTATGATGGAAACCAAACATAATAATGTATTAGGACATCACAACTTGCTAATTAGTTATTAGACTACACATCTTCATATAGAACTTGCAAATAGCATGATGGAAATGTGAACTTGCAAATAGTATGATGGAAATGTGTATCTCAAAGAAAAGTCATGATTAATGCTTCTAGAAACCAAACATAATTTAATTTATTATGACATAATTTAATGTATTAGGACATGCTCCTTTAGGCTTGTTGGAATTACCTTTGCTTTTTATTTCTCTCTTACACACACACACACATATATATATATGAAGAGATGATCCCATTTTATTTTGTATTCATAGATCAAATGTCATTTAAATACGACATTTATCATAATGTACAATGATTCATTCCATATCATTTATAAATTTTTTCATTAAAAGATGAACCCTTTAAATGATGAACCTAGTTAATGCTTCTTCTTCATGAAGAAGACTACTTGATCTTTCAATTTTAATTTGATGATGGTCCTTTGTTATCTTTCTTGACTACTTCAAATTATTGACACAATCATATGCTTCTTGTTACTCTTTTTATTCCTTTCTTATTTTGTATTCTCCCCCTTAGATATTGTGTACTTTCCCACATAGATATTGCACTCAATTTTGATGGTCCTTTGTTATCTTTCTTGACTACTTCAAATTATTAAATTATTGACAGAATCATATAGATATTGCACTCAATTTTGATTGTCCTTTGTTATCTTTATTTACTTCAAATTATTGATACTTGATCATATAGATATCATATAGATATTTCACTCAATTTTGATGGTCCTTTGTTATCTTTCTTGACTACTTCAAATTATTGACACTTGATCATATAGATATTGCACTCAATTTTGATGGTCCTTTGTTATCTTTCTTGACTACTTCAAATTATTGACACAATCATATGCTTTTACCTTAATATCTTGTAGATCCGATTTCATCGAAAACGCTCAAAAAGAAGTAACTACTATGTATTCCACTTCTACTCTAGATAGAGAAAGTAACAAATATTTCTTGCTTAACCATTAAACCAAAGACTCTTCTAAGTAGAATTATACATTGTCCACTTGTACTTTTCACAAGCTTAGTTGAATCTCTATATGATGTCAATGTAAATTTCTCACAAGTAAATTTGTCAATGTAAATTTCTTAACTTCTACAATTTTTATAGGGAGAGTCTATAAAGGGCCAGGTAGCCTCTGGATCTCATCTTTTATGGAAGGTGACGTATGTAGTAAATTCCCCTACAGTCAATCTCTGGAATAGATCTAAATATAAGTTCTTCATTTTAATATCCATAAAACACAACCACTTTAAGGTAAACTGTTTACATGCACGTCATTTCTCCCACAAACTAAAGGCTTCCTCCCATTAATTTTAAATGTGAATTCTACCATAAAATTTTTAAGTCAAACATTAAGATAAACCATGTGCATGTCATTTGCAATAAATGTCAATTTAATATCTAAATTCACATATGTTTAGTGGTGTCATTGTTTCACTTCCAATAATATGTTGCTTACCTTGATGAACAGGTGGAACTCTGCTGGGAGGCCTCTCTGTTTTTTGACTCTTTGCTTATACTGTCAAAGGTCGTTATATGTTATATGTGATATACTGTATGTTATATGGGTTATACTGTATAGTTATTAGACTACATATCTTCATATATAACTTGCAATAGTATGATGGAAACCAAACATAATAATGTATTAGGAAATCACAACTTGCTAATTAGTTATTAGACTACATATCTTCATATAGAACTTGCAAATAGCATGATGGAAATGTGAACTTGCAAATAGTATGATGGAAATGTGGATCTCAAAGAAAAGTCATGATTAATGCTTCTAGAAACCAAACATAATTTAATGTATTAGGACATGCTCCTTTAGGCTTGGTGGAATTACCTTTGCTTTTTATTTCTCTCTTACACACACACACACACATATATATGAAGAGATGATCCCATTTTATTTTTTATTCATAGATCAAATGTCATTTAAATACAATATTTATCATAATGTACAATGATTCATTCCATATTATTCATAAATTTTTTCATTAAAAAATGAACCCTTTAAATGATGAACCTAGTTAATGCTTATTCTTCATGAAGAAGACTACTTGATCTTTCAATTTGAATTTGATGATGGTCAGCTTTGTTATCTTTCTTGACTACTTCAAATTATTGACACAATCATATGCTTCTTGTTACTATTTTTATTCCTTCCTTATATTGTATTTCCCCCTTAGTTATTGTATACTCTCCCACATAGATATTGCACTAAATTTTGATGGTCCTTTGTTATCTTTCTTGACTACTTCAAATTATCAAATTATTGACACAATCATATAGATGTTGCACTCAATTTTGATCCAGTCCTTTGTTATCTTTCTTTACTTCAAATTATTGACATTTGATTGAATATAGATGTTGCACTCAATTTTGATCCAGTCCTTTGTTATCTTTCTTTACTTCAAATTATTGACATTTGATTGAATATAGATATTGCACTCAATTTTGATGGTCCTTTGTTATCTTTCTTGACTACTTCAAATTATTGACACAATCATATGCTTTTTGTTACTCTTTCTATTCCTTATATCAATTCTCCCCCTAGATATTGTGTACTCTCCCACATAGATAAAGTGCACTCAATTTCATAGGCTCTTCTTTTGAAGTCAAATATATTGTATTCTCCCCCTTAGATATTGTGTACTCTCCCACATAGATATTGCACTCAATTTTGATGGTCCTTTGTTATCTTTATTGACTACTTCAAATTATCAAATTATTAACACAATCATATAGATATTTCACACAATTTTGATGGTCCTTTGTTATCTTTCTTTACTTCAAATTATTGACACTTGATCATATAGATATCATATAGATATTGCATTCAATTTTGATGGTCCTTTGTTATCTTTCTTGACTACTTCAAATTATTGACACAATCATATGCTTGTTTTTACTCTTTCTATTCCTTCCTTATATCTATTCTCCCCCTTAGATATTGTGTACTCTCCCACATAGATATTGCACTCAATTTTTATGGTCCTTTGTTATCTTTCTTGACTACTTCAAATTATCAAATTATTGACACAATCATATAGATATTGCAGTAAATTTTGATGGTCCTTTTTTATCTTTCTTGACTTCAAATTATTGACACAATCATATGCTTTTTTTTACTCTTTCTATTCCTTCCTTATATCTATTCTCCCCCTTAGATATTGTGTACTCTCCCACATAGATATTTCACTCAATTTCATAGGCTCTTCTTTTGAAGTCAAATATATTGTATTCTCCCCCTTAGATATTGTGTACTCTACCACATAGATATTGCACTCAATTTCATAGGCTCTTTTTTTGAAGTCAAATAAGCGACAATAAGTTACAAGAACTATATCTAATTTGTTTCTCACATGTTCAAATGGTTCTCTAACAAGATAATTTAGAAGAACTATTCCTAATTTGTTTCTCACATATTAAAATGCTTCTCTAACAAGAGGCTTTGTGGGTATGTATTCCATCTTCACTGTTTTCTCAAAGACTTGTTGTGTGGGGAAGTGGTACTTTATGATGATATGTAAATCACTGATGACATGTAAATAGTGATTGAAGGAAGTATAATATTTTATTTTTGAAATTATTATTACACTTATATTGAAACACTTAATAGATATATAGATTTACCTTAATATCTTGTAGAGCCCATTTCATCCAAAACACTCAAAAAGAAGTAACCACTATGTATTCCACTTCTACTCTAGATAGAGAAAATAACGACTCTTTCTTGCTTAACCATTAAACCAAATAATCTTCTAAGTAGAATTATACATTGTCCACTTGTACTTTTCACAAGCCTAGTTGAATCTCTATATGTTGTCAATGTAATTTTCTCACAAGTAAATTTGTCAATGTAAATTTATTAAATTCTACAAGTTTTATAGGCAGAGTCTGCAAAGGGCCGGGTAGCCTCTGGATCTCATATTTTATGAAAGGTGACATATCTAGAAAATGCCCCTATAGTCAATCTCTGGAATAGATCTAAATAGAAGTTCTTCATTTTGATATCCATAAAACACAACCACTTTAAGGTAAACTATGTACATGTGTCATTTCTCCCACAAACTAAAGGCTTCCTCCCATTAATTTTAGATGTCAATTCTAGACCATAAAATTTTTAAGTCAAACTTTAAGATAAACCATGCACATGTCATTTACCTCATGATCTTGTGTCATTTCTCCCATGTCATATATATATTTTTTATTGAATTTTTTTTTCAAGGATAAGAAAACCATTAAATATGGTTGAAAAATGGAAATTATGCATAAAAGTTTCTTGCTATCCCAATCCAGGAAAAACAATGATTACATATGTGCTTTCTAATATTGCAACTAGCAAATTTTTCCAAAGGAAAATGAATATACCGGGAAGAACAACAAACAACGAGGCATATTGTACTGGATTGATAGAAGGCTTGGGAACAACGATGGAGTATGGATCAAATGGAATGGTAGTTTTCACCAATTCTGAACATGTGTGCAACCAAATGAATGGCATGTGCCAAGTTAAGAAGGAGAGGCTAAAAGAACTACATGGAATAGCAAAAAATATTGTTAGCCAATTTCAATTTTTTAGTATAAGGCATTGTACAAATGTGAATAAGATGTCTGCTGATCTATTGTGTGGGGCAATGCCAATTCATGATTCATCTATCAAAGATGAATTAGATTATACAGAGCAATTCTAATGCAAGATTCATCTCTCAAAGATGAATTGGTTTTGAGATGCTCTTCTTCAAAAATTCAAGATTCATCTCTCAAAGATGAATTAGTGTTGAGATGCTCTCCTTCAAAATTTATTGATGGACATTGTAACATATCTTGGATATGTGTGTGTTGTGTACTTATAAATGCATTTTTTTTAATGACCATGTGTTTTTTTCAATTATATACCAAGTGTGCTCCCACCACACCATGAAAAGCGCAACTTGGTGAACTTCACATTTGCAACAAGTTGTGAACTTCACATTTTTATAAAATTAAAATGCACAGACTTCAACAAATTTTTGTTTAAATGAAGTTTGTTTTTAAAATGCAGTTTCACTTCTTTTTTAATGACCATGTGTTTTTTTCAATTTTATACCAAGTGTGCTCCCACCATGTAAAGTGAAATTTGGTGAACTTATCATTTTTATAATTGATTTTTTTCTTAAATTGAGTTTCACACATTAATTATTGCTTTGAAAGTTGTGTTCTACATCATTTGTGTACACTAAATTACAAATTGATTTTCTGAAATTTATTTTGTGTAAATGTCCACCAATAGATATATATGTCATGGAGGATGAACGATGAAGATCAACAAAATCCCATATGGGGGATCAGGGATCGGGGGATGTTCACGGTATTTAAATATAATCTTAAATCTCCATACATGTGTGTACATATGGAATTGATTTTTTATTAACTTTGTGAGTTAAATTAGTTGTTAATAAGTTTCATTTTTTATTTTTTAGAAGCTAAGAAGAGAAGGGTCTCTACTCCATCCATGGAGCATACCCATGGTTCACCCAGTCATGGTATGTGTTGGGCACTGAATCCGGCTATTTCTATGCCATTTTTTTTATCCTTCCTGACCCTTTTTGTTTAATTACCTACATTTTCCATGCTAAAATTATGAGGTAAACACCCTTGACTTGTCCAATTGGAATATTTTAATTAATGAAGTAAAGTCATGGAGTTTTACCTAATTGTGGCAATAAGATCTGTGTTTGACTACAGATTGGAAAACAAGAACCCTCGCTGCAACAGTTTGCAATGGAATTGGTAACAACCAGCTAAAGGGGGATTGTGCAGCTGGAATCATGAGTCCCTAGGCCTATTCTCGGTCCTTGCTCTATCCTGGCTATCCGTTGTTCATGTTGTTCCAACTAAATTCCATTTATGAATGCGCAGTTATCATGTTTCAGGGAAACCTGTTATTCCCTTGAACTGTATATAAAATGGACATTGTTCCTGTAAATGGGGTTTCCTGAAAGGAGATTGTAATCACATTTTATAGATCAATAAAATATTGTTGGTTTTGCTATTCTAAAGCATTTCGTGAGTAACACAGCCTTGATCAAAGAGCTGGACCCACTCTTCTGATCAGGTGCTGCATCTGTGTATGTGTGTGAATTATTTCTTGTTATGGTTGCTGCTATTATTTCTTACTGTTAAGATTTTTTTGAATGTCTAGCATTTGATTTTACTTCACGACAATGTTTTGAATCTTAACCATAAACCCTTGGTTGAACGGATTATGTGTTTGTTCCTGCATATACCTTGCATGTTGCTTTGAAAGGATATGCTCCCGGGTTGATAAAATTAATGTCGGATTAGGGTGGATAAATCATCCCTACCTGAACACCAACATTTTGGCATCGTTTCCGAGGAGGCTAACAAGGTGCAAACGAAGATTCAAACCAAATAGAAGGTCAATCTCACGTCCTGGGGAGAGAACAAGCTTCCTCACTCTACTTCAGGTCCTGAGCGTAGGTTTTGATTTTGGTTTGTTTATTTCTTTTTTTTTGTTTTTAATTTTGGGCCATCATCTTATTTTGGGGAGGGAGGAGTCTTTTTGACACCCTGCTTCAGATCTAGGAGTATTAGGTCTTTTTGTGGGTTGTGTGGTTTTGGTTCTTGTCCCAGGGAGGGAGGAGTTTTTGATGCCCTGCTTTGGGCCTGAAACCCTAGCTTTTTTATTCACTATCTTTCTCTTTTGAATTCTTTTATCTTGGGGAAGGAATGGTCCTTTGACACCTTACTTCAAGATTGAAGCATTGTAGGTTAATAAAAAGACCTTCCATTACACCAATTTTTGTATGAACAAATAACCAAATAAGAGGGGCAGAGCGAGAGCCCCAAAGAGGGGAAGACCAGATTTGGGAAGAAAAGCATACATTCAGTAGATCATAGAAAAGGCAGAGTCCGAAGCATCTTCCCACGCAGATGCAAGGCCAGGGGCTAGGAGAGTGAAGTCTGAGGGACAGTCAGTGGATCAGCCTATGCATTCCACGGTATCCCTGGGTGATTTGGTGTAACAGGGTCCTCCAATAGTAGAAGAGACAGTCAGTAGTGGACCGAATCGAGAGGATCTTGTGCTGGTATTACTAGAGGAAGAAATTGCAAGTATAACATCGTTGGAGTTGGATTGCTCTAATAAAGGAAAGGAAGTTGTAGTTGAGGGATTGAACTATCAGGATACAGGAAAAAGAAACGAGGAGGTATTGATATCGCCAAGAGACTGGGGAAGTGCCACTAAGGTAACTCACGCTCCAATAGCTAGGAGTCCCTGGCCATCCTCTACAAAGCCTGTTGAAATCCCCAGTGATTATTGGAAGATATTTATGGCTCCCACAACCTCCACTATCAAATTTCCCATTGGGAATTTTGGAGTTGGCATGCCTACAAAGCCTATCCAATTAGCAGCACTACCAAACTTTCATGGGCTTGTTTCAGAGGATCTCGACACATTTCTATTTGAGTTTGACATAGTGTGTCGGGGCTACGATTACACGATAGATGCCCAGAAGTTAAAGATTTTCCCTTATACACTAAAAGGGACGGCTTTGCAATGGTTTATGGGCCTTGGGGGAAAATCCGTTTCCACATGGGATGATATGCAAACAACTTTTCTGGAAAAATTCCAGGATTACTGCAAATCTCGGAACGTCAAGGAGGAGCTTTTCAAGTTCAGATAGAAAGAAGACGAATGTTTGGAAGATTGTGTGGAGAGGTTGAAATACCTCTTGCAGAGGTTAGGTCATTCCAATTTGGATAAGGAAATCTTGAAGGTTATTCTCCTTCACTCCTTTCGAGAAGACTTAATGGAATTATTGAATATTGTGGGAAAGGGAGACATTTCGAAGGAAACCTTTGAAGGTATTTATGACTTATGTGTCCAGTGCTCGAGGGGGCTGGTAAGAAATAGATCAGGGATTTGTTCATCAAAAGGATCCGACAGGGGTGTTACAAAATAATAAATTGGGAACCTGCTAGAAAATTTAAGAACGAATATTCTCAGTACCCTGTTAACACAAATGTATACTTTGCAAGTAAAGCAGAAGCAGCTAGAACTGGATAGGACCATGGAAATATTTTTCCCGAAGTGCGAAAAAAATCATCTGGAAAGGGAATGCCCATTAAAGTCCGTAGAAAAATGTGACATCTGTGAGCTAAATCATGTAAGGAGCTCATGCCCTTCCTTGCCGAGCCTGAAAGTGGTGTTTCAAGGAGCAGGGGAGGGCACGAAGCAATTGTACCTTATGGGCGCCAGGAAGCCATGGAAACTTTGACCACCGATGGGAAATCAAGGTATGTACCCAGATCCATCTCGATATTTCAATATTTATAATATGAATCCTCAAAATATGCCTTGTCCCCCTATGTGGCCGCAATACTAGTACCCACTGTGCAACAATGGCACCCCCAAGCTAGTATGAGCTCACCATGGGCTCCAACTTGGCGAGGACCCTCTTTAGGGAAATTTCCTCAACAGATGCCACAACAACAACTCCAATTACCTTCCAATGTGCGTCTTGGTAATCAACCTATTCATCCTCAGCTTCCAATGCAGCCTAACCCTAACCCCAATAATAAAGGAGCTAATCAAGCTGATGTTCAGAACCTTCCTTCGTATAGTATCTTTATAGTAGATCTGTATGAGATGAATTTGTGATATGGCGGGATAGTCAACATCCAATGCCCTTTGGTTATCATTGAACAACTTGATAATGAAGACTGAGAGGCACAGCCGGCCAATAGAGAACCAAAACAAACTGTTAAAAACCAGGTGCCTCTTGTAAAACAACCTCAATCTGAACCACCTTACCCAGAGAGACTGATTATGAGTAAACCTAGCCCACGAGCTGAATTTGACTTATTAGGAGAATTTCAGAATTTATTTGTTAAAATTCCCTTGTTACAAGCTATGAAGAATGTGCCAATTTATGAAAAGAATCTTAGGGAATATTGTTCAAAGAAACCTGCAAAGAAAACTAAGGACCCCCTCACTATACATGTTATGGGAAAATTATCGGACTTCATGATGGGAAAATCAATACCAGTGAAATATGGAGATTCGGGGAACCCAGTTTTGACAGTACATATTAATGGAGTGGAGATTCCAAATGTGTTGGTGGACCTGGGCGCTGCCATCATTGTCATCACCACTGAAACCATGCATACATTAGGCCTTCAAAATTTGAAGCTAACACCTATAGTATTGGAATTGGCAGATAGATCCACAGTCAAGCCTATGGGGCAATTGAAGGACGTGACAATTTCAGTAGATGCATGGCATTACCCTATCGATTTCCTGGTATTGCATACACAATCTTCAGTAGGTGGTCACCCTTTGATTTTGGGTAGGCCATGGCTGGCTACCGCATATGCTTATATTGGATGCCGATAAGGAAATATGGTCATCTCTAATGTCCATAACACCAAGAGCTTGGTGCTATACCCACCGAAAGAACCAGATGCACCTAAAAAGTCAGCAGGTGGTGAGAAGGTTGTCTCTATGGTGGAAGTCGAATAAGAGGAAAAAGTGAGACCGGTTCTTATTATCGGGTAGGCCCTTTAGTTGAAGATGGAATCAGAAGATTATGTGATCACTTCCTTCATGAATGATCCTTGTTCTATTTTAGATTCAAACCAACAGGTCTTAGAATCCATCCTAAGCTGTGAAACTCGGGAGGATATTGAAAGAGTGGAAGAATTGGAAGAAGATGTTGATGCACCTCATGAAAGTGTCCAAGTGGAGATAGAACCAGGGAAAATTTTGAATATCAATCCAGGTCTATCAGAATCCCAGAGGGAGTAGTTGATAGATGTTCTTCAGAAGCATAAAGAAGCTTTCGCCTGGGATTATTCAGACATGAAGGGGATCCCTGATAACTTATGCACCCATCACATATACATCAAGGAAGATTTTCATCCTATAAGACAGCCTCAGAGAAGGATGAATCTAGCATTGAAGAACGTTATGAAAGAAGAGCTTTAGAAACTACAGGATGTGGGTTTTATCCACCCTATCTCAGATAGCCAATGGGTCTCACCATTGGTAATGGTTCCTAAGAAGAATGGAAAATGGTGAATCTACTGGACTATCAAGAGTTAAATAAAGCAATGCAGAAGGACCATTTTCCCCTGCCATTTATCGATCAAGTTTCAGACACATTGGCTGGTAAGAAATTTTTCTCATTTATGGATGGGTTTAGTGGATATAACCAAATCCGGATTGCTACTAAGGATTAGGACAAGACAACCTTCACATGCCCCTGGGGAACATTTGCATACCGGGTCCTTCCTTTTGGCATGTGTAATGACCCTGCAACATTCTAGAGGGAAATCTTGGGAATATTCTATGATTTAATAGATGATGGCATTGAAATTTATATGGATGAATTCACTCCCAATGGTGACTCATTCTTAGAGGGGCTGAAGAATTTAGAAAAATTTCTTGAAATATGTATACAAGCGTGTGTTTCCCTAAGTACAGTGAAATGTCACATGATGATGGAATAAGGAATTGTTCTGGGACATTTTCTTTCAGCTAAAGGAATCAAGATGGATCTAGCAAAAATAAATGTAATTATGCACTTTCCAACACCTAAAACACCCACATAGGTACGTAGTTTCATTGGCTGTGCTGGTTATTATAGGCGTTTCATAGAAAATTTTGCAAAATTAGCACACCCATTATTTCAATTACTAACAAAAGACTCAGAATTTGTGTGGTCAAAGGACTATGATGTAGCCTTCACAAAAATTAAATAATTAGTCTATAGTGCTCCGATTCTTAGAGGACTAGACTAGGCATTACCTTTCCATATTCATACAGATTCTTCTCAAATAGCAATTGGTGCAGTACTAGGACAGTAGGAGGATAAAGTACCTTATACAGTCTACTATGTTAGAAAAAATTTGGCCCCTGTTGAATTGAAATACACAGTGACTAAGAAAGATTTCCTTGCTGTCGTCTATGCCATCAACAAGTTTCGACATTATATTACCGGGTATTCTACCTTTGTGCACACCAATCATGCAACCATTAGGCATTTAATGAATGAACTTGTTACCCCTAGTCATGTTACAAGATGGATGTTGCTACTACAAGAATTTGATATTACTATAGTAGATAAACCAGGGAAGGACAATGTGGTTGCAGATTTCTTATCTAGGATAGAACATGATGGTAAGAATACACCAGTTGAAGACAATTTCCCAGATGAGCATCTTTTTTCAGTTTCTACTAACACTCTGTGGTATGCAGATATTGCTAATTATCTTGCTACAGGTGAGGTGCCTCGTCACTTATCCTTTAAGGAGCAAAAGAAGATCATTCACAAGAGTGCCCGATACTCATGGATGGCAGGATATCTTTTCCATACACGGATTGACCAAAAAATTTGGCATTGTGTGGAAAGAGACGATATTTATGAGATCCTAAAGGCCACACATGATGGACCCTGTGGAGGACATTTTGCAGATAAACGGACAGGTCATAAAGTGCTACAGATGGAATATTATTGGCCCTCTATATTTTGTGATGCTCGAGATTATATTCGAAGGTGTGATAACTATCAGAGGATAGGACAACCTAGGAAAGCATATGAAATGCCTCTCCAACCCCAGATAGTCCTTGAACCATTTGAGAAATGGGCCATTGATTTTGTTGGACCCTTTAACCCACCTTCTCATCAGAAAGCCTACATCCTAGTTTGTACTGATTATGTAACTAAACGGGTGGAAGCTAGAGCAGTCACAAGAGCAACAGAGCAAGTAGTGTCAGACTTCCTTTTTGAAGAAATATTTTCTTGGTACGGGACTCCAAGAGAAATTGTATCAGAGGGAGGATCACAGTTCACATCTCATATGATAGAGAAATTGATGTAGAAATATGAGGTCAAACACAAAGTAACAATCCCCTATCATCCACAGGTGAATGGGAAAGTAGAGAGTACAAACAAGGTATTGGAAAATATCTTAACCAAGATAGTAGCAAGTCATTGCCGGGATTGGGCACAAAAAATTCCAGAAGCTTTATGGGCCTATAGAACAACATGGCGAAATACAACGAGATTTTCTCCATTTGAATTAGTTTATGGGAAATCTCCCCTGTTTTCGGTAGAATTTGAAATTAGCACACTCAGAACAGCTCTGGAAGTAGGTTTAGATTTATCAGAAGCACATAAACACTAACTGGAACAACTAAATGAGTTAGATGGGATTCGATCAGTAGTTTTCCAGAAAACTACTGCTGTTCAACAACAGAGAATAAAATGGCATGAAAAATTCATCAAAACTAAGGTGTTTCATGAAGGGGATTGGGCGTTACTGTATGACTCCAGATTCAAGGATTTCAAAGGTAAGCTCCACACTCGTTGGATGGGACCATATCAAGTGGATGCAATGTTCGACAATGGAATAGTTAGATTAATCAAAATTGATGACAATCAAACCATGTTTATGGTGAATGTACACCATCTAAAATTATATCATTGTCCAGCTTCTAAAGATGCCTTTGTTAAAACCCTTTTAGATTCAGCTGATCTAATGGTTATTGTAATAGAAGACACTCTCACTCTCCATTAAATCTAAATAAAAAGTAAAAAAAATAAAACATATAAAAAAAAGAAAAAAGAAAAAAGAAAAGTGTGGTTATTACTTACTTGTTTGTGTTTTTCAGGAATAATAAAAGAATTAAGGCTAGGAATAAAGTAACATTCGGTGTGTTACTCCATCAGTGCTATTACAGAAGTAATTTGTTTCACTGTTGCTATTACTCTACAACTGCTGTTACTCCGTAGCTACTAATGCTCTAAATTTGTTGTTACATCGTCGATTTTGTTACTCCGAAGTTGCTACTACACTTTTGATGCTGTTACTCCAAAGTTTCTGTTACACCGTCGATGCTGTTACTCTAAAGTTGCTACTACACTGCTGATGTTGTTACTCCAAAGTTGTTTTTACACCGTTGATGTTATTACTTCGAAGTTGCTGCTACTCTGCCGTTGTTGTTACTCCGTAGTTGTCGTTACTCCGAAACTGCTGTTACTCCGTAGCTGTCATTACTCCACAACTACTGTTACTCAAAAAATGTTGTTACTCCGTAGCTACCGTTACTCCGCAACTGTCGTTACTCTGTAGCTGTTGTTACACACTATTCATGACAAAAATTTCTGCTGTTACTCCACCTTAAGGTAAGTCCGCAAGTACGTCTCTATTGATTCTATGGATTTAATTAAATATTCCAAAAGGACGGTCAAACGTGCCGAGGACGACCGTCATTTAAGCTGGTGGGGAGGGTACCATTATAATGGCTGATGGTGTACTTACTAAAGGTACTTATGAAATACGACTCCCACCAAATCAAATTTAATGATCTTAAGTACTCTGTAATTATACCGTTGAGTTGGGATGTGTACTCATACACACAAAAGTCATATCAGTCACCTCTCAACATTTCACATTAAATCCTAAGAATATCTAACAGTACTCCTGAAATTTGTCAATTATTTCCAAACATACCAGGTCTATTCATCCATTATATTCGAAAGTGTCCATGACATTATTACAGTTACCAATAGTTTGAAGCCCTGTCACTCTCCCCTGCTAGCTAACTGTAGTCATCGTGCCACTTCCACCTCTCTAGGAATGGGTGGACGATCTGTGCGCCATGAGCCCGATGATTCAACAAGAATCCGAAGCAACTGGGAGGTATGGCAGGTATTCAAAAATGCAGGATGGGACGTTTACTTTGACAGGTTGAATGGCTGGGATGAAGAAATCACAATGGAATTTGCATTGAAATTGGAGGAAGGAGTTTCTCGGGTTCGCAGACTTGAAATTCCAGCCACAGAAGAAACTATTACAGAGGTCAGTGAACTGCCACAGGGTGGAGAATGCTGGTTTTTCAAAAGAACCCCTCTTCTAGAACTCCTCGAATTTTTTCTCCAAGAGAGAGAGAGTATCATGCAGAAGGGCCGAGGATACGATAGAACTTCATTGCCGCAACCATGGGGAGAAGTTGCAGAGGCTGTGATTAAATATATAACATGTGAGGGAAGATATTTCACTATTTTTAAATACCACCTGCACATATTGGTGCACTTGCGGTTTCCCCAAGCGGAAGCCTTTTCAATGAATGTGCCCTATTTTATTCTAAGAAGCTTGAATTTGATGGCGAAATCGGCTCGAGGGGTGCGGCAGGTGTTGGCGGTCCTTTCCCACCATGGGCTGGTTCAATTGTTAGTGATGAACGCTATTGAAAATATTCCAATTCCGTGGGAATTTTCTGGAAACTCCATAGAGGAAGAAATAGAAGCTGCCATGGCTGCTAGGGCAGAGAAACCAGAAGCTATGCAAGAGGATGAAGAAGAGGATGAAGCTATGCAGGGAGATGAAGAGGATGATTATATTGATTAGGAGGAACCTGAGGAAATGGAAATAGAGACCGAGTAGTGTGAAGAAGAGTCAACTCTCGAAACACAAGCTGAATCGATGGAAGCTGCAGAAATACCCACTGGCACTTCGGCCAAGGCTGCTGCACAAGAACCAGCCCAGTCTGCGGAGCTAGTTGAGTAAGCAGACATCGCAATGGGAACAGAGGCCACTTTACAAGGATCTCCCGTTAATATGGAACCTATGGAGGAAGAAGTCGTGACCACTCCGACTAGAGAGACCATGAGGGAAATGGAAGGAGAACTAAGGAGTGAGGACGACGCTGCTCCATAAGAACCAGCATCGACCTCAAGACTGAATGAAGAGAATTTGTTCTAGTTTCTTGTCTTTTTGCCTAAGGGGGCTCGGGTAACCCATTCCCTACAAAAAAGAGAGGAAGAGAGTGTTGCCATTCCTATGGCTTCAAATTTGAAATGAAGGCTACAACTGGAAGAGACCCTAGCAGGCATATCAGTAGAAGGGCATCTTACTAGGACACCATTGTTTGTGGAGAATGTACCTGATGAGAGAACAATCATTGGTGAAGAGGAGGGACGAAGAGGAGAGGTCCCCATGAATGCAAAAATGGATCATGTAAGCATAAAAACAGTAAAGCAAGAAGAGGCAGAGCCACGTGGACCGCGAAGAATTCCTATTAACCAGAGATACCAACAACAGTTTAAGGAAGTGATGTGGCTAAAAATGGAAGTGAGAGATTTGAGAAGAAAAGTGCATAGGATGCAGAAGAAAGTCAAAAAATACAAGAGGTGGGCCAAGAGATCTAAAGTTTCCAAGGTCGAACTAAGAACTGAAACAGATCCAATTGAGCAACTATTTGAAGCCAGAGAGTATGCCTTTATGGCCGAACTACAAACGTGGAAGTCTATTGTGGCCCAGTATAAGAACAAGATAAAAAGAACTAAGGAAAGAGCCTCTACATCAGGTTTTGGATATGTGGAGCATATAGATATTATGAAGTTAAGGCATGCAAAGCAGTAGCTCAAGGTGGAGCAGCTGGAAAAACAAGTGGCTGAACTAAAAGGTGATAAGGAACAGATGTTCAAATTGGTGCAAGAGGTGATGGCATGCCATCCCTGTGCTTCTTGTTATTATTTATTTTTGCATGAACATTTTCTTTTATTTTGCATGGAGACTATTAAGAGTGAGGTCAGTTATGAGATTGAAGATGTTGTACAGTTCCTCCGGATCATGAGAAATCATGATGTGCCAACTCAGCATTTGATGTGCGAGTTTTATTTGCATGGGTATTTGTTACGGTTGGACATAGACTTTAATCCAGTCCCATATGTAGGAGACATCCATCTGAGGGCCCTCACCTCTTATGCTTTCAATCAAATTCATTGGCAGAAGGCTTGTGATACTTTTGAGTCCAATCAAGTCACAAAGTTGTTTATAGTAAGAGGGGAACATGGGAGGTCAGACACAGTGTATAATAAACACCATGCCTTTTTGAAGTTTGAGGAGAACAAAGCTAGGATGCTGAGGACACAAAGGTGGTGCCTCGACCTTTGTGTCAGCCAATTAACTGTTTTCCAAAAAGAATCTCTTGATTGTTGTCAGAGGAGATGGATGATGTCACCAACAGCTGTCCGGAACAGGGAGCCTTTTGGGACACCTAATTTTGCACGAGCACTCACCAAAGTACCCAGATATGTGGCATGTGTCCAAACGTGTGGAATCTAGTGGATGGGGATTTGGTTTCAGTATCCTGTTATTTGGCTTCCTGTAAAAGTCTATACCCCCACATATAATGTTCTGGTAGACTGGTGGAAGGAGGTCCTGCTTTCATATGGGTTTAAAGTTTCAGGGACAGAGATGACTCTAGAGTATGATCTTGCCGGGCTTCATGAAGCTCACAGGTTACAAAACCAAAACCTATGGGGGCAGTGGACTGCATGAGGGCATGCAGAAGGCTAGTTGGGGAGAGATGTTGGGCATCGAATTTGGCTATCTCTCTGCCCATTTTTGTTATCCTTCCTGACCCTTTTTGTTTAATTACCTACATTTTCCATGCTAAAATTATGAGGTAAACACCCCTGACTTGTCCAATTGGAATATTTCAATTAATGATGTAAATTCATAGAGTTTTACCTAATTGCGGCACTAAGATCTGTGTTTGACTGCAGATTGGAAAACAGGAACCCTCGCTCCAGCAGTTTGCAACGGAATTGGTA
Organism: Pinus albicaulis; assembly: GCA_034641835.2. Classification (NCBI taxonomy): domain Eukaryota; kingdom Viridiplantae; phylum Streptophyta; class Pinopsida; order Pinales; family Pinaceae; genus Pinus; species Pinus albicaulis. The sequence goes on from CM076578.1 coordinate 81,311,703, forward strand.
ATATCCAGCTAAAGAGGGATTGTGCAGCTAGAATCACGAGTCCCCGGGCCTATTCTCAGCCCTTTCTCTATCCTAGATATCTTTTGTTCATGCCATTCCAACTAAAGTCCACATCTGAACACATGGTTATCATGTTTCAGGGAAATCTGTTATTCCCTTGCACTGTGTATAAAATGGACATTGTTCCTGTAAATGGGTGTTTCCGAAAGGAGATTGTAATCACATTTTGTAGCTCAATAAAATATTGTTTGTTTTTCTATTCTAAGGAATTTTGTGAGTAACGCACCCCTGATCAGAGAGTTGGGCCTGCTCTTCTAATCAGGTGTTGTTTTTGTGCATGTGTGTGAATTATTTCTTGTTATGGTTACTGTTATTATTTCTTACTGTTAAGATTGTTTTTAATGTCCAACGTTTGATTTTACTTCACGGGAATTTTTTTAATCTTAACCATAAACCCTTGGTTGAACAGGTTATGTGTTTGTTCCTGCATATACTTTGCGCGTTGCCTTGAAAGGATATGCTCCTGGGTTGATAAAATTAATGTCAGATTAGGGTGGATAAATCATCCTTACCTGAACACCAACAATATGGTTCACGCAATTTAATCAATGAATATGTACATGTATTTATATGTACACATGAATGCATTTTTCAATTGATTATAAAATCGTATTTGTTTATGAAGCTTCTCTCTCATCTCGAGAGGTTGGTGGTGGTTCAAATCCCTTTAGAGGGCCATCGATGAGTGGTAGTAGGTTGCGTGAAGGTGGTGATATTTATTCCCCCGGAGATGGTGGTCTTTAGTTATTAACGGGAGTGGTCACGGGTGGGATTCTCGGCCCCGGGGAGTCGTTGCAGGTCTCCAGCCTGATTCCAGGTGGAGGAATTGCACAACCAACCATCATGGTTTCCATCAATTTCAATATTTTTCATTGAATTTGCTTTGTTTTTTACATATGCTTTTAATATAAAAAATTATATATATATATATATACATATATATATATATATATATATATATATATATATATATATATATACTATATCTATATATATATTCATGCAGAGGCTGAAAATGTTCCAAATATTGGTTAAAATGGATGTAGGGCAGAACGCTACATTCAAGAAGAAGGTTGTCTACCCACCACAACTTATCTGGCCGACATTTCTGATATACCATGAGAAACAAACATGGTGCAATGCACCTTAAAAAGGTGTCAAAAACTTCATGCAAAATTTCTGAGAGATTTCATGGCTTTAACTCTACCTACTAAGAGTCAACAAAGTCTCGAAATAGTTACACATTCATTGGGCGAAATTGTAAATGTGTACAAAAATATTTGGCCAATGACTGATACATTTGTAGAAGTGATAAGAAAGAGAAAGGAAAGAGTAATGGGTCTTGATAAATGGGAGGATTTAAAACAAAGAGTTACAAAAGATATGGCGAAGTGAATGTTTAATTTCAAGGAAGGGCCAAAAAGAAAAATGCTAAAGGTGAAATATTTCAAGCACCCAAATATAGCTCACTATTTGTATGATAGGGACCTTGCGGCCTATGGAAGGCTCCCATGGAACGATGAGGTTCCTGTTTATTTTGCACAATTGTTTTATGCAGAATTTCTTTTCAATATGAAACCCAACTACAATGACCTTCCGTCAGAATTTTTTGGTCTGGGGAAAGGTTGATTGTATGACCATAAGGGCACTAAGCGAGATGTGGGTTGCCTCACCCTGATCCACCATTGGGGAGTCAACCTTTTCGGGTCGAAACTCTATGGTCAGAGATGGATGCGACTTCTCAAATAAGTCAAGAAGTAAGAGATGTCATGATCGACAATGTTTATAGTGGATTGGGTGGAGTCGATGTTTGTCTAAATCGACAAAGAGCACATGAAAATGCTCGTGCCAATTTTGTGTATTGTACAGATGAAGAGATTGACAACATGAATGTTGAAGATCTCTGAATATATGCAAAGAATTGTCGTAATGGTTTTCAGGACCTAATTCTTCATGAGGAAGAGGGCACAGGAAAGGTATGTATTAATAACCTTAGGGTTCAATTATTTTAACATGTATACATGTGTACAATTTGTAATAAATACATGTGTATGTATATGTATACATTTATTTTTATGTACATTAATCTAACAAAAATGTATCATTATATGTTAAAACACCATTTGCAGTTGTCACGCATGATGAATGACGAAAATGTTAATATCACGTTCGGGACCTCTGGTTCAAACAATGCAGATGGGTCTCACCATCAAGATATGTTGGAAAATGTTAGTGTTTTTTAAGTGATATTTTAAAATAAATAATTGTGCACACATGTACATGTATGTATATATAATGATAAAATGTTTTAACAGATTCTGATTCCGTCCGATGTTTTTGGGATGGCGGTACCTTCTTCTTCCTTGGGAGATGTACCTTCTACTTCCTTAGGAGATGTGCCACATCCACAACAAGTATGGACAATTTTTCACTTTTAAAATTTATGTTTAAGTTATATATATATATATATATATATATATATATATATTCCACCTCAAAAAGTTCCATTAAAAATTGAGATATATATATATATATATATATATTTTGAGTTATTTTAAATTTTTTGAATTTAGGTTCCTATAGAAGATTTTTTTAATCCACAGACTCTAGCGACGGAGATAGGAACATCCACACCATTTGAACAAGTTGTCTAACTTTTTTTTTAATATTATTGAAAATAAGTTTATATATGTACACGTGCATTTTCATTTGAAATTTTTTAATATATATATATATATATATATATATATATATCTATATAACTGTACATGTATATTGTACATTTTACCGTTGCATATGTTCCTATAGGGGCGGAAATTGTTGATCAAATGGAGAGGGAACCTCATGAGGTATTGCATGATTTTTTTGTTATATTTTGTTTTTTACATGAAGTTTTATATATATTCTCACTCATTTTTAAAACATCAAATTTTAATGTTCAAGTACATGTGCATTGTGTATGTAGGTTTCCCATGCTTCACATGATAGTGCGCGGATTGAGACCCTGATAGGAAAGACGCTAGATCCATCTCTATTTGATGGACATGATTTGTAGATTTGATTTCAAGATTTAGATAGTCTTAAATTTTCTTTTTTATATATTATCTAGATGCACTGTCATATATATATATATAACTTGATACAGTTTGATACTTGTGAGATCTACAATTTTTGGACATATTTTATTAGTGTTAATATAATTTGTTTTGTTCCAAAAAGTTAATTTTTGGATGGTTTTAGTACTTTTGGCATGTGAATGTGAAGTAATGTTGTTACATAATTTTTTTGGTTTTTAAAACTTTTAAGTTTTGTATAATTGAACTACTAGTAATGTTGTCATCTATAAATTAATGTTGTGATCTGAACTACATTTGGCATGTTATGTAATGATGTGTTATAATTTGTTTTGTTTTTTAAATTTAAGTTTTGGACGCTTGAAGTACATTTGGCATGTGAAGTAATGTTGTGATCTATATTTTTTTGTTAAATTAAAAGTTAAGTTTTGGATGGTTTCAATCTACATTTGGCATGTGATATAATGTTAAATGTTTTTATTGGATAGTTGAACTATAATTGGCATGGCATGTGAAGTAGTGTTATGTATGATATAATCAAAAAGTTTTTAAAAATCAAGTTTTGGATGGTTTCAATGTACATTTCACATGTGATATTTAATGTTTTAATGTTGCACGATATATAATCAAAAAGTTTTTAAAACTTAAGTTTTGGATGGTTTCAATCTACATTTGGCACATGTAGTATAATGTTTTAAATATTTCTATTGGATAGTTGAACTATAATTGGCAGGGCATGTGAAGTAATGTTGCACAATATATAATCAAAAAAAATTTAAAACTTAAGTTTTGGATGGTTTCAATCTACATTTGGCACATGTGATATAATATTAAATGTTTTTATTGGATAGTTGAACTACAATTGGATGGCATGTCAAGTAATGTTGTGATATAATCAAAAAGTTTTTAAAACCCAAGTTTTGGATGGCTGAAGTACATTAATCATGTGAATTAATGTTGTGATATAATCAAAAAGTTTTTAAAACTAAGTTTTGGATACCATTTTAATCTACATTTAATGTAAATCCCTTTAATTTTGATTTAATGTTAAATGTTTTAAATGTAAATCCCTTTAATTTTGATTTAATGTTAAATGTTTTAAATGTTTTGATATAATGTTAAATGTTTTGATCTATGTTTTTTATGGTTTCAATCTACATTTGGCCTGTGGAAGACCCCATGCGTAGACAAAAGATGCATTGCAGAAGGGGAGTTGGGGGTAGGGATGGAGGGGGAAGGAGTGCTGGCTCTTGCCCTCCTCTTTCCATCCATGACACAGGTAGCCACCCTCCTCCAGCAAGCAATGAGGCACAAATTCACTTCACCAGTGCTATGGTCAGACCGCGAATTACAACGACCATTTCCATCTCTTTTCAGAAGGAGCCACAAGATGAAGGTGCTTCTAGTTCCAGGAAGCGATGGATAAAGTCCACCATCCCAACCCATCAGCCCTAGGACACCAGGAAGTCGGCAACTCTTCCAGTTAAATCTGGCTCAATGAGCTCTAGCAGCGATGGCGCAAGCACCGACAACTCCTCCCAGCACTCCAAGGGAGTAGATGATGATCCGGAGGACTACAGTTGTCCAATTGTGGAGGAGAATCCTCCTACACACATTGATATCTAGCTTAATGTTAGGTCCTCTTTAGCTTTTTCCTGGTTATGGGCATCCCCTTTTCTGTTTTTTTGATTCAGACCCCCTCTGGTGTTGGCTAGTTAGGCAACCGAGGACACGGGTCTCACTATGTACATTATGTTCATTATAGTTATATATATGTATTTAATCCTTTAATTTTGATTTAATGTTAAATGTTAAATGTTTTGATCTAAGTTTTGGATGGTTTCAATCTACATTTGGCCTAGATGGAAGATACTCCTATTTGAAGTATGCATGTAATATTTTTCATCAATGCACATGTATATAAAATCTACTTTCAGTTGATCCTAGAGCACGTGCATGTACCAAAACAATTTGTACATGTGCAAACACTTGCAAAAATAACATAAGCAGCTCAATTTTTAGTTGAGTACTAGAAGTTCTAAAACATATTTAATCCAAAGAGAATAAATTGTTGGACAATTTAATCAAAAAAATTCCAATGGAATGCCATCTTCAATAATCCGTTCATGATCGGATTTTGACATTTTCCATTTCTTAATTTTTGTTTTTTACTTTGATTGAACATCTATTTACTTTATGCGTGCTGCACACACCAAGTGACTATATTTACAACTTATGGAATCAGGTTCATAGTCTTCAAAGTAAACAAAGTCCCCACTTTGATTAGTTTGTCTGAAAAAATAACCTTCCAGTATAATAGATGCTCCGTCATATTGAAATCCGTGATCATTATAATTTTTTAATAATTTCATTTTTCATTCAGCGCAACGCATCAAATAATACTTAACATTTTCATCGTTGTCAATATGTGCAATTACAGCAAAAACATCTCTTGCACAATAAAACAAACTTAACAAAATTATACATATTTAAATTTATTTCTAGATCTTTAAATCATTAGAAAAAAATTCAAATGTTACCTTCTCTAACAAGATCAGAAACTTGATCACCATTGGATGATATTTTAGTTTCCTCTGATTGCATTTATTCAAACATTGCAACAGACATTTTTCCCTTTGTATTTAGCTTTGTATGTTTCCAATCTTTTACATACATTTTGTTTTCACAAACATCATTAGATTTTGTGTTGTCTTATGCAAACATCACAAAAACAAGAATATTTTCTTTTATCCAATGCAAACACATTTCTAGACGACTCTATTTTAATTGAATGCAATTTTCGAGTCCCTTTTATTGTTTCAACGTCATCTCCAATTGATCTATCTACGTCTTCGATCCCAATATGCCAGAAAAACCTTTATATGGAAAATTAAAAGAAGAATTTGTAAATATGATATCAAAATACAATCAAAGATAATCATTGCACGATAAATGTACAATGTTTAAAATTAGATTTCCAATATAAATTAAATTGAATGTACCTTCGCACTTCCCTTGATGGGTTAGTCTCATGGCTTAGAGTAGTGATGCACCATTGAACAACTTCTTTAGCGTTCACAAGTCGACTTGCAGAGTGGTTCATTTGATATCTTCAAAGTGCTCGTTTTATGCATGCTCCTGCACCGTCATGTTCTCCTTTTCCATGGCTAGTCTCAAAGAAATTCCAACAATGTTTAATGCAGGTTTTCTTATGAAGACAACACAACCAAAATAATGATCGTGCAGATTTGAATTGACCTGCGCATCCGTCTGACCATATCCAATGTTCATTGAATGTTATTCCACGATTTTTCAAGGAATCATAAATTTTTCCAAAACAATGTTGTACAAAATATGTATCATGTGTACGATCGTCACTGATATAAAAGTGATATTCTTTAATGATATGTCAATTTTCACTCGTGATTTCTATATGATCGACGTTTTGTTCAGCATGTCTATATAGAATATGGACGAGCATGGAGACTTGGTCATAATGATAATATTCACTCTGAATTTCTTTTTGTGGAACAAATGTGTAGGTTTCTGCAAAATCAATCATTGACAAATGGTCCCTGGTGGAAAAAATTCACGAGATTTTTTTAATTGCAAGTATTTCCATTGAGCTCTATGGGAATGCTTGGTGTATTTGTAAATTTCTGCCTCAAACTTTCTAAAAAATTCTATCACAAAAATTTCGTCTTCTAGTAATTCAATTATTTTACACTATTTGCACCTTGAATCAATGTATCGATATATTCATATCTCTTCCATTTCACTTTCATGTTGGAAAATGATTGATCATTTATATCAGTATGATATTTGTTTTGAAATTTAGTCAAATTTCCACAATCATCACATTTTTTACCACCAACACATTTCTTTTTGTAAAATAGTTAATCGCTTTCTCTTTCACATAGAATTTGAGATATGAAATCATGGATAGTGGAAGGAGGAGGTGAATCCTTCCATAATTTTCTACCAAAATCAAGGAATGTGTCATAATATAACTCAAATTCCGCATGATAACAGCAACAACAAGTGTCGCATACGGTGATAGGTTTTACATACCATGGTTTTTGTTGAACAAAAAAACTGATTGAAACATGAATTTGATGATTCTCTTCTTTGAACTTGTTGAATAACTCTATCTGAGTGGTTTCCAAGAAATATTTTTCATGTTCTTCGTACTGATTTCATGTTATTCTTCTTCGCATCACATGCCTTGCAGTTGGTGAAGCACCCGAATTGTTCTTCCAATATTCATATATTATTTTTTTAGCATTTTCTCTAAGTCTATCTTTGTATGGTTGCCTACAAATAGCTCTCCAACAAGTGAGTTCATCATTTACATCTACTTGCAGCCAAAATTTCTGATGTTTGTGCAACTTTTTTTGCGAGGTTCGTAATGCTCGTGCCATAGATGTTACCAAACAATTCTCTTTAGTACTTGATGAAACCATTTCCATATGTATTCCTCTACGTACAATTGAAACATTTTTCTCTCTAGATCTCCTAATTTAATTTATAGTACTACTTATATTTTATATCACATCTTCCTTCATTTTTTTATCTTTGGTTGATTTTCGAATACCCAGTAGTGTCGTAGCTTCTTTTAATTTCCTTAATTATAGGATACCTTTCAACATTTGAGCTTGAACTGTCACCCGCTCATTTAAGAAATACTTTTCAAAAATGCAGTTAACACGATATCATACAACATGGTCAGGTTTTTTTTATCTCCATATGTGTGAGTGTCAACATTTTCTAACATCTTATCATCGACACTGATTTCATCTGTACATATTTGAAAAAATAGTACATAATAAGTTTACATATGAACAATAAATAACTAAATTAATAAATATATGTATAATTTCAATAATATGTGCATGTGTTCAATATATATATATATATATATGTACATACCTTGTGATTCAATTTCTTCATTTGAATTTCTTTCAATATTTTCACCATCTTCAATCATTGGCTCAATACCTCTTTCACTTTCTCTTTCAAAATTTTGTATCTCATCATCAATGTTTTGAGGAATAACTCTGTCTGTTTACATTAAACAAAATATTTAAATTCAAATTAGTTCATCAAATAAGAATTAAGCTTCACAGTTTACACTAGGAAAATTTTAAATGTATCAATAGATCATAAAATTTACATTTACATACCTACTTAAATTTCTACTTGAAGTTGATTTTCCCCTTCAATATTTGAGAGGGCTTCTATCTTTCTTTTGCGAGATTGTCTCGTCTCTTCTCTACGTTCCTCAGGGTCTCTTTTTCGATCATATTTTCTCGCACAAGTCCTTTGATTTCCCATGATAATAGAGTATGAAGTTCAAAAAATTTCCTTCAAAAAATTAGACAATAACTCAATTAGAAAAAGCATCACAAAAGATTTAATTTAAAATTTAAAAAAAAAAAAAAGAAGAAGAAGAAGAAGTCATTTTAAATTTTTTGTAAAAAATACATACTGCAATCCAAAATACTTACTATAAAAAATTCGAGAAAAAATGTCTTATAAAAATGAAACGAAGCTCAAAATATTTACTTCAACTCAAAACACATACTCTAAAAAAATGTCACTTCAAAAAATGCCTCCAACTTAAAAAAAAAACGTCACTTTAAAAAATACTTCAAAAAATACTTCCAGAAAATGTCTTTTCGAAATTAAGCCCAACTCCATACTTTCAAAAAAAATGAAGCACAAAAAACATCCAAAAAAATGTATTACATACCTCCAAGAAATGTCCTTTGAATGTACGTCCAAGAAAATTCCTTAAACCCAAAACAATTCTTTGCAAAATCAGGCCGCTTCCAAGAAATGTCCTCCAAGAAAAGTCTTTAAACCCAAAACAATTCTTTGCAAAATCAGACCGTCTCCAAGAATTTGAAATTAAGCACAAATCCATACTTTCAAAAAAAAAATGAACAAAAAAAATCCAAAAAAATGTATCACATACCTCCAAGAAATGCCCTTTGAATGTACATCCAAGAAAATTCCTTAAATCCAAAACAATTTTTTGAAAAATCAAACCGTCTCCAAGAAATGTCCTCCAAGAAAAGTCCTTAAACTCAAAATAATTCTTCGTAAAATTAGTCTGCCTCCAAGAAACGCCCTTAAACCCAAACCTCCAAGAAAACTCTTTAAACCCAAATCAAGCCCTTTATAAAAGTACCTCAGCTCTCAGCTCTGTGGTGGATAAAAAAATTTAAACATCAAAATCTCAATTTACAGAAAACCCTAAACCCTAAACCGTATATCTCAATTTACACAGATTCCTTTTAATTAACACAAAAACCCTACCCTAAACCTGAACATTACTAACACAGTATCAGAAAATGACATCAAATTAAATGAAAACATGTATAGAATATAAAACAATTATGCCTCGGCTCTTAGCTTTGTGGTGGATAAAAATATTTAAACATAAAAATCTCAATTTACAGAAAACCATAAACCCTAAACCACATATCTCAATTTACACATATTCCTTTTAATTAACATAAAAACCCTACCCTAAACCTCAACATTACTAACACAATATGATAAAATGACATAAACCCTAAACCATATATCTCAATTTACATAGATTTCTTTTAATTAACAAAAAAACCCTTCCCTAAACCTCAACATTACTAACACAGTATAAGAAAATGACATCAAATTAATTGAAAACTTGTACAGAATATAAAACAGTTATACCTCGACTCTCAGCTCTGTGGTGGATAAAAATATTTAAACATAAAAATATCAATTTATAGAAAACAATAAACCCTAAACCCTATATCTCAATTTACACAGATTCCTTTTAATTAACACAAAAATCAGACAATTTACAGAAAACCCAAGTTTTTAAAAACGCAGTAAACAAGCTCAACAGAGAAAAATATCCTTTAGGTTAAATGTGTTTACAAACACATACATATGACTTGTAGGATAGATTCCTACCTTGAGACTGCTCTCCTTGCCAACTTCGTTGTCGTCCTTGCAAACTACATTGACCTTGGCAACTGCATTGACCTGCAAATAATGCAAAAAACTAATCAGAAAACAACCATTCACAGAGCACAAAAATTAAAAAAAGAAGAAAAAACACAAAAATAAAATAAAACCAATAGGAAAACGCACCTGAAAGCACAATTCAGAGCATCCAGACCTGAAAAATGCACCCGAAAACACAATTTGAAGCATCTAGACCTGAAAGCGACGCAGAGCCGAACGCAGGTAAAACCACCACAAAGCCGAGTTAAAAACACCACAGGGCTGAGGTATGATCACCACAGAGTTAAGGTATGACCACCATAGAGCCGAGTAGAACCACCACAGAGCTGAGTAGAACCACAATAGAGCTGAGTAAAACCAGCACAGAGCTGAGGTATAGCCACCACAGGGCCGAGGTAAAACCACCATAGAGCTGAGGTAAAACCACCACAGAGCCGAGGTATGACCACCAAATAGCCAAGGTATGACCACCAGAGAGCTGAGTATAACCACCACAGAGCCGATTAAAACCACCACAGAGCCGAGGTATGACCACCATAGAGCTAAGGTATGACCACCACATAGCCAAGTATAACCACCATAGAGCCAATTAAAACCACCACAGAGCTGAGTATAACCACCATAGAGTCGAGGTATAACCATGACAGAACCAAGTATAAGAAACACAGAGCTGAGTATAACCACCAAAGAGTCGAGGTATAACCACACAGAGCTGAGATATAACCACCAAAGAGCTGAGGTATAACGACCATAGAACTAATTTTTAATTAACACAGAACCAAGGTATAATAACCACAGAGCTGAGGTATAACAAGAATTTTCTGCTGCTACGGTCGAACCAAGTACAAGAGAGGTCGAGCCAGGAGGGCACAGGCATCATAACGCAGGATGTAGTGCACGGAGGGTGGCGATGAAGATGTCGAGCATCGGTGTAGTGTCTGCGTGACATTCGGACAACAAGATGACCAGTTACTAGGCCCGGAGCGAAAATGAAGGCTTCTTAGACAAGCCTACGGTTAAACACAACAAATGACCATCTCAACAGGTGGATGACCGATTCATTGGGTGGTATGTACCCACCACATGTGCCTGCATGTGAGGGACACCTGTCGTGCGTAGAATTGGCATCCGACATGGCATGGGGGCCCAGTCATTGCTGAGGTGTTCAATGACTGACCCCTCTCCCCTACTTGTATTTATGTTGCACCACACTCTATGTTGGCGCTCTTGGATTTACTCCACAATGCTAGGAAGCGTTAAGAAACATTTTTTGTTATTTAATACATTTTAATCTTCAATTGGAAACAATTTTAATTATAATCTATCATTTTGTCTTCTCCTTGCAATAAAAGCTCCAGCCAATTTGTATTATTTTTTATTATTTTTATTTATAATATTTTATAATATTTACATTATAAAAAAAATTGTATTCTATATCTACAACCCACCAGCCCATATTGATTCTACAACTCTAGTTTCTTAATTTAAAAAACATAAATTTATTTTATTGTTCTTGTTTGAGGTTTATTATGCTATTTTACAACACGACTAACAAACATTCATATTTTCCCGTTATGAAAATACGAAAGTGAAAAATCTTTACAACATAAAAAAAATTTATTTTTTTGTTCTTGTTGTTTCTATTGATACAACCCTAAAATAAAACCAACTATGATGTAAATATTTATTGTGATGCAAGTGAATGAAGCTTATTTGGGCCCAAAACATTAATCGAGACTTCTATACTTTTAGTGTGGCTAAATACATTTTAATATATTTGAGCCTGTTTCACTTGATGTTAAACATGACAATACTATAGTAGTGTTCATTGCATAGGAGTCTCTCTTGCTCTATTATTGGGATTGGCTTGAAGTTTATCTTCTCAAAATGTAGAGAGCAACCACTGCACTAGCTTCCAGAATTGGGTTTGTATGTATTAAAAACTTTCAACAGGGTCTATTTAATGTTATGGGCATGATAGGACTAGTTATGTTGGGTAGCACTATGTGACTAATAAAATTGGGTTTAGGGTTTCAGTTTTGTTGAGTTTACAAATCCCATCCAAAGCAGGTATAATGTATAATGTAAACTTGGTTTTCTTGTCTACTAATTTGATGATTTAGTGTGTCACATCCTATACATGGTATTATTGTCTCCTATTGTGATGATTTAGTGTGACATGTCCTATACATGTTATTTGAGGCTTCCTATGTTATTTTGTAATGATAGCTTTACTTTCAACTGTCATCTGATCGTGCACTTGCAGGACTATGCTAGATCTCTTTTCTATTGTTGATTGTATATCAAACAATCTTAGGATCTGTCAACCAATTCTTAAAATTATTAAATTGTACGTTATGCCTCCCTTTCACACAACCTGTATTGTTATAAAACAATGCCTCTAGCTCACACATTCCTTATTGTTATAAAACAATTCAGCTACAACAAAAGAAACTCACCAATAAATGCATTTATTGCAATAGACATCAAATCACTTGCAAGAATTAATTACACACAATAGTTAAGGACTCTGTCCCATTACATTTTTATTGTTTTTTACTTTAATTTAAGTATATTTAAACTAAGCCACAAAGATCGCTAGCTATTATATTGATGTATATAAATATAATCTTGTAATTTTTTAGTATTTTAAAATGCAGATTACCTATAATTTTATAGGTTTTGGCTTTTTAGATATATGTAAAATTTGATAAAGGTGGATAGAATTTATAAATTTGATGTTTCAAAATTGTCATGATGAGTTGGTTGATTTAAAAAAAACGAACATACCTTGGCTCCATCTAATAATAATAATAATAATAAATTAATAAAAACATGATTTCATCTCTAATTTTATTGCCAATTTCTGGGAAAATACAAACCTAAAAAGTTATACATTACCTTTTTTGTGACTGAAAACCCACTTGGTGGCGCACCCAGTCTCCATCGATGTTAACGCCTAAAACCCTACGCCTTCTCATACTTGTTAACCCTAACATATTACTACCCAGTATTCGCTACACTTTTTCAGACTACCTAGTTTTAGTAAAAAGCCTAAGCGGGTCTGGGGATCGAACCTCCTGGAATAAATTATTCTGTTGGAATTTCTGGAGAATTCCGAACACACAGAGGAAATAAAATTCCTCTTCCACAACACAGAGATAAAATAATAATTGAATTGTGGGCACAGAGAGATGAAATGTAAATTCTATTTCATAAAACTAGTAAACTGTTACAAAATCGGATTCTTCAGAACTAATGTGTTCTACATTCACAAAAATAACTTTTTCTGGCTGCTACACATGTAGCTCACTCTTTCACTGTTTCACTCACAGCAAAAAATTTCTCTCTCTATCTCTGCCTTTGTTTTCTGCCTTCTGGCTAGAAATTACAATACATAGAAACTCTCTTTACAATGCGCACACGACACACACACACACACATATATATATATATATATATATATATATATATATATATATATATATATATATATATATATAAACATTACAATATTATATATTATATATATTTCATATTTATAATATATATATAACCAAAGTTAAAAATATTAATATACCGCGGTAAAAGTTGGTAATAGTAAATAATAAAAAACATTAAAACTTGTATTCTAAGGTTTGAAACCTTATTCCATTTATGCTTTCTGGGGGCTGCTTGGAGACCATTCACGTGTGTTCCATTTACCTCCTGGAATTACTATGGTTGGTAAAGAGGTGGGTCCAGAGATGAGTGATGTCACCTCCTCTGAGTGTTGCCTTTCCCTTTGTTGCTCAAGATTAGATGCTCCCCCGGAATGTTGTTGTTGTGCAATGAATATGGTTCATGGAGTTTAATGTGGTAGATGAATGCAGATAAGAATGTAGGTGCAGAAACCTGAATACAGGAGGTTGCGTGTGGATCAGAACTAGAGATTTGCTACCACGGACCTTCAAGAAATTCACATCACAATTAAACTTGATGTCTTTCAATCCCATCATCATTAAGGTTGCCATCCTGCTACTCTATAGGGGCAGTTGGAATTAAATTCCAACACTCCCCCTTAATTTCAACTGCTAGGTTTTCTTGCATACCTAGGCATTTCCTTAAATAATTAAAAATCTTCTATGTTAATGGCTTTGTTAAAATATCATCAAACTACTCCTCTATCCTGCAGTGCTACAAAACAATCTCACCATTATTTACCAGTTCACATATAAAATGAAATTTTTCATCATTATGCTTTGTTCTCTTATGGAAGACAAAATTCTTTGATAAAGCTATCACTGAGCTTTTATCACAATAAATTGTTGTTCCTTTGTCTTTTTCATGACATAAGTCTCTAAGCATTCTTCTCATCCATACTGCTTCGCATGCTGCTGTTGTTTCTACCACATATTTTGCCTCTATTGTTGATAAAGCAACTATTGGTTGCTTCTTTGAACCCCATGAAATAGCTCTCGATCCCAAATGAAACACATATACACATGTGCTCTTCCTATCATCTACACTTCCATCCTAGTCACTATCAGTGTAACCAATCAATTTAAAATTTTCAGATGAGGAGTAGAAAGTACCATACCCCTTCGTTCCATTCACATACCTTAGAATCCTCTTGGCTGCCTGCCAATGAGTCTCTTTCAGCCTTTCCATAAATCTGTAAATTAAATTTACAACATGCATAATATCCAGCCTAGTTGCAGTCAAATACATGAGGTTGCCAACTATGCCTTTATACAAACATGGATCAAAATCCTTCCTGCTGTCTTCTTTGCACAATTTTAACCCCATGACAGTTGGAGTTACAGCTGCCTTGTTGTTCTGCATGTTGAATCTTTTCAACAATTCTTCAACATATTTTGGTTGGGAAATAAAAATCCCATTTTCATTTTTCTCTACTTCTATTCCAAGAAAATATCTCAAAAGACCCAAATCAATCATTTCAAATTCACTCTTCATGGCTTCTTTAAAATCAGCAATGAGAGAAACTTCATTTCCAGTAAAGATTAAATCATCTACATATAAAACAACAATAAGTATCTTACCGTAATTTTCTTTTATGTAGAGTGTGTGTTCTCCATCACATTTCTCAAATCCATTTTCAGTCAGGTACACATCTATCCCACTGTACCTGCTCTTGGCCCTTGCTTCAGCCCATAAAGAGCTTTCTTCAACTTGCATACTTTCTGCTCTTGGCCTTCAATCTCATAGCCTGGAGGTTGTTCAACATATACCTCTTCTTTCAACACTCCATTTAGGAATGCATATTTCACGTTCATTTTGTAAACCTTCCATTTGTGTTGTGTTGCTATGGACAACACTGTTCTCACGGTTTCCATCCTTGCAACCTGTGCCAAAGTTTCCTCATAATCTCTTCCTTGTTGCTGCTTGTCGCCTTTGACAACAAGTCTTGCTTTATGCATTTTAAGCTTGTCTTCAGTATTTATTTTGGTCTTTTAGACCCATTTTACTCCAATAACTTCTTTACCTTTAGGGAGGTCCACTAACTCCCATGTATTACTCTTTTCAACTGCACCAATTTCTTCGTTCATTGCTTCAATCCATTTTTCTTCCTTTACAGCTTCTTCAAAATGAATTGGGTCATCAACATGACAATATAAAGAAAATAAAGTGTTTATACCAGCATTATCATTTACCTCTCCTTGTTCATAAATCTCACACAGATTTTTGAATCTTGGTCTTCTTGGTGTACTTGGAGTTCCACTTGAACTCGAGTGAGTTTCAGTTCCCTGTGGTGTGCTTGGACAAGAAATTCCTTGATTTCTCAAGGCTGTTCTATTTCCAACTTGTGGTATGGTTTTTTGTGCTTGCGGTGGTGGAGGAGGAGCCACCGTGGAGGAATTATTTGTTGTTGTCCCTTCCTCTTCTTCTTCGTGAGACACACATGTCTTCACGTTCACTGTTTTCTCTAAGCTTCCATCCCAAGATTCTTCTTCAGTAGACTACACATCTCTTCTTATTATTACTTTCTTGGTGGATGGATTATAGAGTTTATATGCCTTGGACTCATCATTGTATCCAACAAAGATACACTTCTCCCTTAGCTGATCCAGAATGTGTGCATAAGCTACACAACATAATACTATCATGTGGGTGACATGTTGCTTTATGCCACTCCACGCTTCTTTCGGAACTCTGTTCATGATAGCTTTGGTTGGGAATCTATTCAAGATATACGTTGCACAATTTACAGCTTCAGTCCAATACTCATTTGGAAAATGTTTTGCCTTCAACATACTTCTAACCATGTCTATGATGGTCCTATTCTTCCTTTCTGCAACAATGTTTTGTTGAGGTGTGTACCTTGTGGTAAACTAATTATTTATGAAATTCTCCCTACAGAAACGTAGGAACTCTTTGGAGATATATTCTCCAGCTCTGTCAGTTCTTAGCACTTTGATGTAGTGGCCACTCTGCTTCTCAACATGAGCTTTACAGTGGCAGAACTGTTCAAACACTTCATTATTTTGTTTCGAGAAATACACCCATGTATTTTTGGTGTAATCATCTATGAATGTCAAAACATATTTGTTTCCAGCTAAAGATGGCGTTTGCATTGGTCCACACAAATCTGAATGGACAATTTCTAAGGGTGCCTTTTCCCTTATACTCTTCCCTACTGGAAAGCTTTCTCTATGTTGTTTTCCCAAGATGCAGCCTTCACAAAGGCTGTCTGGTTTCTCAATCAATGGTAATCCTTTTACCATTCCCTTTCTGTGCCACAACCTCAGGCCTCCGAAATTGAGATTTCCAAATCTCAAGTGCCATAACCAGTTTTCATCTTTCACTTCCTCTTGAAAGATCTCTTGTGTTACAACTGTTACATTTATTCTTTCCTTCAATTTTGCTCTGAGATTGAGAGGAAACATCCTTTTTCTTGTCATATGCACCTCTGGAATGACTTTCTTACTTGGAGGTATGTCCATGATTGTGCACACATCATCTTTAAAGAATACATTGTAGCCCTTGTTTCTGAGCTGTCCAATGCTCAAAAGATTACGTTTCAAGCCAGGTATGTAATATACATCTAGCAGGAACTTTTGTTCTCCATTTCTTGTCAGGATACTTACTCTGCCTTTTTCATTGACAGAGATTTTACTATCAGTTCCTATTGTTTCTTCAGATTTAACATCTTCATCAATATTGGCAAACATTGCTATGTTTCCAGTCATGTGGTTAATACAACCTAAGTCTAAGAACCATACATCATCTTGTCTATCTTGTGCTACATTACATGTTAACAACACATTCTTCTAGTTCTTTTCTTCTTTTGTAAAATTAGCATTCTTCCTATTATTCATGTAATTTTGATTTTTCCTACATTCATTGGAATAGTGCCCATATTTCTTGCAATAATGACATTGGACTTGGGATTTATCATACCTTTGTCCATGAGCTTGATGTTGGCTTGAGCCTTCATTTTGGTTCTGATTACCGCCCCTTCCACTCGAACTTGCAGGGTTGTTTCTTCCTCTGTTTTGGCTTTTGCCTCTTCCTCGGTTGTTTTCTCTGCCTTGACCTCTGCTTCAGCCAAAAGAAATTTGAATCTTGATAGATTTTTCCAATGAGGAATCTGTTCCTCTATTCAATCTGTGTTCATGAGACATCAGGGATGCACTCAGCTTATCCACTGTAAATAGTGAGAGATCCTTTGTCTCTTCTATTGCCACTACTATGGCATCAAATCTTGAGGGTAGACTTCTCAATATTTTCTCCATTATCCTTCTTTCTTCAAGTGTTTCTCCATGAGACCTTATCTGGGTAACCAAACCAATAACATGAGTGAAGAATGAGTCTATAGTTTCAGACTCTTTCATCAAGAGAGTTTCAAATTCTCTCCTCAGCATTTGCAACTTTGTTGTCTTCACCTTCTCCAAGGCTTCATAGGTTGTTTTGAGAATATCCCATGCCTTCTTAGACTTTCTTGCTGTTACAATCCTTGGGAAAATACTCTCGTGCACTGATTGAAAGAGACAGAAGAGGGATTTGGATTCCTTCTTCCTATTATCTTTTAAAAAATCTCTTTCTGCTGATGTCGAAGCAGCCAACGCTGTTGCGTCTGCTGGTTCTGGGTAGCCATTCTCAAATAGCTCCCATATATGTTGTGAAGCAAACACGGCTCTCATCATGATTGCCTAGTATTCCTGGTTATTCTTGTTAAAATTTGGAAGTTGGGGATTCGTCAGACTAGTGCTTGGTGCTACCATTGTAACTGTGCAAATAAGACAATTTTATTGAATGTGTTAAAAAAACAAACAGAAGCTTTCTCTGCTGGAGAAATCCACTTCAACAAACTTCTTGCAGTTTCCACAGTGAAGAGCGATCTCTGCTTCGTTCACTGAGTGCCTAGACTAGCTCTGATACCATGTTGGAATTTATGGAGAATTCTGAACAAACAGAGGAAATAAAATTCCTCTTCCACAACACAGAGATAAAATAACAATTGAATTGCAGACACAGAGAGATGAAATGTAAATTCTATTTCATAAAACTGCTAAACTATTACAAAATCAGATTCTTCAGAACTACTATGTTCTAAATTCACAAAAATAACTTTTTCTGGCTGCTAAACATGCAGCTCACTCTTTCACTGTTTCACTCACAAAAAAAAATTTCTCTCTCTGTCTCTGTCTTTGTTTTCTGCCTTTTGGCTAGAAATTACAATACACAACAACTCTCTTTACAATTCGCACATGGAATATATACATATAAAACATTACAATATTATAAATTATAAATATTTCACATTTATAATATATGTAGGTTTTAACCCTGAACAGAAACTATCTACACACGAATCATATAACAGAAAATAAACAATAGCGAGAGCATAAAACATAAAACAGATAAATACAAAGATTTTCCCCTGGATCCCAAATTGGGACGACCAACTTGATTTTTCATTATATTCCTTTTAGTGTTGCAACACATATATATACATGTCGAAGCATACATAAACCCCAATCCATTAACCCTGGATTAGAACATAACCGTAGTTCCCTTGACTGGATCTACAAAATACCAGGGGTCGAAAACCATCGTACCCCAAAACCATGTGCAAACTCATGCACAAAACATGGGTGGGTACGCATATGAGTGGGACCGCATACCAAAAAAAAATTCACTGGGGCGCTGCCCTAGACCTCGACAGGGGGGGCTGCCGCCCCCCCTGTGACCCCCCTGCTATGCCCGGCGCAACGTACAATGCGTGGGGCTAGTCGTGGAAAGAATATAACACATACCCATCATTCTCCCACTTGTTGTTTTCTTTCCACAGGGGGCCACAGGAGAGCTTAGTCATTGGGCCAATTCTTCAACACCCATTGTTTCTCTACACCAAGAGAACTTCTGAGTGCTCACAGACTTCGTCAATGCATCTGCAACATTCTTCAAAGTGTCCACCTTTACCAGGAACACCCTTTTAGCCTCAACCATATCTCTAACAAAGTGATATTGAACATCAATGTGCTTTGTCTTTGAATGATAAGCAGGGTTCTTAGCCAAGAAAATTGCACTTTGGCTATCACAGTCTATCCTTATAGCTTGCTGTACCAACCCCATACTTGAACACAATCTCCGCAACCAAACTTCTTCCTTGCTTGCATGAGTGGCTGCTATGTATTCTGCCTCTGTAGTTGAAAGCGCCACTACAGACTGTCTTTTACTCATCCAACTGACCGCACCTCCAAATAGGCTAAACACATACCCACTTGTAGATCTTCTTTGGTCCAGATCTCCAGCCCAGTCTGCATCAACAAAACCACGAATGTCCAACATTCTTTCCAATCCTGGTCTTCCCTGGTAGCACAAGCCATAATCACTAGTGCCACGTAAATATCTAAAAACCCACTTCACTGCTGTCTAATGCTCCTTCCCTGGGTTTGACATAAACCTACTCAATACTCCCACTGCATGTGCAATGTCTAGTCTAGTACAGAACATTGCATACATCAGGCTACCCATGCACTTTCATATGGAACACGGGACATATCCTCCTCTTCTTCTTGTGTCTTGGGACACTGCTCAGCAGACAACTTTGCACCTACATGAATAGGAACACTCAGTGGTTTACTATCTTGCATATTGAACCTTTGCAATATAGTCTCGATATACTTCCTCTAGTTTAACCAGAGCTTCCTCTTTGCCCAATCTCTCTTAATTTCCATGCCCAGAATATAGTTTGAAGCACCAAGATCCTTCATGTCGAATTTGGAGAACAGTTGGGTCTTCAAATCTTAGATAATTTCTTTGTAATTTCCAATCAACGACATATCATCCACATACAAGACCAAATAAATAACATGGTCACCAATTAATTTAAAATAAACATAGTGATCCTCCTTGCTTCTGCTGAAGCCAAGTCCCCATATAAAGGTATCAAATTTCTGATACCACATCCTTGGTGACTATTTTAACCCATACAGAGACTTCTTCAACATACACTCCAGTTATTTCTTACCCTTCACCATAAAGCCTTCAGGTTGCTTCATGTAGATCTCCTCTTCTAGATCCCTGTGAAGAAATGCTGTCTTCACATCCATCTGTTCTATCTCAAAATCAAGTGCAAGAGCAACAGATAAAAGTACTCTAATAGAAGTAACCTTGGCAACAGGAGACAAAATATCACCAAAATCAATTCCTGGCACCTTGGAATAACCTTTTTATACCAACCGAGCTTTGTATTTCTCGACCTTGCCTTCTACATTCTTCTTCTTCTTAAACACCCATTTACTCTCGATGGGCTTCCTTCCAGCCGGCAACTCCACCAAATCCGATGCCTCATTTTTGTGCAAGGATGCCATTTCATCAACCATGGCCTCCTCCAGAGTTTTCCATCCTCTGAATCTACTGCCTCCCTGACAGTTCTTGGATCATCATCAATTATCGCTAAGGCAAAACTTGAACAAAAAGCAGATGGACTATACCTTTCTGGTTGCCTTCTTTCCCGAGTTGATCTTCTCACAACTAGAGTTTGTGGCTCTTCCTCTTCTGAGTCTTCTTATGTTGTAGAGTCCGATTCATCCTCCTTTAGCTCAAACTCTATCTTCTCAAGTTCCTTTGGTAGGACTTCATGTGTAACAACATATTTCACCTCTCTAAACACCACATCTCGGCTGTACACAACCTTGCTTGTTTCCAGGTTCCAAAGCTTGTAACCCTTTAAACCATCCTTATACCCAATAAAGATGCACCTTTCAGATTTATTATCCAACTTGGTCCTTTTCTCCTTTCGAACATGTACATATGCATCACATCCAAATACCCTTAGATGTGAAAGAGAGGGTTTATTACCAGTTCATACCTCATGTGGAGTCTTATCCTCCAACGCTGATGAAGGTGATCTTTTAACTAAGTAACATGTAGTCTCCACTGCCTCTGCCCTGAATTCTTGTCCTAACCCGGTACCACTGAGCATGCTTCTTGCCTTTTCCATCAGTGTTCTATTCATTCTTTCTGCAACTCCATTTTGCTGAGGTGTGTATGGAGTAGTCTTCTGTCGGGCTATACCACACATCTTACATAACTCTTCAAATTCCTCCTTGCAGAACTCCCCACCATTATCTGTCCTCAGCGCCTTTATCTTCTTCTCTGTCTGGTTTTCCACCAGAGCCATAAATTCTTTAAATTTTTCAAAGACTTCATATTTCTTCCTCAAGAAATATATCCATGTATTCCTTGAGAATTCATCTATGAATGAAACATAGTACATAGACTTTCCTAGTGATGGAACTGACACAGGTCCAAACACATCACTGTGCACAAGTTCTAATACCTTGTTCGCCCTCTTAGCACCAGAAGGAAAACTCACCCGATTCTGCTTCCCATATACACAATGTTCACAGAAATCGAAATCCAGAGAGCAATTAGACATACCTTCTACCATACCATTTCTATGTAGTATCCAAAGGCCCTTCTCTCCAATATGTCCAAGCCTTTGATGCCATAGCATGGTCTTTTCTCCAGAGCCAACTAGGCTTTCCGCTCCACTTTTCGGGGAACCATGAGCCCCATTCCACCCCATCAGCCAACAATGCTGCCTTGTAACGCTACGGAGTTCAAATCCAGACTCCGCGTGTCTGGTGCTCCCGAACCATATTGCAGAGCCTCTTTCTCAGTCTTTGTTTTACATGCAAAATCATCTTCCAAAATCGGTTTTGACGATACCAAGAATATACGAACATCCTTTTGGTTTGACAATCCCACCTTGTAGCCCCGACAGCCTTTCCATGTCCAGAAGCGGTTCCTTCCTATCATCCCCTAGGAAGACATCACCACCATCATATTTCTCATACTCGCAGAACCACTCCCTATGGGGAGTGAAGTGAATTGATGCACCTGAGTCAATAAACCATGACTCATGATCTACATGTGTACTTGAGGAAGAAGCCAAATACACATCCCCACCTTTATCCGAGGTGGTTTTGGCCTCTGTAGAAGGAGCATCATCAGATCCCTTTCCTTTCTCAGGAGATTTAGATCTGCACTCCTTTTTGTAGTGCCCTTCCTTTCCACATTTCCAGCACACCTTTACAAAATTTCCAGGAGATTTAGATCTCCCTCTAGATTTAGATCTCCCACTCAACATCTTATTCTTGTTTCTGTTTTGGTACCTTCCTTGTACAAATAAGGAATCTCCATTTTGACCCTCCATATTTCTCCGTCTCGTTTCCTCCGACAGCAAGGCTCAAACAATGTCATCAAAATTCAAGGTAGTTGTATTGCTACCTATTGCAATAACCAGACTGTCCCACGAGTCTGGTAGAGAACACAACAAACCGATGCACTTATCTTCACCTTAGATTTTAATATCAATAGATGATAGCTGACTTACCATAGTATTGAAGGCGTTCAAATGCTCTGTCACCGAGTCTCCATCCTTCATCCTCAGGTTATACAGCTTTTCTTGTAGGAAAAACTTATTCATCAGAGACTTAGATTGGTAAAAATTCCCAAGTTTTTCCCACAAATTCTTCACCGTAGCTTCCCCAAATACATTCAACAATACTGAATCTGAGACACACAATTGTGTTGTGCTCTTAGCCTTCTGATCCAGTTTCTTTTAGTCTTCATCTGACATTGTCATTGGTTTAGTACCTAGATCTATCGCGATCCACTGATCTTTATCCACTAGTAGATCCTCCATCTTGAGCTTCCACAACTCGAAACTCTGACCATTAAATTTCTCGATCTCTATCTTTCCGCCGCTCACCATCTTCTTTCACAGCAAGAATTGATCCCATAGATCTCCCACTGAACTAGGTCTACCTCAAGCCCAAGCAAAAAAATCTCAACAGCAAAGACGTCCCCTTGAAGCCGAAACAGCTCTGATACCAAATTTAGGTTTTAACCCTGAACAGAGACTATCTACACATGAATCTTATAATAGAAAATAAACAATAGCGAGAGCATAAAACATAAAATAGGTAAACACAGAGATTTTCCCCTGGATCCCAAATTGCGACGACCAGCTTGATTTTTCATTATATTCCTTTTAGTGTTACAACACATATATATACATGCCGAAGCATACATAAACCCCAATCCATTAACCCTGGATTAGAACATAACCGTAGTTCCCTTGACCGGATCTACAAAATACCAGGGGTCAAAAACCATCGTACCCCAAAACCATGTGCAAACTGATGCACAAAACATGGATGTGTCCGCATATGAGTGGGACCGCATACCAAAAAAAAATTTCCCGGGGCGCTGTCGCCCCCCCTGTGACCCCCTTGCTGCATGCGGCGCAACGTACAACACGTGTGGCTAGTTCTGGAAAGAATATAACACATACCCAACAATATATATAACCCAAGTTAAAAATATTAATGTACCGCGGTAAAAGTCGGTAACAGTAAATAATAAAAAACATTAAAAATTTTATGCTAAGGTTTGAAACCTTATTCCATTTATGCTTTCTAGGGGCTGCTTGGAGACCATTCACGTGAGTTCCCTTTACCTCCCAGAATTACTGAGGTTGGTAAAGAGGTGGGTCCAGAGATGAGTGACGTCACCTCCTCTGGGGGTTTCCTTCCCCATTGGTGCTCAAGCTTGGATGCTTCGCTGGAATGCTGCTGCTGTGCAATGAATATGGTTGGTGGAGTTTAATGTGGTAGATGAATGAAGATAATAATATGGGTGTAGAAACTTGAATACGAGAGGTTGCGTGTGGATCAGAATTGGAGAGTTGCTACCGCTGACCTTTAAGAAATTCACATCATAATTAAACTTCTTGTCTTTCAATCCCATCATCATTAAGGTTTCCATCCTGCTGCTCTGTACAGGCAGTTGGAATTAAATTCCAGCACTCCCCCTTAATTTCAACTGTTGAGTTTTCTTGCATACCCAGACATTTCCTTAAATAATTAAAAACTCTTCCGCGTTAATGACTTTGTTAAAATATCATCAAACTGCTCCTCTGTCTTGCAGTGCTACAAAACAATCTCACCATTATTAACCAGTTCACGTATAAAATGAAATTTTGCATCAATATGCTTTGTTCTCTTATGGAAGACATAATTCTTTGATAAAGCTATCACTAAGCTTTTATCACAATAAATTGTTGTTCCTTTGTCCCGTTCATGACATAAGTCTCTGAGCATTCTTCTCATCCATACTGCTTTGCATGTTGCTGTTTTTTCTGCCACATATTTTGCTTCTATTGTTGATAAAGAAACTATTGGTTTCTTCTTGGAAGCCCATGAAATGGCTCTCGATCCCAAATGAAACACACATCCAGATGTGGTCTTCCTGTCATCTACACTTCTAGCCGAGTCGCTATCAGTGTAACCAATCAATTTAAAAATTTTAGATGAGGAGTAGAAAATACCATACCCCTTCATTCCATTCACATACCTTAGAATCCTCTTGGTTGCCTGCCAATGAGTCTCTTTCAGCCTTTCCATAAATTTGTAAATTAAACTTACAACATGCATAATATCTGGCCTAGTTGCAGTCAAATACATGAGGCTGCCAACTATGCCTTTATACAAACTTGGATAAAAATCCTTCTTGCTGTCTTCTTTGCTCAATTTTAACCCCATGACAGTTGGAGTTACAGCTGCCTTGTTGTTCTGCATGTTGAATATTTTCAACACTTCTTCAACATATTTTGGTTGGGAAATAAAAATCCCATTTTCATTTTTCTCTACTTCTATTCCAAGAAAATATCTCAAAAGACCCAAATCAATAATTTCAAATTCACTCTTCATGGCTGCTTTAAAATCAGCAATGAGAGAAACTTCATTGCCAGTAAAGATTAAATCATCTACATATAAAACAATAATAAGTATCTTACCATCATTTTCTTTTATGTAGAGTTTGGGTTCTCCATCACATTTCTCAAATCCATTTTCAGTCAGGTATGCATCTATCCCACTGTACCATGCTCTTGGCACTTGCTTCAGTCCATAAAGAGCTTTCTTCAACTTGCATACTTTGTTCTCTTGGCCTTCAATCTCATAGCCTAGAGGTTGTTCAACATATACCTCTTCTTTCAACACTCAATTCAGGAATGTAGATTTCACGTCCATTTGGTAAACCTTCCATTTGTGTTGTGATGCTATGGACAACACTGTTCTCACGGTTTGAAATGGCAAAAAAAAAAAATTATAATAGTAATAACAATAATAATTTATTTATAGAATGTTGATTCAACATTTAGTGTATGGTTATAACCAACCATATGAATAATAGATACAAATGAGAAAGGAGTGGATCTCTGCACCAAGCTGATATCCATGACCTAGCGTTTGCTCGTTTTGGCATTGGCTGCCCTAGGCAGACCTCCTCCCCCAGCTTGATAGATCATGATTTCTCACCTGAACAGCTTTAGGTCCACCGATGATCAATTTCAGTGGGGGGACGACTGGGCCCCCCCCCACAGGCCAGCCTCCCATAGGGGTGGCGACAGGGGCTTATACTATCAATCAACACAAATCTGGCCTATCTCAAGAAACTATAGGGGTGACACCCATAGTGAAACTGACAAATACATAAGCATCAGCAACAACGAATACTAAATCAGCAACATGCATACCAAAGAACTCCAGGAAAAAAGTGACAGAACTCCTAGCGCGCCGCGTCAATGGAAAAATCTAGTTCATGGAGGATCACGCACTGATAGGCATGTTCATGGGCTTCTGGCCCACGGAAAAAGCACTGAAAGGATGGATACCCTTGAAATGGAAACCCAATGGCCATATTGACCTACAACTATGCACTAAAGGCTTCTTCAATGTATTCTTCACTTATTCTAAAGACAAAGACAGAATCATGGATGGGGGCCCCTATTTTTTCAACACTGCAGGTCTATACCTCAGACCATGGACTAAGTGTTTCAACCCAAAAAAACAGGACCTTACTTGGGCACTGATCTAGATCCGACTCTACTCTCTTCCCCGAGACTATTGGGATGAGTTGACCCTCAAAGACATTGGCAATGCCCTAGGAGAGTTCGTCAAGATCGCAGAGGAGACCAAGATCAACTACTACAAAACCTATGCCTGCATATATGTCTCCATGAACCTATCTGAATTGCTACCTGGCAAAAAAAGACACAACAGGAGAGCTACCCCACAGCAGAATAAAAAATGACCCACGATCAAGGACAGCTTTGCGGGCCTAAAACAGCTAAATGAAAACAAACTCGAACCAGTCACTGACACAGGGCATACCTCCATGGAGCAGGTCAAGTCCTAAAATGCTCACCAAGACAAGGTCCCCCTTCAGACCTTCTTGAAACCACTAACTGCAAATGCCGCAGAGGAAAAAAATATGCTAAAGGGAAAAGAACATATCATGGAATCAATCCAAGAAGCGATGGAGGAAGAACCAGAAAGCATAGATCAAGAAGGCTTGGATCTCATAGGATTAGAGGAAGCTTGCCACAAGAAGGATTACAAATCTATCCTGGAGAAAAAAATCCAAAAAATGGAGGAAATCCTCGCCAGAGCTCAGCAGCTACCCTCCCTTATTATCCATGGGGGCATACTCTTTAACACAAAATAATTCACGAAAGAGTACCAAAAAAGGGGCAGGAAAAAAACCCTGCAAAGAACCATAGAAATTGGGAAAGAAATGGTGGATTCCGAGCAATTCACCAAGCTGACTAGATTATACACCCTCACCTCCAATCACATCCCATGAAGCTCATCTCTTGGAATATAAGAGGGCTCAACAGCCCCACGAAGCACATGATGATAAAGAAAAGGATTATTGAGGAATGTCCGGAAACATTCTACATGAAAGAAACCAAATGTTCCAGCACTACTCTGGATACCATCTTCAATTTTTTTTGGAAAGGCAGCAATACAATAGCGGTTGATGCAAACAGGGCGTTTGGAGGCCTAGAAATCATCTCAAACCCCCAAATCATCCCCTTAGATAACTTTCATGCTGAGAGACACTTTATCCAAGCCAACTTTCACCTAATTGGCACAAACATCCTTGGTCTTCTCACAAACATCTACTCTCCGCAAAATGCCCAACAAAAATTGGCGCTCTTGGACAACCTAGCAGAAATCAACAAACAATGATCCCTCCCTCTCTGGCTCTTGGGAGGAGACTTCAACATGATAACCAATCTTTAGGAAAAAAAAGGTGGAAGGATGCATTTGGAATCAGATAGTAATGGATTCAAGAAATTCATCGAGAGTAATAACCTCATAGATCTACACACCTCCAATTGAATCTTCATGTGGAACACCAAAAGAGGTGGTGCCCATCAGATAGCCTCAAGATTGGATAGATTCCTCATTACATAAGATCTAATCCAGCTCGGAGGTGACATATATGCCACCATCATCCCTACGGCAGGATCTGATCACTGGCCGATACAACTTCAATGGTCACAACTAGGTAACCATGCTCCTAAACCCTTTCGCTTTGAACACTGCTGGTTCTGGCACACGGGGTTCAAGGAAATGGTTTCCAAATGGTGGTCCTCCTTAGTACCTCCTCAAGTTACCAAAATGCTCTAGTTCCAGACAAAACTAAAATTACTCAAAGTCCAATTGAAAGTTTGGAACAAAACAACCTTTGGCAACATATTCATAGAACAGAAATAACTAGAGGAAAAAATGAAGAAACTGCAACAATATATTATCCAAGAGTTGTGCTCAACTGAGTCAGAACATTAGGAGACAAGCTTAACTACTCAACTGGAAGATAGGCAGAACCAGGAAGAAGCCCTTTGGAGACAAAAATCAAGAATCAACAGGCTCAAAGAGGGATAAAGAAACACCAAATTCTTCCACCGTTCCACCATTCAACACAAGATGCACAACAGAATTACATCCCTCAAAATCCAAATGGGGGAAAGGCTGGAAACACAAGATGCCATCACTAAGGAGTTGCACAATCATTTCAGGGACATCCTTGAGGAACCCAACCACCAGAGTCATGCGGCCATTGGGGATATCACTCAACACATCCTGAAACTGATAATGGATGAACATAACAAGATGTTTCTCGCAGCTACCACTCTGTCTGAGGTGGAGTAGGCAGTCTTCCAACTAAAGGTGGGGAAAGCTCCAGGTCTCGATGGATCTACCACCATTTCTTCCATTTATTTTGGGAGACCATCCAAAACGAATTATGGGATGTAGTGGAGGAATCACAGTCAACCCATTGGCTGCTACCTGCACTAAATTCCACCTTCATCACTTTGGTACCAAAAGAAGACAATGCAGCCTCACAAGGTAAGTATAGACCTATAGCTCTCTGAAATTTCATTTACAAAATTATCTCCAAAGTTATAGCTAACAAGCTGAAGAAGCTCCTTCCCTTCCTCATCTCTCCAGAGAAACCAGGTTATGTGGAAGGCATGAAAATTCTAGATGGCACCATTTTAACCCATGAAGTCATTCACTCCCTCAAAACCACCAAAAACCAGGCATGCTTCTTAAAATTGAGTACCTATCAAAATATTTTGATAAAATCAGCTGGGATTACATCAAAAAAGTTCTTTTAGCCTTTGGCTTCAACCATACCTGGGTTTGATGGATCATGAGTTTCATCACCTCCCCCTTTCTCTCCATTTTGGTCAATGGAATCCCCTCTGTTACCTTCAACCCCACAAGAGGCATAAGACAAGGGGGGCCTCTCTCTCCCTTTATCTTCATCATTATGGCAGAAGGATTGGGTCGCCTTCTCAAAAGCTCCATCCAAAAAGGCGCCCTAATTGGTTTACCCCTCCACAACCTACCTCCCTCCTCTCACTAGAAATTTGTGGATGAAAATATGATTATGGGCTACCCCTCGGTCCTGAAAGCCCACACCCTCAAATCCATTCTCGAATCCTTCTCTGAGGCCTCTAGCACAAAGGTTGACCCTGAAAATTTGCATATTTTCTTCTTTCACACCTCCCCTATAACCCAATGCATTATCACCCGCATCCTTGGATTCTCCATTGCTTCTTTGCCTTCCAAATACCTAGGAGCTTCGTTAATGGATTCGGCCATTAATCACTTATCCTGGAGAGAACTGCTGGAAAAAATGGAAACTCGGTTATCCAGCTGGACCCATCACACCCTAAACATTGCTAGCCGCCTGGTCCTCATTAAATCTATTTTTCAATCCCTCCCTATCTATCTCTTCTCTGTCCTTGCAGCTCCCAAATGGGTCCTCAAGGGCATGTGCAACTTGCAATGATTTTTTCTATGGGGAGGCACCAAAGAAAAAAAAATGGGCCTTAGTCAATTGGAAGGATGTTTGCACCCCTAAAAGTCAGGGAGGATTAGTACTGTGTGACCTTGAGCACAAAAATAACACAATGGGAGCTAGTATCTAGTGGAAATGGGTCTCCAACACTAATAATCCATGGGCCAACCTATGGGAAGCCTAGTATGCAAACTACTGGCCAAAGGAGGATGTCATAAGGTATAACCTAGATCCGACTGGATCCCAAATTTGGAAAATAGCAAGCAACCAAAAAATGATGATCCAAAATCACAACTTTTGGGAGCTGCGAAGTGGTAACCAAGCCAGATTATGGGAGGACTCCTTGCAACAGATTTCAAGCCTTTCCTCCATCTTCCCTATACCTCTATGGAGTGTGGTTCTCCAAGGAAGGAAAAGATAGAAGTCTCAAGATTTCTGGATGGAAGACACCTCCCAAGGTTACAAGCAATGGCTACATACGAGAAGATGGAAAGACAACTGGAATAATGAAAGCCACACATAAATCTGGGGGGGGATTGGTACAAAAGGAAAAATAAGAGTAAAATTAGGACCTAACATCCTTCACTGGAGGCATCTGCCCAGTGGAAAATACTCTACCAAGGAAGCTTATAACATTCTTCATCAGCAGAACCCCGAACCAGCATATCTCATCTAGAAAAAGATATGGAAGGCGAATCTGTGGCCTAAAATAGCTACCTTCTCGTGGCTGCTCAGTAAACAATGTATCCTCACATGGGAGAATCTTTTGAAGAGGGGGTTTTTAGGACCCTCCATATGCCTTTTATGTCAGGATAAATTGGAAACCATCGACCACCTGTTGGACCAATGCCCAACTGCCAATTTCTTGTGGGATAGAATTGTAGCCTTATGCCAACATTCCAATCACACAGGGGGAAACATCATTAACACCATCAACAGCTGGAAAGAGAAACCTTACACCAGCACTCTCCTGAATAGACTCTGGGAGATCATTCCGGGAATCCTCATTTAGAACATCTAGAAGGAACGAAAAAACCACATCTTCAAAGAGAAGGCATCCACTTCAAATCAGCTCTGGGATAGGATCCACAACAACCACTCTAGAACATTGGCCTTAGATGCCTAAATTCAGGAGGACCTCCCCACCTCTACAACAAAATTCCATATATCGAACAACTGGAAAATGAGTCTAAACACCCCTATGGACATCAATCCTAGAAGTGTAGGTAGAACCCCTGCTCCAAAAAAATGGTCCCCCCCCCTCTAATGGCTTCTTCAAATGCAATTTCGATGGAGCGTCTAGAGTAAACCCCATAAATGTAGGTTTCAGAGGCATTATTAGGAACGCTAAAGGTGACCCTCTTTGGATTTACTATGAGAACATAGGATGGGACAAAATTAATTCGGTAGAGTTGGAGGGGCTTATTCAGGGTATTCAAATTTCTATCAAGTTTCACTACTTCCCTCTGGAAATGGAGGGAGACTTTCAAATCATAACTATGGCTACCACAAAATTCGTCCAAGGCATGGCTTCCACAAAAGTTTCCAACAGTTGGAGACTTTCCCATAAGCTGAAGGTGTTGGAACTGTTGATTCACAACTAGAGAGCCATCACTTTTGGTCACGTTCGTAGGAAAGCTAACTCTATTATGGATCTCTTGGAGAAGAAAGGGGTGGAAAGAAACTCTAAGCTGCATAACTCCACCCTAACATAGGTTGAAGGGGAATCACTTAGACATGATTGCCTCACTCGTATTCAGAAGGATCTGCCCCCCGGATGCAAGTGACAGAACTGACACGCTTGAAAATCACATCCCACACTCCCCGGGAGGCAGAGATCCTCTGTGTAGAGCCTCACCCACTGTGGATCCTCATGTCGTTAGCCACTTGCACAAGACTCATAGAATTAGAAATGATGATGAGAGGTTGGGAATTGTGTCACCATGTTCAGAGCATCACCTCACATCTATCACCATAAATGATCACCATGATTAATCCATATTGAAGCTATCCCCATTCCCTTAAGCCTACTCAGGTGATCAATGATAGCATGCAGATGCATGCGAAGCCTAATCATTGATATTCTTCTTGCCCTCACCCCAGCCCCATTCACAATTCACAATCTGTTTTCTCTACCTTTCGCCTCTTTAACTTTACTATGGCTTCTCCTTGACTTCAAAAGGCTACAAAGCTCTATTCTCAGCATCATGCTATGCAGTCTCCTTTGGGCTGCTGCACCCCTTCCTGTGCACATACCCCCCAGCTATTCCTTCCCCCTCAACCCCAGCGTTTCTTTCCCTTTTTTGTACCCCTCCCTAACCACTCCCCCCTGCCTCTGCTCGCAATGGCTCCCATAATTTTCTAGAGAACTATCCGAGGAGTACAGAGAGGGGCTCTCCCTAGCCGATATCACCATGGCAAGGAAATTTTTTTAGAGTCGATGGAAGGTTCCTCTTCCAGCAATTTTGCGTATCAGAATCACGATCCTGAGCAGAATGTAAAAGCTCCTAGGCATGCTGCATAGAGAGGAAGACGTGACCTATGGAAGTCCACCATATCTCCCCAGATGCACCTCCAGCACCGCAAAACTGACCTGCTGCCGGTTCAGGAGGAGGAAGATGAGGATTTGGACATATCCGTGATGGATTCTGATGGCATCTTGACACGTGTCCTGGACAATATAGATTCAGACTCCCCCATCATCTGCGCATTGGTCCACTATCCCAGGTGTACAGTGGCAGACGCAGTAGAAGCTACTGCACAGGCTCCTGCTTCCCCCATTGAGGAGGAGGTCCCCAACGGTGATGATGAAGACGAAAAGTGAAACCTGCACAATTGCACAGTTCTCCCAAGTTTTTTGTCAAGCTTATCATCGGTGCCTTTTTCCTACCATTTACTTTGTGCTACTTAGATATGTCAGTGCTACTGTGCTTAATGTAATTTTCTGTTTTAAGCTTTATTCAGGATGGTTTCCTCCCCCGAGGTAGCCTAGAAACCATGTAACAAAGGCTGGGATAGGCTAAGCGCAGCTTGCCAACCCAACCTGTAGCATATGTAACTTCTATGTTTTTGAATTAATAGAATAGCCTAACTTTCCATATATATATATATATATATATATATATATATATATATATATATAAATATATATATATATATATATATATATATATATATATTAAAATCCATTAAATTAAATAAATAAAACAAATAATAAATTTTATTGAAGTGTCAAAGGCCTTTCTATCTTTGAAATGGCACAATTTTATAATAGTAAGTTGAAAGCATGAATTATCTGTTGTGAAGTTGTTTTTATTATAATAATAATGGGCTTTATTAATATAGATGTCTTTTAATTTTTAATTTATTAATTTAAATAAATAAAATTATGGTGATTATATATATATATATATATATATATATATATAAGCATATTCAGATCAAAGAAATACATAATTCATAGTCTATAGAGCAAAGGAATAAGCCTCTTGCCTATCGAAAACTTCTTACTATCGGGAACCTTTGCCCCTGTGTAGGTAAACTAGAGAGAAAATCCACAAATTGTCTACCCCTAATAGAGTAAACCAGAGCCAAAATATCTACTGGTCATTTTTACATGTGATAGAGAACCAAAAAAAAATCAATATTTAAAATGGTGAGCCTAGCTGCTATGTGCCATTTGCATGAAAAATGAACCAAAATTTCAAGATGAATCGACCTCAGACGCACCATGGAGGCCATGGAGCTAACGTATGTCTTTGGAGGGACCACATTGGAGTTGCATTGAATCCATGCTAGATTTTCTGTGCACCTGAGCACTTCCTTGAGCTTTAGCGCTACCCGAGTTACCCAGTACTTCTTGCAAAATGTAGCAGCTATAGGGGCTAGGGCTAGGATGGGGTGGGGTGTCTACTACATGGGTATACATGGCATGGGAGAGAGGGGGATGGATCATTAGAGCTCAGGTGATAGGAGGCAAAGATGAACCCATAAGAGGAGAATGTAATGGCAAGAGAGGTAGAGCAGAAGGGGATCTCGCGTTTGGTAGAAAATCAAATTTTAATCCCCTAGCCAATCACTTGAGGGTTGAGGAGGAATGTTTATGATAGGCAGAGAGTTCTGGAATCCACCCTTTTTCCCATGATTTCTCCTGCTCCCTCTCCTTGACCTAGAGAGGAAGGAGGATGTGGAGAGCCTAGAGTGTGGGCTGGCCTTGGTTCATCTCTTCCTACACTAAAGCTAGCACCTAGTGTCAAATGTGGGTGGGAATTCCATATAAAAACAGAGCAATGATAATATAATTGTTGAAGGTGGCGGGGGAACATCCATAACCCTCCCTCTTTCAAGACAATGAACACGACCATTATTCTGATTCTTGGCAAGGTGACAGAGGTCAAAGGAGGTAAAGCTAGAGTCAGAAGAAGCGAAGGAGACACAAAATAAGACAACCAAAGGAATGAAATGTTTGATGATCATAGCGTGGAGAGTTATAATCCCAAGCTAGAAAGGTAGGAGATGTAGATAGGCATACAAGGCCATCATTCACTTGGTGGGATATTTAAGGTACACTAATGCCACTGGGAGGGACCAAAGTTCCAAGTGGGGAGCATCATTGTTTGGTTTGAGAGATCGTGTACTCTTCTTATCAAGCACCTGAATTCAAGGAGAGAAGGTATTGCTTCAACAACTGTGGGAATTAGGGGAGCCACGCTGCAATAACAAAGGAGGAGGGAGGCCAATTCTCTTCACGCTAATGATCTTTATTTCCTTTATTTGTGATGATTTTTTCAAGGGAGTTGGCTTTGTGCTTGACGTGGGAGAAGAAAATTACTTCTTGATGGGAAATTATGTTAGCCAAGTGTTGAACGTGATAATCCACGTGCCAAATGATAGTCTAATTGATAGTTGGGAATCCATTAATGATGCAAGTAGCTATTTGAACTACCACCTATGAGTCTCCTTTTGTAATTAAGGGGAGGAAGTGATTGGTCTTGGCTATTTTAATTACATCAATTAAGGCTTCTAGCTCAGCAAAATTTTTGCTTTCAAATCCAATATGATCTCTTTATATGAGGATAATTTTCCATGTGTGATCCCTAAATACACCACCAATGCCTGCATGATCTGGGTTTCCCTGAGAGGCTCCATCAAAGTTGAGCTTGAAATGGAGAGGGATAGGATGACACTAAGAGGAGGGCGAAGGGTTTGGTACTTTTAAGGACAGAGCATCATAAGCTAGGTTGGGTGGTTTGAGGTTCCACCAAGATGGAATTTATTTTTTAGACAGAGGGGCTCAATAGTCCTAGGATGACCAACCAGTAAGGGAAATGGATTCCTCAAGATGTTTATGGAAAAGGAGCCAAACACTTTCCTAGGGTTTATGGGAATTCTTGAAAATTATTTGATTGTTTTCCTTCCAAATTTCCCAAGAAAGAAATATGGGGATTGTGATCCAGATGTAGTTGTGAATGGGGTTGTTAAAGGGAGAATTGGACTATTTCTTAAAGGCTCGGGCAATGAAAATATCATCTTTGGAAGTTTTGAGGAAGCCATGTTCCAGCTTGAGCCAAATACTTTCAGTGTAGGGGCAGGTTAGAAACAGATGGTCTAAGGTCTCTTTTTTTTCACAATAGAGGGCATAATGTGACGACCCATGAAAGAATTTATTAGTTAAGTTGTCCCGTGTGAGGGTACAATGTTTGGAGAGGATCCAAAATAATGGCCTCAGAGTTAGCTACCTTTACTGGAACAACTTCCAACCACTTATTAAAATAATCTGTTACAGTGAGAATATATTTATGTTGTTTGGATTAGTTAGGAACAATCTCACCTAGATGTCCAATCCCCATTGCCCAAAAGGTTGCTCAATGTTGACTGATTGCAAGGGTAAGGATGGTTTTCTTGTTTTCCAATAGTATTTTGGCATGTTTTACATTTTCTCACGTATGCATGAGCGTCTTTAAACAGTGTGGGCCAATAATATCTGACATGAAGGATTTTATGTGTGGTGGTATCCCCTTTGAAATATCCACCTACGGGTCCGTCATGGAGTTCTTGAAAAACCCTTTTTGCTTCAGACTTCTCAAGGCATATTAATAGTATGGATTCAAATTTCTTTCGAAATAAAACATTGTCTATGATCTGATATTGACTAGCTTTCAATCTTAAAGCTCTTTTTCTTCTGTAATTGAGTTCTGTAGGATCATATCCATTTTTTAAATAAAATATAAGATCAACATATTGTGATTTAGAGTAGTTTAAGCTTACCTCAACAATATGTATAATGTTACCTAGCTCTTCATCATCTAATATGTTGGATGCTCCATATAGTAATCTGTAGATACCTTTCCCTCTGATGATTTTGGCTAGTCTTATGTCAATGTCATATTCCTGCAGAATAGTTACCCAATTTTCTCTCTTTTCTCCTAGTTCCTTTTGAATAATTAGTTGCCTTACTGTCAAAAATGGAACTATTACCTTGGTGTGTGTCTTTAGGAGAAAAAGTCTAAAGTTCTTTAAATATTTGTAAACAAAAAGTGCTTGTTTTTCCACTTATGAATAATTTATTTCAGCGCCTTGAATATTTGAACTAAAGAAAAAAATGGGTGCTTCAATATTTTGATCATTTATTTGTGTTAACACAACAGCATAATATGTTTCAGATGTGAAAGTATATAAAATGAAATGAATAGAAAAATATGGGGTAGTCAGAGAAGGAGCATTAATGATGGATTGCTTGATTAGATCAAAAGTTTCTCTTTTGTTGTGTCCCCATTTGAAGAATGCATTTTTTTTAATCATTACTTACAATGGTAAAACAATTTGGGAAAAGTTTGAACAAATCTCTTGAAAAAAATTATTAGACCTAAAAAATATTGCATGGATTTCTTGCTATGGGGATGAGAAATTTTGGAAATTTCTTTTATCCTTTCTAGATCTATGAAATGCCTTCTTTGAGCCAATAAATCCTAAAATTCTACCTTCACTTAAAGTGAAATAAGACTTTTTTGGATTTAAATAAATTCCATATTTAAAACAGTGTTCCAAGATTTTCTTAAGATCATGATAGCGGTCACTTATTTTCTTAGAATAAATGGTTATATCATCTAAATATACAACCATAGATTTATTTGTCAATCCTCTGAAAGCAATGTCCATTGCTCTTTGAAAAGTTGCTCCTGCATTGATTAGGCCAAAAGACATTTTCTGGTAGGCATAAATGCCCCATTTATTTCTAGATGTAGTCTTTAACCTATGTTCAGTGTTAGCAGAGCCGCATATTTCAAAGTTTAGTCACC
Source organism: Pinus albicaulis (assembly GCA_034641835.2). Classification (NCBI taxonomy): domain Eukaryota; kingdom Viridiplantae; phylum Streptophyta; class Pinopsida; order Pinales; family Pinaceae; genus Pinus; species Pinus albicaulis. The sequence goes on from CM076578.1 coordinate 81,348,835, forward strand.
ATTGTATTTTTGTCTTTCATCCTCTCTTGTCCCCTGGCATATGGTTGAAGGCCCTCGATGGTTAAAAATGTGTCAATGTTTTTATTATTTTCAAAAAAATCCAAAATGTTGAGTTAAATAATTTGTTTTTGTGTCTTAGAGTAATCAGGGTAAATTTTCTTTTAAATAAGTCTTTTAACTACCTTGAGTAGTGAAGGCCATGGATTTAGTTTGAGAAGTATTATTTATTCATAAGGATATCTTCTATCCAAGGCTAAGGATAAAATGTTTGAGTCATCTATTATTTTAGGGATAATAGGAAATTTTTATCTTTTCAAAAAGAGTAGTTATTTTCTTTAGAAAAATTGGTTTCATAAGCAACACATAAATATCTACCTTTTCTGAAAAAGTAGTTTTTTTCTTCAGAATTTGTACAAGGAGGTGAAAAGACACTACCCTTTGGAATAATTGAAGGTCTGTTAAACAAGAGGTATTACCCTTTTGAAAGGTGGCTATTTCTAATTGGAGGTTCATTTAAAGGAGGTTGTCTATTCTATTTTCTAAGGCTAGTTAATCTAATGATACTCATTAAAGGTGAAGTATATCAAGGTTGAATTATGAGTAGCAGTTACTTAATTATTCAATGGAGTGGAATGTTCGGTGGACTGAGTTGGCACAAAAATTTAAATAATTCGATTTCGTGTCACTTAACCTCATCGTGATTAAGGGCATGAAAATCATTTTTTCCCATTTACTCTGAGAAATCTACAACGAGGCAATTTATTTTCCTCCAACAAGCGGTTTTTTACCTTTGTGCAAATAGTTAGGGCTTCATAGATGGTGTTGTTCATAATTTTACATGTCTGCATTAGCATTTGAGTTAGTTGTTAACAAAATGGGTAAGGATTGTAAGGTAAACCATTCATAACCTACCAATACACGTTTTGTTGATCACTGTGCAAAGGCACAGTTCCAAGCAGTAGAATGGTATCAGTTTTTGAAGAAGTTCTCAAGAGAAAACGTTGCAGTTTCTCAATCATTTGCCGAGTCTTTCAATGGAGAGCAGGTCAAGCTGGGATTTCAGACCTTCAATATTACAAAGACCATCATAGTATGAGCTACCCAACTATTAGCTACATGTGAGTCATGGTATAGAAGAAGAACACTGTTTAGAGAGATTTAAATCCATATCTTAAACCTGAGCATGAAAATGTAGATTGGACCCCTACTATCCATATTTCTTATTTTAGGCCTGAATGGCAAGGATTTATTACCACAATGCAGCATTATATCACCTCTGAAGGCCTGTTTTCGATAGTACATCAGTATAAGATGAGGTTTTTAGCTCATATTTCAGGCTCTTAACCTATGAACCTCCCATTCTTCCTCTACAAATATTTCTTGACAATGTTTGAAAAGATACAATAAACCCCACATTATTCTCTCCATAATATTTATCACAGGGGGTTAATGAAAATGTTGTTTGTTTATCATATGAAGAAGAAAAGAACCGCATGGAACAAGTTCCTAGCAGATGAGGGTTTCAACATTGTTAATTCAAGGAGAAAAGTAGGAAGACCTTGAAGATAAAAGACCCAAGAGGAACAGTCAAGCCCTGCACCTATACTGAACCCTTCACAAACTGGTCAATCTTCTTCACCATCAAGCATGCAGACAAGAAACTGAGCTCGAAGAGCTAGAGTTAAAACCACCATTCCTATAGCTATGATGCAACCACCAAAGGAGGTTTATACCAGAAGGTTACCTAAGGAACCAGAAACCTTGGAGTCTTTCAGGCAAGAACATGCAAGAAATATGAAACAAAAGGCCACTCTACTTGAGAAGAATGCTATTTCCAAAAACATGGAGGAGGTAGCTTCCTCTTCAAGGAATAAACGCAGAAGAAGACTCATTCATTTAGAAGGATCTTAAGTGGAAGTCACCCCTGAAACATTAGCACTAAGCCCTGTTCTAGTGACTAAACAGGAGAATGAATAAGTCAATGTGACTCCAGTAGTAGAGAAACCAACATTGGCACAATTTGTTTCCTTCTTTAAAACATCAGCTAAGGGGAAGAGTAGAGTTTCAGAGACTACAACAGAGGAAGCAACAATAGCCCAAATTTATTCATCACTAATTTCATTAGCTGAAGGAAAGAATAAAGTAACAATCCACTCATACTCATCATTTGAGGAAGAGAGTAGTGAAATAGAGTTTACTGAAAAAAAGTTTCAAGAGGAGAAGCAAAGTAGAGTCATCCAAGGAATGAGAAGGCCTTCATACATTCCTAATCCATATATTCAAAGGCCTCACACGAGACCAAAAAATAAGCTTAGAGTAGCTAGTAAGCTCATAGCTAATCCTGCCCTTAGAGATGAAATTATAAACATAGATGGGAGTCTAGAAAATGATTCAGGGAAGAAGAAGGCACAAAAGAAGAAACAAGCTCAGAAAAGAAAACCAAATAAGAGGGTCACTAAGGCAGAAACTCTTATGTTTTTGGCCTCTGTTCTAGATTTTTAATGATTAAATATCATCATTTTGGGCATGTCTATAAATTTATCAGAAATAGCTACCTTTTCTAAAAGAGTAGCTATTTTCTACATAATTTGTATAAGAAGGTAAAAAGGTAGCTCTTTGTTTTGGTATCGAGGAATGACAGTAAATGGTGATAAATTATATGTTGCCTTAGTGGTAATGGTTTTTTCCAACTTTCATCCAGTGAAACTATCTTTGAGGTGTCATTTTTAGTTGGTTACTGCTTCACTTTTGTGGATAAATATCCAAGTGTCATTTTGAGTTAAAGTTGTTGCACTTTTTGTGGAATAAGTTTTTCCAGGAAACAAGGAGAAGTCAGCCACCTCAGCTCAACCATTTCGATCTCCATATTATCATATTTTTTCTTCATATACATGTAAACCAAATATTGTATTTCAGACTACTTTTCTGTTATTTTTAACATAATCTTTACTATATCTAGAAGATTGTAATAAATTTCCTACAACAGACTTGCACTTTTCGTGGAAGCTTTAACATAACAACTTTTTGTATATATACTATGAAAATAAATGAGGAAAGGGTTCACATGTTTTTCATATCATTACATTATAATATTCAAATACACTCTTGAGGAATTATGAATGATTTGATGTGTGTATTGTATATTTCCCTACGTGTTTCCATATCTTACAGTTTAAATTCTAGATTGTGATCTACATATGTTGTCTCTTGTTTTTGTCAGTCTTATGATATAGCTGTACATGATTATCTATTTTTATCAGTCTTGTTTTACAAGATTTCTCGATAAAATGTGTATTGTAAGTCTATTCATAAGCATTCCTTGTGACATAAATATTTCAAACATGTGATGAGACTCTAGTAAGTCTTGAATAAGCATTTCATCAATACATTATAGGACTGAGATCTTATGCTTTCCTTTCATCTTAATTGTGAACTTCTATCATATTGGCTCACTATTCTTTTCACATTCTCCTAACCCTTAGAATACAAATTTACCCTTGCTACCACATCAAATATTAGTACCCTCATATGTGTGAGTGATTTATCAGTTTAAAATATTTTTATTTTCTAGTGTGTGAGAGCTTCAACCACCTTCCAAAACATAATCAAACTATGAGAAAATCCCTTGAGTTTAAAATGTGTCTCGTTAGGTACTTGTTACAATCCAAGTGCTGATTTCAGCGTTAACATCTTTTGGTGCATCTGAAGGGAGACAAATATTCTGAACTAAGTATTCTCCCGAAGTTTTGGCATGAATGCCTAATACTAGTTTTTAAGGGTGAATAAAAAAACTAGTAACTCTTTCTGATTGTAATTATTTCACCTGACAACTCCACAACGAGGATGAGGGGTTTTAAGACCACCTACTATAAGAATAAATCTGAGATAACCTCTTGCGACTCCAGTCTCTGATCTGGAAAAGATCATAAAGGGTGCAAGAGGGAAAGAGAAATCAGCTGAAGCTACTTCACATTCAGTGAAAAAGGTGCATTCAAAATATATTCCAAAGGAAAAGGTACCATCATCTATCTTAAAAGCTAATGAAGTTTCAGTTTCAAATGAATGTACTGAAATATTTCAAGTTGAAACTGCTTCTATAAAAGATAACGTAGATGATGTTAGCTTAGATTCAGTTAAAGGTACCTTTGAATCATCATTTAGTAAATCAGACTAGTGAAAGAAGAAAAATCAAAGGTTTTAGGTGTCAGTGAATAAAACTAGGAACCATAAGCCTTTGTGTTAACATAATGATAATTAGAACAGGCATTAGAGATTCCACCCTACATAGATATGGGTATCATTGATTTGTGTTAACACATGAGCATAAGATGTTTTAGATGAAAAAATATATAAAATGAAATGATTAGAAAAAACTGGGGTAGTTAGAGAAGGAGCATTAATGATGGATTGGTTGATTAGATCAAAAGATTTTCTTTTATTGTATCCCAATTTGAAGAGTGCATTTTTCTTAACCATTACTTATAATGGTAAAACAATTTGGGAAAAGTTTGGAACAAATCTCTTGAAAAAAATTATTTGTCCTAAAAAAGACTGCGTGGGTTTCTTATTATGGGGATGAGAGAGTTCAGAAATTTCCTTTATCTTTATAGATCTATTCAAATGCCTTATTTTGAGACAATAAATCCTAAAAAATTTCCTTCACTTAAAGTGAAATAATACTTTTTCAGATTTAAAGGAATTCCATATTTTAAACAGTGTTCCAAGGTTTCCTTAAGATCATGATAGTGGTTGCTTATTTTCTTATAATAAATGCTTATATCATCTAAATAGAAAACCACAATTTTATTTATCAATCCTATGAAATAAATGTCCATTTATCTTTGAAAAGTTTCTCCTTCATTGATTACACCAAAAGGCATCTTTTGGTAGGCATAAATGCCCCATTTAGTTCTAAATGTTATCTTTAACCGATCTCCAGTGTTAACACTGCTACAAATTTCAAAGTCTGGTCACCATTGTAATTGTGTCTTTGATCCTCTCTTGCCCCCTAGTATATGGTTGAAGGCCCTGGATGGTTAAAAATGTGTCAAAGTTTTTATTATTTTCAACAAAATCCAAAATTTTGAGTCAAATAGTTTGTGTTTGTGTCTTACAGTAATTAGGGTAAATTTTCTTTTAAATAAGTCTTTTAACTACCTTGAGTAGTTAAGGCCATGGATTTAGTTTGAGAAGTATTATTTATTCATAATGGTATCTTATATCCAAGGATAAGGATAAAGTGTCAGAGTCGTCTGCTATTTTAGGGATAACAGGAAATTGCTACCTTTTCTGAAAAGGTAGCTATTTTCTTTAGAAAAATTGGTTTCATAAGAAACACAGAAATAGCTACTTTTTTCTGAAAAATTAGTTATTTTCTTCAGAAATTGTACAAGGAGGTGAAAAGGCATTACTCAGGTGAAAATACACTACTCTTTGGAATAACTGAAGGTCTGTTAAACAAGAGGTATTACCATTTTTAAAGGTGGCTATTTCTAATTGAAGGTTTATTTAAAGGAGGTTGGTTATTCAATTTTCTAAGGCTACTCATTAAAGGTGAAGTATATCAAGGTTGAACTACGAGTAGCAGTTAGTTAATTATTCAATGGAGTGAAATGTTTGGTAGAGTGAGTTGGCACAAAAATTTAAATCATTTGATTTCATGTCACTTAACCTCACCGTGATTAAAGGCATGCAAATCATTGTTTCCCATTTACTTTGAGAAAGCTACAGTGAAGCAATTTGTTTTCCTACAAGAAGTAGTTTGCTACCTTTGTGCAAAGAGTTAGGGATTCATGAATGGTTGTTGTTCATAATTTTATATGTGTGCATTAGTAGTTTAGTTAGCTGTTAAGGAGATGGGTAAAGATGGTTAGGTAAATCATTCAGAACCTTCCACCACACGTTTTGTTGATCACCGTGGAAAGGCACAGTTCCAAGGAATAGGATGGTATCATATTTTGAAGAAGTTCTAAGGATAAAACATTGCAGTTACCCAATATTTTGAGAGTCTTTCAATGGAGAAAGTCAAGCTGGGGTTTTGGACCTTCAAGATCACAGAGACCATCATAGCACGAGCTACCCAGCTGTTAGCTACATGTGATTCATGGTATAAAAGAATAACTTTGTTCAGAGAGGATTTAAATCCATAACTTAAACTTGAGCATGAAAATGTGGATTGGACCCCTAATATCCATATTTCTTATTTTGGGCCTGAATGGAAAGGATTTATTACCATAATGCAACGTTATATCACCTATGAAGACATGTTTTCCGCAGTGCATTAGTATCAGATGAGGTTTTTAGCTCATATTTCACGCTCTAAACCTATGCACCTTCCATTCTTCCTCTACAAATATTTGTTGACAATGTCTCAAAAGATACAACGAACCTCACATTATTCTCTCCATAATCTTTATCACAAGGGGTTAATGAAAATTTTGGTGGTTTATCATTCGAAGAAGAACATGACCACATGGAACAAGTTCCTAGAAGATGAGGGTTTCAACAGTGTTAATTCAAGGAGAAAAGTAGGAAGGCCTTCAAGACAGAAGACCGAAGAGGAATAGTTAAGCCCTGCACCTATGCTAACCCCTTCACAAACTGGTCAATCTTCTTCACCATCAAATAGGCAGACAAGAAACTCAGCTAGAAGAGCTAGAGTTAAAACCACCATTCCTATACCTATGATGCAACCACCAAAGGAGGTTTATGCCAGAAGGTTACCTAAGGAACCACAAACTATGGAGTCTTTCAAGCAAGAACATGCAATCAAGCTTAAAAAAAAGGCCACTCTACTTGATAGGAATGCTATTTCTAAAAACCAGGAGGAGGTAGCCTCCTCTTTAAGAAATAAACACAGAAGATAACTAATTCTCTCAGAAGGACCTCCAGTGGAAGTCAACCCTGAAACATTAGTACCAAGCCCCATTCTAGTGACTAAACAGGAGAATGAAGAAGTCAATGTGACTCTAGCAACAAAGGAACCAACACTGACACAAGTTTTTTCCTCTCTCAAAACATCAGCTAAGGGGGGGAGTAAAGTTTCAGAGACTACAACAGAGGAACCAACGATAGCCCAACTTTATTCATCTCTAATTTCATTAGCTAAAGTAAAGAAGAAAGTAACAATCCACTCATACTCATCATTTGAGGAAGAGAGTAGTGAAACAGAGTTTACTAAAATAGATTTTGAAGGGGAGCGATAAGGTAGAGTCATCGAAGGAAGGAGAAGGCCTTCATCCATTCCTAATCTATATATTCAAAGGCCTCACATGAGACCAAAAAATAATCTCACACTAGCTAGTAAGCTCATAGCTAATCCTGCTCTTAGAGATGAAATTATAAACATAGATGAGAGTTCGGAAAATGATCTAGGGAAGAAGAAGGCTCAAAAGAAGAAAAAAGCTCAGAAAAGAAAACCAAATAAGAGGGTCACTAAGGTAGAACCTCTTAGATTTTTGGCCTCTATGCTATATTTTTAATGATTAAATATCATCACTTTGGGCCTCTCTATAGATTTATCATAAATAGCTATATTTTCTTAAAAAAGTAGCTATTTTCTACAGAATTTGTATAAGAAGGTAAAAATGTAGCTCTTTGTTTTGGTATCAAGGAATGACACTAAATGGGGATAAAGTATATGTTTCCTTAGTGGTAATGGTTTTTTCCAAGTGTCATCCAGTGAAACTATCTTCCAGGTTTCATTTTTAGTTGGTTACTGCTTCACTTTTGTGGATAAAGATCCAAGTGTCATTTTCAGTTAGTTGTTGCAATTTTTTTGGAGGAAGTTTTTCCAGGAAACGAGGAGCAATCAGCCACCTCAGCTCAGCCATTTTGATTTCCATATTATCACGTTTTGTCTTCATACATGTGTAAACCAAATATTTTATTTTAGAGTACTTTTTTGTTATTTTTAAGATAATTTTTACTATATGTAGAATATTGTAATAAAGTTCCTACAACAAACTTGCACTTTTTGTTGAAGCTTTCACAGAACACCTTTTCGTATATATACTATTAAAATCAATGAGGAAAGGGTTTGTATGTTGTTCATATCATTACATCCTGTGTTGTATACTTTTGAATTTATGATATCAAAATACACTCTTGAGGAATTATGAATGAATTGATGTGTGTATTGTTTATTGCCCTATGTGTTTCCATATATTGCAGTTTCAATTCTAGATTGTGATCTACATATGATATCTCTTGTTTTTGTAATTCTTATGATATATTTGTACATGATTATCTATTTTTATAAGACTTTTTTTACAAGCTTTCTAGATAAAATGTGTATTGTAAGTCTATTCATAAGCATTCCTTGTGATAAAAATATTTTAAATGTGTGACGAGACTCGTCTAAGTCTTGAATAAGCATTCTTTCATCAATACATTATAGGTCTGAGATCTTATGTTTTCCTTTCATCTTAGCAGTGAAATTCTATCATATTGACTCACTATTCTTTTCACATTCTCCTAACCATTAGAGTACAAACTTACCCTTGCTACCAAATCAAATACTAGTACCCTCATATGTATGAGTGATTTATCAGTTTAAAATATTTTTATTTTCCAGTGTGTGAGAGCTTCAACCACCTTCCAAAACTTAATCCACCTATGAGAAAATACCTTGAGCTTAATATGTGTCTGGTCTGGTACTTGTTACAATCGAAGCATTGATTCCAGTGCTAACATCTTTTGGTGCATCTAATGAGAGACAAATATTCTGAACTCAGTCACTTCTCCTGAAGTTTTTGCATGAATGCCTAGTACTAGTTTTTAAGGGTGAATAAAAAAAATAGTCACTCTTTCTGATTGTAATTAGCTCACCTGATGACTCCATAATGAGGACAAGGGGTTTCAAGATCACCTACTACAAGAAGAAATCATAGATCACTTCCTGTCACTCCAGTCTATGATCCTGAAAATATCATAAAGCATGCAAGAGGGAAAGAGAAATCAAATAAAGCTACACTGATTTCAGTGAAAAATGTGCATTCAAAGTATATTTGAAAGGAAAAAGTACCATCATCTATCTTAAAAGCTAATGAAGTTCGAGTTTCAATGACTCTACTGAAATATTTCAAGTTGAAACTGATTCTATAAAAGATAAAGTAGATGATGTTATCTTAGATTTAGCTGAAATAACCTCTCAATCATCATTTAGTAAATCAGAGACAAGTATTACTCCAGTGAAAGAAAAAAAATCAGAGGTTTTAGGTGTCAATGAAGAAAACCAGGAATCAAAAGCATTTGTGTTGACAGAATGAGAATTAGAACAGGTATTAGAGATTGCACCCTACTTAGATAGGGCTATTTTAACTACAAAATATATTAAAACAATTCTAAGATTTCTTCAAACTCATCCTAAATATCAGTCCTCCCTTATTCCACAACAGGATTATTCTCACTTGTTTCAAAACCCATCTATTGGCTCATCCTCTTCTCATCAAGAAAAAGGTAATCATCCTGAAAATTTGACCTTTAATCTCTCTTACTTTTTAGATAAAAAAAAACAAATTTGAAGTTGCTACAATCCTTCAAGAATATACATTTGAATTTGATTCTCTTGGAGAGGTTGAAACAAAATCCTCTTCTGTTCATTTCTTTGAAAATCCATTGTTTTTCAGCTCAAAATCCTAAAGAACCAGCTCAATAAATTCAATTTTATTCCATTCCAAAACAAATAAAAACTCCACAGACTACAATTTCTAATACCTAGACATCTACAACAACAAGTCTTCCACTAATTGTACCTCAACAAGTCATGGCTCAACCTCCTCCTAAAAGGATGCATCATATTTTTGCTACAAGATATGCCACTTTCTCTTCATCAACCTTTGCATCCTCTTCCTCAAGGGGATTATCTGAAATATTTTCCCAAATATACAGGGGAGGGAGAAGGAGTATTTGCTGAAGAATTCTTATATTCCTTTTATAGTTATGCTGATAACCAAAACATTGAACATGAATATGTCTGGTCAAGCCTCTTTGTTCAGAGCTTGGGTGGAGAAGCTCGTAAGTGGTTCAGAAAATTTCCACCAAATTCAATAACAAGAATAGATGCTTTAGACGAAGTGTTTGTAAAAAAATGGGGTCACCATAAGGATTACTTGTATTACCTTACAAAGTTTGAAGCTTTAAAGAAGAAGACTGGTGAGCCACTGGCAGAATTTACAAAGAGATTCAATAAAGTCTATCAAAAGATTCGTGTAGAATTCAAACCTCCTCAAACACAGCCATGATAAATTTTTCCAATGCCTTAGACTCAAATTTTTCATTGTGGTTGAGAGCTGAGAAGCCACAAACATTGGTGGGTATGCAGGAGGCTACTATTGGAGTGCAATCCAATCTCATGGTCTCAAATAAACTAAAAATAGAAGAGAAACTAAAAATAGAAGAGGGGAAGGGAGTAAAGGATAAGAAAAAAATGAAAGAGGAGAAACCATCTTCTTCCTCTAAAAATTTCAGCGGCTGAAGAAAAGCTTGATCAAATGTCTAATTTGATTAAAGATATTGCTTCCAAAATGACTAAACTGGAGTTAAAAAATAGGTCTGTTGTTAGGCCCATTCAAAAAGAAGGAAATAGAAATCAGGCTCCTTTTAGGAGACCCTTTCAGCCTCAAAATTTTTTACAACACCCAAGAAGAAATCCCGATGATCAAGAGGTTCAACCTCTACTGACCAATTTTGTTGAATAAAATCAACAAGAACAAGAACAGGAAGATGAAGACATAAATCTAGTTGGGGAGACATCACAGTCAACTTGCTTGAATTTTCAAGAGTATGAGGATCAATCTAGGATAAATATCTTTTCAAATGACACAGATGCTCATATTCATGTCCAAAATGAGAAAAAGCGGGCTGAAAATCAGACATGAAATTATAGTTTGAGGTCTAAAGGGGTTTTCCAATAGCGCCCAAAAAAACAAGATTCTGAAAAACATGTTTTTAAACAAAAGGAAAAATTTAATGATGTTCCTTCATTTCCTAACCTTGCCCCAATCATGAAAACTGCTTTGAAAAATAAAGATTTAGCTCTTTTCAATTTCAGTTTCAAGTCATAATTAAATAAAATCATGATTTTGGTTCCGTTCCTTGAATTGTTGAAAAATCTATCCTACAGAGAGTCATTTAAAATTCCATTACAACCATCTCTTTCTCTTTATTCAATCAATATATAGGATGAAAATCCTACCATCTAATTTGGCATCCATGTCCAAGATTAGAATGATGATAATTCTCCACCTGTTTATCTTTCACTCAATATTCATAACAAACTACTGCATAAATGCCTATTAGATTCTGGGGCCTTTCACAATCTATTGCCTAAGAAAGTGATGGATGAACTAGGATTGGAAATCACCAAGAAATACCATGATCTTACACATTCAAATCTAAAAGGGTCAAGTGTTTAGGAGTGATCAAAGATTTGGTAATTTCCCTTACCTAGCTTCCAATGAAAATTCTAGTGATGGACATAGTGGTTGCAGACATACCATCTAGATTTGGAATGCTTCTTTCCAGATCTTGGTCCAAAAATTTGGGAGGCACCCTTCAAATGGATATGACCTACCACACTATCTTGGTCTTTGGAGGAGGCTTCAGGAGATTGTATAGGGAAACACAAATAACTTATATCATAAGTGATTAACAAAATCCATAAAATCATGCTATATATGCATAAGAGAAGGAATTAGGGTCATCCATATTACACCTTGCTGCTGATGACATAAATTTTTAGCCTAAAATTTAAAAAAAAACAACATTTACAGGTCATAAATGAGCGGAATTCAGAAGTAGGGCAGATTTGGAAATTGTATTTTGATGGACCCTCATCACGAGAGGCATCAGGGGCTGGTGTAGTTCTTATTGCTCCTAGTCAACAGGTAGTGACTCCATCACAAAAATTACAATTTGTCACTACCAATAAAATTGTTGAGTATGAAGCACTTATTTTGGGTATGAAAGCAATAAAATATTTGGGAGCTGAGCAATTGATTGTTTTTGGTGATTCAGAATTGGTGGTACAACAGGTGAGAGATAATTTTCTAGTGAAAATTTTAAAATTAAAAAATTATAGAAATGAAGTGTGGGATTTAATTGAACATTATTTTTCTGCGTTCAGTTTGACTTATGTTTCCAGAGAAGAAAATGAAATGGAAGATTCACTTGCCATAGTTGCTAGTAATTTTAAGGTTCCTCTTAATGTTAAAGTAATATATGATGTCCAGATAAAAAGCATACCTTCCATTCCTGACAATATCGAATATTGCAAAGTATTTGAAGATGATAAAGAAGTTCAAAAATTCTTGGAATGTGAAGAGGAATTTTCAGACATTCAGATTGATAATGAGCAAGAAATAGTTGAAAGTGAGAACAACGAGCCATTTAAAAAGACTATAGCTAGGAAAGACATTATTGATCTAAAAACAAAATTCATTCGTAAAGGCTCGGTTCCTTTAGAGAGGTTGTTTAACAATAATGATTTCTTTTTAAAGCATGATAGTAAGAAAGATGGAGAGAGTATGGTTGACTGCAATATTGGTACAAAAAATCAGCCTAGATATGTTAAAGTTTCTATGTTTCATCCTGTTGGCTCCCTATTATTTGCAAGAGTAGCAAGAACAAATACTGCATGGGCCACATCAGAACCACTTTGGAATCCTAGGATCTAGCCTTCCTAGATTTAGAGAGGGATCTCTCTATTAAGGTGCTTTTTATTGATATATCTTTCTACTCTTTGTTTAAGATTTTAGGCTAGTTATGAAGTTCTAAGGACTTATTGTTTTGGTTGGATTAATTGATATATTGAAGGATCAATGACGTGACTGATTGAGGGAATGTTTCAGCTGAACAAATAGATTGTGAGAAGACATCAATCCATTGGGCTATGGAGTCATAAAAGGATTTAATTGTTCATCAACTCTGTAAGGGTATTCATAGGGCAAGCTAACCATATCAAGTGGATTCTTTAGATTAGGTTTTGATATGAAACAATAATAAATTGTGAAGGTAGCAAAGCTACAGTCAGTTAAGAATGTTCTAGCTCTACTTAGACAAGAAAATCCTTTTAAGGTAATTGTTTGGAGCAAGCCAAAGGATAGGTAAAACCATAGACCTCTTTGGACAAACTTTAATAAGCAACCTCTAAGACAACAATCCAGTAATTCATGAACTACTTTCAGATAAAGAAAACATGTAAGATAACAGTAGGAGTGGTCTAAGATCAAACAAAAATAATCTAATCTACTTTTGACAAACTCTCAAAAGACTCTTCAAAGCAACATTTCAAGGCAGACCAGAGGGCAGGGCATACCATAAACCTCTCTAGTTTTAGACTTTAGTAAGTGTACTTTAAGGAAAGGTCCTAAAAAACAATATCTCAAGTCTTACTCAAAGGAACATGGGTTCACCATAATTTCCTTGCTTTCACTCTATTGAATCATTTCCAAGACAACAAGCTAGATGTAACTAGAAGGAAATTAAGAATATTCCAATCAAACTTTAAAAAATAAAAACATATAAATAATACAGAAAGAAATAGCGTGCTGAAGCAGCAAATCCTAATCTAAACTTTTGTTTCTTTATCAGAGAAAGATGGACATAATGGAAAACATAAGGAGAAACAATAACAATTTAGGATAACTTCACCATTGATATAGCTCAATGATTGTGTGAACATGCTTGTATTATTGATGATAAAACCATTTACAATACTCTAGGTACAATAGCTCTATGCAACTCAGAGCTTTCTTTAGTTCAGTCTAGCATTCCTCAACTAGATCAGCAATAGAAATTAGTCCAATGACCATCAAGTAACCAACATTTAAAATGAGGCCCATATGCAAAATTAGGAGGTGCTTCCAAACTAGGGTGTTTAAATGTTATTTATTACAGATTTAATGATTTTTGACCTTTGATACCATGCAAAGCCCAAGGCAAAAATATCTGAAAGAGTTACTCTGAAATAATAACTTTGTCTTAACTTCTGAGTTATTTTAGTTGAAATATTTTCACTTTTAAGGCTTGGAAATAACTTTGTAATAACTGTTGAGCTACTTTTAAAATATCTTTGACTGTGTAATAACTGTCTGATGCCTTTATGGAAAGGAAACATGCTATAGGTGGCAAATATGTCTTTGGAGAAGTAATTGCTTCTTTGTTGAGTTATTCAAAGTTGTCTTTGGGTTATCTGTCTTTGTTTTAATCATAAAACTTAGTAATTAGGCCTCTGATCTCTTATTTAGCTTTATAATTTTCCTTACTGTATTTATTCTCTGTTTCTACTTTATGACCATTTTGTTCATTTATCCTTTGCTTTAAGCCTTTGAATTTCATCTTTAATCACTGTCTTTAAGGGATAATCCTCTGTGTTTATCCTTCGATTTAGGATTTAGCATTAATCCTTCTGTTCTTTTTTTCTTCATTGCTTCCCCTGACTGTGATTTTCTGTGTGCAGGGATGGCTTCTTCATTGCGTTGGAGGGTCATTGATTGACCGATGATCATGATTCATCATCAATAAAAACCCTAAGAAAAATCTCTCTAATCTTCATAATTTGTTCTTAAGACCCATGAGTCGACACCAAGAGGTTTTATTCAACAAACATTAGTGGGAGGGCATCTGGCCTATTTCTTCCATTAAAAACCTACAAAAACATAAAACAACGTGAATTTAAAACCTGCGGGAGTGGAGAGAATACATTTTTTTGGGTTTCTGAGGCATCGGGGGGAAATTTGCAGAGGAAGAGAGAGTGCAGAGGGAAAATTTTGTAGGCAGAACCATGGGGAAAATCAAACAGAGGGGAAGAACTTTGAATTTTGGTGCAGAGGTGAGAGGTGGTTTTGGAAAACCATGACGGTTTATCATGCAGGCGAAAGCTGGTAAGTGGTATTGGCCCGTGGTTGTGCGATTCCATAGATTAATCGACGCATGTCCAGGGAAAAACTGCTTATTTCGCGTGGATTAGGAGTATTAAACTTCGGCACAAAATCCTACACGATATGAGTTTGAGTTGTCGGATCTTAAGGGGTGAGATCGACGGTGCGAAGGGTTTCGGGACCAGGGCGCAGATCTGTGGAGTGGAGCCCAAGACAGGTGTCAGGATTTCATTTGAGGAAGGGTTAAGTGGTGAGCGGGGCCTAGGCATGATGACGTGGAATTTTTTTCGTGTAGCGTGGGTTTGTATAAAGAATGGGCGGAGTGATAGGGGTGTGACTTCTATTGGATCAGGGCCTAAGTTTCGGGATCAATGGTGAAGATTGGTCGGGAAGGAAGAAAAGAGACGGGGTAAGGTAAAGGGGGAAGGGGCTAGGAAATAGGTGAGAGAGATGGTCCTATGTGGTCAAAGAAGACCCAGCGCTAATATGGGTAGGGGTTTAATGGAATAGAAGTAGGTCGGGTTTTAGAGTCATATGGGTGAGGGGGCTGGGTTTTTAAGCCAAAAAGGTGCTTAAAGGACTTTTTCGCAAAAAAAGGTGGGTTTTAACATAAAAATAGAGTTTTGCAAGGTTTTTAAGAGGTTCAATAGGGCAGAAATCAAATTTTAAACAATGTAAGAAGGTTTTTTACATTTGTTTAAGTTTTTTTAGACAAAAATAATGAATAAGGAGGGGTTATAAGGGTTTTTTAGGGGAAAAAAGAAATGTGTTTTGAGAGGGGAAAAAGGGGAATGAATGAGGGTGTCAATGGAGTGATGAATGAGGTCAGTGAGCCCATAAAATGGAGTCTTCTTAGAGTAGCAGGGTGAAATTTTGAGAAGGAAAAGATGAATTATTTTAATGAAACAATGAAGCTTAGGATGATGAAGGTAATGAGATTTCTAGAACTCACAATGTTTCTCAAATATTGTTTCCAGAAATCCAAAATAATCATTTAGTAATATTTTGATATCAGCTAAAATTATAGATGGCTAACAATGGCTTCAATTAGGGAGGCCAGCTCCTTTAGGAGGTGTCAAGAACCTCAAAGATCAAATCTCTGGAATAAGTAGACCAGTGCCTTATCTTGCACCTTGACAAACCTCCATTAGACTTGATGACTTGCTACTTTGAAGAAGTGATTTTTCAGCATCTGAATGATATTATGATTAATTCTAACTCAAATTCTACCTACCCATCATACTTGTTCTAACATTATTTCTTCATTGGGTGCATTTGAATTTGCCAGCCCTTGACATCCTTTTCTTTTGAAAATAGGAAACTAACAAATTCTACACTTATATCATCTAAGAGTTCATATTAAACTGATGAACTCATTTCTTTATCTAGCTATTCTAACTATCTGTCAACATTAAGTTGTATGATATATTTTTATTCTCTAATTTAAAATAGAAAATTGAAAACATAACCAAATTAGGATTGGACAGTCTGATTTTTTATGAGCAGTGATACTTTGTACAAGTTTTCATTCAGAATTTATTTTGTAGAACTTTAACACAGAAAATTGAGGGCTGAAATCTGGAATTTGCTTTTTATCCCTCTCTTCAGGGACTATCTTGGTTCATATTTTGAGCTTTGGAACCACTTTTCTCTTTTCCTAATCTAATCTAATCTACTGATAAGCCAAGTTTAGACAGTTTGGAAAATCTTCATTCACTAACCTATCAACAGATATTTAAAACTCACTTAGTCATGATTAGGCTGTATGACTGAATAAGGCTTCTCTCCTTAAGTAGTGGCATTTGGACTTGCTCACTTTCAGAACTTACTCTTTTTTGGTATGGAGCTGTACCTTTTCTTTTTATACCCTCTTTTTATTTGTTTTTATATTTTTGTATTCATATTTTCTTTGATATTTTCTTTCAACAATATTATATACAATGGATAAAGCTTTAAACTTGGCATCACTAATGGAAATAATGTTTGAACATCTTGCCATTGACAGGGCCTCCAAAAAGTTCTGTTCCATCCATCTCCTGTAAGAAAAATACATTGTTGCCTCTGGCAGAATGGATAATGTATGGACCTTTCCATAGATTTTCAAACTTACCATGATTTCCCTTGTCTTCTCTTCTTGAGTCCCATTTGGGCACTTTTTCACCAATGTTGAAATCATTTGCTTTTGTTCTTTTGTCAAATAGCTTCTTGATGTTTTCTTGCACTTGTTGTGTTCTGTTGTAGACTTACTCTCTTGTTTGCTGCAACTATATGGTCTAATTTATCCTTCTTATCATGTCATTTTCTTTAGACTATACTTATTGGATCAACTTCATAACTGGCACTCCTAGGCTTGTTGGAAAAATTGCATCTGCTCCATAAACTAGCTGGTAGGGAGACATTCCAATTGATTTCTTGCATGTCAACCTGTCTGCCCATAATGCATGTACTAGGTTGATGTGCCATGACTTTATATTTCCTTAAAACAACTTGTTGATGATTTTTATCAAACATTTGTTCGAGGATTCTGCCAACCCATTACCTTGAGGGTAATAAGTTTTGGAATGACCCAATGTGATCTGATATTTGTGGCAAAAGTCCACCATCCTCTTGGATCTAAAGGCAACAACATTGTCAGTGATAATCTTTCTAGTACAACCAAATCTAGACAAAATATGGTTTTCAAGGAATTTGATGATGACTATATCAGTAGCAGTTCTAGATGGGATGGCCTCTATCCATTTTGTAAAGTAATCAGTTGCTGTGAGGATCCATTTATGTTGGGCAGCTGAAGAAGGATGTATTTCCGCAATGAAGTGTAGGCCCCACTATTGAAAAGGATCTTCAACAGAAATAGAATGCAGAGGTAAGGGTAAGAGTTCTCTTTTGCCTTCAAAGATTTGACATTTGTGGCAAGAAACTACTAATTTATGGATGTCTTGGAAGAGGGTGAGCCAATAGTAACCAACTCTAAGGATTTTGTTGACAGTTGTTTTCCAATAGAGGTGGCCTCCACATTCCCCTTCATGAAACTCATGCTTGATCTTCTCTACATCATTCTCAAACAAAAATTTAAGCAATATACCACTAGAAATTTTCCAATATAACCATTTATCTATAATGTAGTAATTTACAGCTTTTAACTTCAAGAAACTTTCCTTTGTCTTAGATAAACCAGGAGGAACATTAAGATAAAAGAGCACATACAAAATATCAACATACCAAAGTGAATTCAGTAATACTTCTTCAACAAGAGGGGTTGTGCATTCTTCTTGTTCTTCTAAAACATCAACCATATTCATATCTAAGGCTTTAAGATTTGATTCAGCCATAATTTTTGCAAGTCCTTGTCCTTTGACCAGTTTAGTGGGTCTGATTTCTAAAACATATTCTAATATAATAGCAATCTATTTTCCCCTTTTTCCATCCGGATATTGTGTTAAAATGTCTTTGACAACTGTGTGTGGAACAAAAGCAATGATGTGTAAATGTAAAATGTAAATTCTGAAATATTTCAAGGCCTTGATCAAGGAAAAAGCTTGTTTTTCCATTATGTTGTATTTCAGAGAAACGTCTCTTAAGGCCTTGCTGAAAAATGCAATGGGCTGCTCTTGTCCCTTTATGTTTTTTTGTAGTAGGACAACAGCAATTGTGTATTCTGATGCAAAGCAAAAAATGAAGAAATCTTTATTAAAATCAGGGTTAATGGGAACTAGTGTTTGAGTGAGTGGTTGTTTATCCAATTCAAAGGATTGCTTTGCTTCAATGGTCCATTTAACTCCTTTTTCTCTTTTTAGCATGTTTGTTATGTTTCTGAGGAGTTCAACAAGGTTTGGTATGAACCTTCTTAACATATTAATCTTTCCAATGAAATATTGCAGTTCTTGGATGTTTCTACAATGATTGATTTGCAATATTCCTTCAATCCTTTTTGGGTCTATTCTTATTCCCTCTTCAGATATGATATGGCCTAGAAATTTGTCTTCTTGGAGGCCAAATAAAGTTTTCTTGGGGTTTAAGGATAGACCATGCTTTCTACATTTCTCAAAGACTTTTCTTAAGTGAGCAAGGTGTTCTTCATCTGTTTTGGAATAGACAGTGATGTCATCTAAATATATCATAATGAAGAAGCCTATCTCTTCTAAGAAAGCAATATCCATGTCTCTTTGGAATGTGGCACCAAAATTCATTAAAAAAAAGGGCATTTTCACATACATGAAAGTTCCCCAAGGTGTAGTGAAATTTCTTTTAAGTTGATCATCAGTATGTACCAGCACTTGGTTGTATTCTGAAAAGCCATCTAGCAAAGAAATTCTCTTAGAACCCACTGCGCTTTGTAAGACATGATCCATTTTGGGCAAGGGGTAGTTGTCTTTTAAAGAGGCTTTGTTTAGGTTTCTAAGGTCTATACAAAGCCTTATCTCTCTTGTTTTCTTCCTCACAAATACATGATTGGATACCCACTCTGAGTATCTCACTCGGACTATGATTCCAACATAATACATTTTTTTGATACCTTTCTCAACCAGGGGTAATTGTTCAGGTTTTATTCTGCACAATTTTTGTCTAAAAGGTTTCTGGTTTTCTTTGAAGGGCATCTTATGTTGAATTATCTCTATATCATATGATTTTAAGTCCTCATAACTCCAAGAAAAAACATCAGAAAATTCTCTAAAAATATCAAGGTATTTCAGTTTTATATGAGTTGGAAATGTCTTGGATAATTTAATCATGTTGGGTTTTAGTTCACTGCCTATATTGCACTCTTCTATTTTAGTTTCAGTGGGTTCCATTTTTGGCTTTTTGGCAACATCATTAAAGTCAAAAAATTCTTCTAGAGGCACCAGTCCCTTTGGAAATTTATCAATGTGAGACTGCATCACTTCAAAATCTTCTTGTTATAAATTAGTGCTCGGCTCTGTTTTCTGTGGGTGTTCTACAGTTAATATATTTATATTAGTAATGTTTATATCAGAAATGTTAGGATTTTCTTATTCATAAGTTTTTTCCTAAGTAGGACAGTCTTCTTCATACTCTGAGTCTGAATTGATCATTTCAAACCCATTTCTAGACTGTAGGAAGTCCTCTATCTACTTATCTCCTTCAAATACTTTCCAATATTTGATATTATCAAGGAATGATGGTCTATATTTAACTTGGACTCTGTATTTTTTTCTTTCGTAAGGTTTTTGACATGTACTAGCAGCAAATTCTAAACCATTGGCAAGAATGTTTTGGTTTCTAGGGACAAATTTAAGCTCATATTCTCTTCATGTTTTCAAAATGTCAACAACATCATCCCTATATGCTTGTAATATTGGATGCTTAGTAGTATATTCTCCATTCACTTGTTTAATAATCAGTTCTAAGTCTCCATGAACAATTATCCTCTTGGCTCTTAGTTTTTTCAATAATTGCAGTCCTAAGAGGAGAGCCTCATATTCATCTATATTATTTGTGCATTGAAAGTTTAGTTTGTATGAATGGCCCTCAGCATGATTATTTTCTATGTTATGTACCCATATGCCTGCTCCTGAACTAGTTTTGCTAGAAGACCCATCGAAACTCATACTCCAAAGAGGTTCAATTTCATATTTGTTATTAAAGTCATTTCTATCCTCTTTGTCCTGTTTATTCTGGCTATCATTATGTTGTTTTTTAGGATCTGCACTATGTTCATTTTTATTTTGTTCCTCAAGGTTTTCACTATGTTTAGTTTTATCTTGTTTTTCATAATCAACCCTGTGTTGATGGTTGGTTTGTTGTCTATGATATTCATCAAGTTTGCTGTGATGTTCTGAGTTAGAAAATTGTTTTAGCTTTTCCTCCTTTCTTCATTTTTTTCCTATTGCTGGTTTGTCATCTCCTTCTCCTTGCTCATTAATATTTTCATCATTGTAAAGAATGAATTAGTCAAGGTCTGTGTGAATAGAATAAATATGGGAGTTGTCTAGTTTTTCTTGACTACTAACCATGTATTTCATGTGTGTTTCCCTATATAGTCTTCTTGGTTGACTAAAGATAGGGATGGTTGCATAATTCATATCCATTTGCAGGGTACCTTGGAGCTTAGCACCCCATGACGTTGAAAGGAGCATGCCATATTTAGGAGGTATATCAGCCACTACAATATCCATCACTAATCTCTTGGTAGGTATTTGTGCTAAATTGACACAAAAATCTTTGATCAGGCCTAGACATTTAACTCTGCTGGAATCAAAGGAGTACAAATCCTTGTAAGGTCTAGTTATCTCAAGGCCAAGTCTCTCCATCACTACTTTTGGCATTAGGTTGTGGGAAGCTCCTGAGTCAATCATGGAATTGTGCAGAATATTATCATGGATGTTTAGACTGACATAAAAGGGAGGAACACCTCCTTCTTGAAATTTCCCTTCTACTTCTAGTCCAAACAGAATCTTAGGCTTGTCATCAATCACATTGACAGAATCAGTTTGTTCTCCTATGTTTAAAGATCTCAGAAGTTGGGTTTTACATAGATCTTGGGTGACTAATTCAGTAAGAGGGACATGGATCTTGATTTTGGAAATTTCATTCTCTATGCTGAAAGGTATCTATGCTTTCAAAATGTTTAGATCACCCATCTTAGTCATTGTTTTCTCAACAAATTCAACTTGTTGGTTTTTGTTATGAACAATAGTCAAAATAGTTTTACTAGGAGAATTAGGTGAGTTTCTAGTGCTAATTTGGTCACCACCATGTTTGTCATTGATTTCATTGTTTTTTCAATTTTTTTTATCAAAACTTTCAGCCATTGTTTTGTTGTTTTCTCCTATCTTTTTAGAAATGTTTTCAGGATTGTTTCTAGCAAAAATTTCAGAGGCTTTCTATTTGGGAGTATGTTGACTCTTTCTACTCCTAAGGTCATATTGTTTGTGTACTTCCATTATAGCATTTTCAAAGCCTTGTTTTTAGTCTTCAGATTCTGGGCTTTCTTCATCATATGGTGTATATATGCCTTGTTATTCTTCAGTGAGGAAAACAATATCCTCATTGTTTACTCCCAATAAGTTTATGCGATCTTCCTCTATTTCTTCAATCACTCCCTCATCTTCATCAGCATATTTTTTTTGAAAAGGAGGTCTGACTTGCTGATCAGGGCCTCTTTGTCTAATTTGAGGGGGATTCCTTCTAAAGTTTTTGTTCTGATTTTGATTTTTATTTTGAGGAGTTGTTTGGTTTTATTTGGGATAAACTCTCTCATTCATTTTTATTTTTTCCATCATCATCTCCATGGTTCTAACCAGACTATCAATTTTGGAGTCTGATGTTGAGGGTCCAGCTTCATCTTTGTAGGTAACCTTTTTCTCTGCTTTCAATCTAGCCCTTCTGGCATTTAGGTTAGCTTCTAGACTTACTACCCCTTTCTGCATATCCTCTAATGTGAGGGGTTCTCTTTCCCTTAATTGATAACACATGTCTGGGTCAAATCCTTCAGGAAACTTCATTAAGGCTAAGCCTTGTGGGGATTTCATTTTTGGAGGGAGTGCATTATAAACACTATTGAATCTAGTACAATAATATTGAGCACTCTCTCCAGCATTTCTTTTAAGGTATTGTATTCTGATAGGATTTGAAGGGGATTTCTTTTGACTTCCCATTTGTTTAGGAATAGTTGATGAAAAGTAGGGAGATCATTGATACTATTAGGGGTTAAGCCTTTGAACCATTTTCTTGCTTCTCCCCCTAAAATTTGAGCAAACATTCTAAGTTTAACAGTTTCATCATCTATTTCTTGTCTGTCAAAGTAGTCATTCATTCTATCCACATGTTGTTCAGCTGTAGTAGAACTAATAGCATCATATAATGGAATCTTGGACTAATAGTCCCGTGGTAGAGAAACTAGAGGTAAAGGAAGGACTAAGGGAGCATACCATGTTGCCATGATATGAGCTTGTGAAAACAATGGGGGATTAACAAATGGAGGTAGATGATGAAGTGGAGTGGTTTGAACAGTGGATGTATGGGTGGGTGTGGCTGAAGTACTTGGACTAGCTAAGTGATTTTGAGCAGATTTAGGATGAGAGAAGACAAATTTTTGGAGAAAATGGAAATCAGGAGGAGTGGAAGGGAAGGCTTCCCTACTACTACTTTGTTGTGAGTCTACAAGCTCAAGGTTTATCTGGTCTATACCTCTTTGTGACTTGGTTCTAGATAAGCTTCTTATATGAGGTAAGTCAACTTGGGTATTTTGCAAGGTTGTAAGGTTCTTAGTGAAAGAACTTGCTCTCTGGATTGGTTTGTCAACAGTTGGGTTTTTAGATGTAGGATACTTCCTAAGGATTCTTTTAGGATTGTCAAATATTGCAGGAGGATTTGGGTCAGGATGGGATCTAGTATGAATTCTTATAGAAGCAAGGATTTTGGGCCTAACAAGTTAGAAAGGTTTTTCAGAGGTATAACAGTCTCAAGACACAAACCAAACTGTAAAATAGATACTTAACTCACAAATTATTTTTAACTGGGTATTTTTTAATGTTTTGATGATAGGGTAAGTTTCCCAGTAAAGTCAATGGAAAATTAGTGGAGTCAGCAGGTGGAAGATTTTACTTGTTTTATGACTGATTGTTGTCCACGATCATCAATCAGAAACCATTCGTAGACAATACTTGATTCATTTTAAACTAATGAGGTTTTCTAAGTTTTGAGTGAACCTGAAATGTTTATTACTCAGTATTCCCCAGTATGGTCGCCACTATGTTGGCTCCCTGTGATTTGCAAGAGTGGCAAGAAAAAACATTGCAGGGGCCACATCAGAACCACTTTGGAATCCTAGGATCTATCCTTCCTGGATTTAGAGAGGGATCTCTCTATTAAGGTGTTTTCTATTTATATATATTTGTGCTCTTTGTTTAAGATTTTAGGTTAGTTATGAAGTTCTAAGGACTTATTGTTTTGGTTGTATTAATTGATAGATTGAAGGATCAATGGTGTGACTGATTGAGGGAATGTTTCAGCTGAACAAATAGACTGTGAGAAGACATCAATCCGTTGGGCTATGGAGTCATAAAAGGATTTAATTGTTCATCAAGTCTACAAGGGTATTCATAGGGCAAGCTAACTATATCAAGTGGATTCTTTACATTTGGTTGTGATATGAAACAATAATAAGTTGCAAAGGCAACAAAGCTACAATCAGTTAAGAATATTCTAGGTATAATTAGATAAGAAAATCCTTTTAATGTAATTTTTTGGAGGAATCCAAAGGATAGGGAAAACCATAAACATCTTTGGAAAAACTAAAGAAAAGGTGTAAGATAATAGTAAGAGTGGTCTAAGATCAAACATAAATAATCTAATATTCTTTTGACAAACTCTCAAAAGACTCTTCAAAGCAACATTTCAAGGAAGACTAGAGGGCAGGGCATACCATAAACCTCTCTGGTTTTAGACTTTAGTAGGTGTACTTTAAGGAAAGGTCCTTAAAAACAATATCTCAAGTCTTACTCAAAGGAACATGGGTTCACCATAATTTCCTTGGTTTCACTCTATTGAATCATTTCCAAGACAACAAGCTAGATATAATTAGAAGGAAATTAAGAATCTTCCAATCAAACCTTGCAGAAGAAAAACATAAATATAAATAATACAAACAGAAATAGGGTGTTGAAGCAACAAATCCTAATCTAAAATTTTTTTTCTTTATCAGAGAAAGATGGACATAATGGAAAACATAAGGAGAAACAATAACAATTTAGGAAAAATTCACCATTCATATAGCTCAAGGATCCTAAAACACATGCTTGTATTATTGATGATCAAACCAGTTACAATACTCCAGGTACAATAGCTTTATGCAACTCAGAGCTTTCTTCAGTTCAGTCTAGAATTCCTCAACTAGCTCAGCAACAGAAATCATTCCAATGATCGTCAAGTAACCAACATTTAAACTGAGGCTCATATGCAATATTTATATGCAAAATGAGGAGGTGCTTCCAAACTAGGGTGTTTAAATGTTATTTATTATAGAGTTAATGATTTTTGACCTTTGAGACCATGCAAGGCCCAAGGGAAAAATATCTAAAAGAGTTACTCTGAAATAATAACTTTGTCTTAACTTCTGAGTTATTTTAGTTGAAATATTTTGACTTTTATGGCTTGGAAATAACTTTGTAATAATTGTTGAGCTACTTTTAAAATATCTCTGACTATGTAATAACTGCCTGATTCCTTTATGGAAAGGAAACATGTTTTAGGTGGCAAATTTATCTTTGGAGAAGTGATTTATTCTTTTTTGAGTTATTCAAAGTTGTCTTTGTGTTATCTGTCTTTGTTTTAATCATAAAAATTAGTAATTAGGCCTCTAATCTCTGATTTATCTTTATAATTTGCCTTACTGTACTTATTCTTTGTTTTTGTTTTATGACCGTTTTGTTCATTTATCCTTTGCTTTATGCCTTTGACTTTCATCTTTAATCACTATCTTTAAGGGCTAATCCTCTGTGTTTATCCTTTGATTTAGGATTTAACCTTAATCCTTCTGTTCTTTGTTTCTTCATTGCTTCCCTTGATTGTGATTTTCTGTGTGCAAGGAGGGTTTCTTCATTTCGTTGGAGGGTCATTGATTGACCGATGATCATGATTCATCATCAATAAAAACCCTGAGAAAAAGCTCTCTGACCTTCATAATTTGTTCTTAAGACCACTGAGTCGTCACCAAGAGGTTTTATTCAACAAACAGTAGTTGGAGGGCATCTGGCCTATTTCCACCATTAAAAACCTGCATAAACATAAAACAAAGTTAATTTAAAACCTGCGGGAGTGGGGAAAATGCATTTTTCGAGGTTTCTGAGGCATCGAGGGGTGATTTGTAGAGGAAGATAGGGTGCAGAGGGAAAATTCCATAGGAAAAACCATGGGGAAAATTAAACAGAAGGGAAGAACATTGAATTTTGGTGCGGAGGTGAGAGGTGGTTTTGGAAAACCACGATGATTTATCGCGCAGGCGAAAGGCGATAAGTGGTATTGGCCCAAGGCTACATGATTCCATAGATTAATCGACATGTGTCAAGGGAGAAATCGCTTATTTAGCATGGGTTAGGAGTATTAAACTTCGGTGCAAAATCCTACACGATATGAGTTTGAGCCGTCGGATCTCAAGAGGTGAGATCGATTGTGCAGAGGGTTTTGTGACCAGGGCGCAGATCTATGGAGTGAAGCCCAGGACAGGTGTCGGGATTTCATTTGACGAAGGGTTAAGTGGAGAGCGGGGCCCAAGTGTGATGACGTGGCAGTTTTTTCATGTAGTGCGGGTTTGTATAAAGAATGGGCGGAGTGATAGGGGCAAGACTGCCGTTGGATTAGGGCCTAAGTTTTGGGATCAACGATGGAGATTTTTTGGGAAGGAAGAAAAGATACAAGGTAAGGTAAAGGGGGAAGGGGCTAGGAAATAAGCGAGAGAAATGGTCTTGTGTGGTCAAAGAAGACCGAGGGCTAAGATGGGCACGGGTTTAAGGGAATAGCGGTAGGTCAGGTTTTAGAGTCATATGGGTGAGGAGGCTGGGTTTTTAAGCCGAAAATGGTCTCACAGGATTTTTTCACAAAAAAGTGGGCTTTTAACATAAAAACAGAGTTTTGAAAGGTTTTTAAGAGGTCCGATAGGGCAGAAATCAAAGTTTAAAGAACGTAAGAAGGGTTTTTTACATTTGTTGAAGGGTTTTTAGACAAAAATGATTAATAAGGAGGGGTTATGAGGGTTTGTTAGGGGAAAAAAGAAATGTGTTTTGATAGGGGAAAAAGGGGGATGAATGAAGGTGTCAATGGAGTGATGAATGAGGTTAGTGAGCCCATAAAATGGAGTCTTCTTAGAGTAGGAGGGTGAAATTTTGAGAAGGCAAAGATGAAGTATTTTAATGAAACAGTGAAGCTTAGGATGATGAAGGTAGTGAGATTTCTAGAACTCACAGTGTTTCTCAAATATTTTTTCTAGAAATCCAAAATCATCATTTAGTCATCTTTTGATATCAGCAAAAATTATAGATGGCTGACACTTCCTCAAGAAACTAGAACTAAATACTTCAAGTTACTAAAGCAATATGCAGAAATTTTTGTATGGTTCTATAGTGATTTGAAGACATATGACAGAAGTATAGTGGAACATAAAATTCCTCTTAAAATAGAAGAAAAGCCTGTAGCACAAAATATAAGACACATTAATCCCATGTTGCTCCCTATCATTGAAAAGGAAATCAGAAAGATGTGGGAAGCCAAAATAATTCTTCGTTTAAAATTTTTCAATTGAGTAGATAATATAATCTCGGTTCGAAAGCAGAATGGCGAAATTAGAATTTGTGTTGATTTTTGCAATTTGAACCGGTGTTTTCTAAAGGATAACTATCCTTTACCCAAGATGGACTATATTTTGCAGAAGGTAGTAGGCTCAAAGAGGTTGTCAATGATAGATGGTTTTTCGGGGTACAATAAAATCTCAGTTGATAAGAAAGACAGGGAGAAAACATCTTTTACTACACCCCGGGGAACATTTATGTACAATAAGATGCCTTTCGGTTTAATGAATGCAGGTGCAACGTTTCAGCGCGAAATGGATATTGATTTTGCAGAGGAAAAGGATAGATTTGTAGTCATTTACTTGGATGACATAACAGTATTTTCAAAATCTGATGAGAATCATTTAAACATTTGTAGCAAGTTTTTAATAAGTGCAGAATATTTGGTTTGTCTTTAAACCCAAATAACTCATGCTTTGTTGTTCAAGAGAGAAAAATATTGGGGCACATAGTGACAGAAAATAGTATTTGTATTGACCCATGAAGATTCAAGGCTATACAAAAAATTGTTTTACCCAGAAATATGAAAGAGTTACAGTCGTTTTTTGGGTAAAATTAATTTTATGAGACGCTTTGTTCCAAATTTTGTAGAACTGATTAAACATATAAATGTATTATTGAAGAAAGACGCAAAATTAAAATGGAAAGATGAATCAAAACACTCTTTCATAGCAATCAAATGTTCCCTGACTGAAGCCCCGATGTTAATCAACCTTGATTTTGAGAAGGATTTTCTTACTTTTTCATATGCTTCTGAGGAAACTGTTGCAACAGTTTTACTTCAAAAGAACAAAGAAGGCTAGGAGAAACCCATTTCTTTTTTCAGCTATGCATTAAGAGATATTGAGTTAAAGTATATCTTGATTGAAAAATAAGCATATGCATTGGTGAAGGCTTTAAATTCTTTTCGAGTTTATGTTATGCATTCAAAAGTCATTTATTTTGTGCCAAATATTGTTTTCAAGGATATATTGTTGTAGACTGTTATCGATGGCGGGAGGGGAAGATGGTTAACAAAGATTATGGAATTTGACATTGAAATCAGACCTACTAAACTGATAAAGGTACAGGGCTTAGCCCGCTTTCTGGAAGAATCAAATTGCAAAGATTTAAATCCAAACATGGAGGTCGCTGAAGAAACAAACAAATAAGGTATATATGATTATCCTGAATTATTTTTTCCAACTAGTATAAGGATATAGTGTAATTTTTATTAAATTTTAGTTGCCCTCAAGAAATGGAAAAATCAAAGAGAAGAGAATTTAAATTGAAGGCTATTAATTATCGCACAATTGAAAACAATATTTATTGGAAAGACCCTATAGGAGTTTTGTTGAGATGTGTAGATGAAGTTGAGTCACATAAAGTTATGTCAGAGATACATGCAGGGGTGTGTGGTGGACATTTATACTAGAAACCTACCACAAATAAAATTCTAAGAGCTGGATATTATTGGCCAACTCTTTTCTATGATGTTTTTTCTAAATTCAGAGCTTGCACTGAGTGTCAAAATTTTTCCGGTAAGAAGAAGCTGCTCCCACTATCTCTCATTCCCATTTTAGCAAACACCCCTTTCTAGCAGTTGTGGCTAGACTTCATTAGTGAGATTCATCTGCTATCATCGGGACATCATAAGTGGATTCTTACAGCCACGGACTATTTCACCAAGTGGATTGAGGCCATTCCAACCAGAAATTCCATTGACATAGTAATAATTAAATTTATGTTGGAAAATATTATGTTTAGATCTTGTTGCCCTCAAAATTTGGTGACTGAGAATGCGATGGCTTTTAAATCTTCCAATATGAACAATTTATATCAGAAATATAACATTGATTTGACTCATTCTACACCTTATTACCCCCAAGGTAAATGGTTAGTTGTGTCATCGAACAAAATCCTAGTAAGAATCACTAAGATGATGATGCCAGAAAACAAATGAAATTAGGATACTCAACTATTTCATGCTCTTTGGGCAGACAGGGTGAGTAGCAAGAGATCAATTGGAGTTTCTCCCTTTCAACTTGTTTATGGTACTGATGTTGTAATGCCATTATGGTTGTCCCTTCATGTTATGAAGTTTTTACAGGATGAAATTGATGATTCAAATCCCATTCAAAGAAGAATGCTGCAACTTATAGAAGCTCATAAAATCTAGGAATCCCTTATGGACAAAGCGAAAAAATATAAATCCAAAGTGAAATTTGGTTTTTACAAAAGGGTAAACCAACACGTATTCCAAGAAAATGATTTGGTATTGCACTGGGATGTTATTTTCCAAAACTGGAGAAATTTTGAATGGACCAAACCACAAATTGTCAAACTTACCATGCTTTCCATGTCTGCTATCATCAGGACATCATAAGTGGATTCTTACAACCACGGACTATTTCACCAAGTGGATTGAGGCCATTCCAATGAGAAATTCCACTGACACAGTAATAATTAAATTTCTGTTGGAAAATATTATGTTTAGATCTTGTTGCCCTCAAAAGTTGGTGACTGACAATGCGATTTCTTTTAAATCTTCCAAGATGAACAATTTCTATCAAAAATATAACATTGATTTAACTCATTCTACACCTTATTACCCCAAAGGTAAATGGTTAGCCATGTCATCAACCAAAATACTAGTAAGAATCATTAATATGATGATGCCAGAAAACAAATGAAATTGGGATACTCAACTAGTTCATGCTCTTTGGGAAGACAGGGTGAGTAGCAAGAGATCAATTGGAGTTTCTCCCTTTCAACTTGTTTACGGTATTGATGCTGTAATGCCATTACAGTTGTCCCTTCATGTTATGAATTTTTTACAAGATTAAATTGATGATTCAAATCCCATTCAGAGAAGAATGTTGCAACTTATAGAAGCTCATAAAATCTAGGAATCCCTTATGGACAAAGCGCAAAAATATAAATCCAAAGTGAAATTTGGTTTTTACAAAAGGGTAAACCAACACGTATTCCAAGAAAATGATTTGGTATTGCACTGGGATGTAAGAAGAGAAGACCGTGGAAAGCATGGTAAGTTTGACAACTTGTGGTTCGGTCCATTCAAAATTTCTCAAGTTCTGGAAAATAACACATTTCTGATGAACAATTTAGATGATGATCAATTGGCTGGAGGTCTAGTCAATGGTCATTTTCTCAAAAAAAAAAAAAAAAAAAAAATTGTTAAGTCAATCAGTCTTTCCATTGTAAATATCCAGAGTGATGTTTCAATAAGACTCCATGTTCAATGTTATTTGTGTCCGTAAATAGAGTCAGTCTTGGGTTTAGTCGATGAAAAGTCAGTTATTTTCATTAGTTCCTAAAATTTTAAATTCCTGAGAGTTTGAGGGAACTAAACCTATGGTCCTTGAAACCTCACAGGGATTACTTCATCCCCAATAGGAGCCACTGTTAGCCCAATCAATACCATGTTATCTGGATCACTCCAACTAATAGGATTATTACAACTCCACCCATATAGTGCCTCAAACGGGCTCATCCTTAGAGACTTCTAATACCCATTATTATAATAAAACCCAACCAAAAGTAGATAATATTCCCACTTTCACTGCTTATGTATCACATTCATCATTAATATCTCCTCTAAAATCCTGGTGACCCTCTTTGTCCGTCCATGTGTTTGCGGATGATAATTTGTGCGGAAGACCAACTTTGTACCCAAACTTAAAAATAACTCCTTCTAGAACATAGACGTGAACTTAGCATCCCTGCCTCACACAATATTCTTTAAAACACCATGTAACCTCACCAAATATATTATGAATAATAATGCCACATCACTAGCTAAATACGTAGACTTCACTAGAATGAAATGCACTACCTTTGTCAACTTTCCGACCACAACCATAATAGAATCATGTTGCCTATATGTCCTCGACAAACCTGTAACGAAATCCATGGAAGTGGCCTCTCATTTCAACTCTGAAATTGAAATCAAATATAGTAAACCCCATAGAAGCTTACACTCTGCTTTTACTTTTTGACAATCCAAGCATCTAGCCCTAAAATCTGCCACTTCCTTTTTTATAAGATTAAACCAATAATAAAATTTCTTCACAATTGTCAATGTTTTTTGATATCCTGAGTGACCAAAATTCAGATTATCATGGAATTACCTCAATATAATCTTCTTGAGCTCATTGTTTTCTAACACATAGGTCATGTTCCTAAATCTGACCAAATCATATGTTGTGAGACGATAGTCAACATCCTGATCATTTGTACCTTATTGTAACCTGTGCATAAGCTCTCTATCCTAGTCATCCTACTGACCTGCCTGCCATATCTGATCCTATAGATCTGTCATATAAGAACTCATAATTTCTATGTGATTTACCTGTGCTCTTCTACTAAGAGAAACTGCAACCCTATTCTCTTTACTTTTAATGTACCTAATCTCAAAGTCAAATTCATTGATCATGGCCAAACATATAGCTTGTATGTCATTCAGATTCGGTTGATCAAATAGATATCTAAATCCACTATGATCAATCATCAATATAAACCTCATGCCAAGAAGATAGTGTCTCCACATCTTCAATGCATGAAAAATCGTTGCTCATTCAAGATCATGAGTGACATAATTCTACGCATGCCCATTTAGCTTCCTTGACTCATAAAATAACACCTTTCCATCTTGCATAAGGACTCCACCAATTCCTTTCTTGGAAGCATATGTGCATGCTACAAACTATCTATCCATATCTACAATATTTAAAACTGGAGCATTTTTCAACAACTGCTTCAATTCCTCAAAATCGGCTGTGCATTCCTTTATCCATTCAAATTTATTACCTTTTCTTTTAAGATATGTAATAGGATCAACGACTTGTGAGAAGTTCCTAATGAAACTTTTGTAATAAACTACTAAGCGCATAAATTATCTTACCTCATACACACTCTGAGGAGATTCCCACCCCATGATAGCTTTTATCTTTTCTGGCTCCTCTGATATGCCTTACTTGGATACCACATGTCCCATGCAATGTACCTTTGTTCAAAATAAATTGCATTTACTGAGCTTAGCATATAAATGATGCTCTCTCAACAATCTCAATACTACTACTAAGTGTTTGACATGCTCTTCCTCATTCTTATAACATATCAAGATGTCATCAATGAATACAATGAAAAACTTATCCAGATAAGGATGCAACACACTATTCATCAAGCACATCAAAGTAGTTAGAGAATTAGTCAAACCGAAAGGAACTACAACAAAATCATAATTCCCATATCTGGTCCTCAAAGTTTTCTTGTAAAAATCCTCTTCTTTGATGCGTACCTAATGATATCTTGATCTCATATCAATCTTAGAAAACAATGTTTCTCCCTTCAACTAATAAAATAATTCATCGATCCTCGAAAAAAAAATACCTGTTCTTGATTTTCACCTTGTTTAACTGCCTGTAAGCAATGCATAACCTAGGAGTACCATCCTTTTTATTCACAAAAAATGGCAACGTACCCGACGATGACACAGTTTGAGAAATGTATCCTTTGTCAATAATTTCCTTGAATTGAAGCTTCAATTCCACTAACCTTAGTTTTCTCATCTTGTACGGTTCCTTTGATGCTGGTTTTTCCCCTGGTACCAACTAAATAGAAAATTCCACTTCCATGTGAGGCAAAAAATTTGAAATATTTGGGTAAAACACATCCTAAAACTATTGTAGAACCAGGTACCTACTAAATACCTCTGCATCCTCAATAGCCTTACCTTTATGACTAGAAATATGTATTGCAAATAACACACACCCTTTCCTATGCCTGCAATTTTCCTGCATAGTTGTGACCATTCTGCCTGATGTCTCCTTCATTGAACTCTTTTCTTTGTACCTATATCCAACTACACTGACCAAGACTCTACATGCACTTCCTTACTCAAAACAAACTTATCCACCACGTCAGGATTAACATAATTATACTTAGATTAAGGGTCAATAAAAATAGAAACAACTTGATCATAAAGCTTACCATCCATCTCGATAATAGATTCCTGATGACCAGCTTGTCTGTTATCCAAAATTGCATAAATTTTAGGAATGTTGTGCCCATCATCCCCCACTGACTATGCCTACTAAGCACTATAAATCTGTGGTCTACCACTGTGATGCTGTGGGGAATATCCCTTCTGATGATCCTTGCCACAAGTCCAACACTGTAAAGGCTTCCAACCTGCACCCTTTTTCTTCTCCTTAGACTGAAATTCTTTTCCTGTATTAGATGGATTGAATTTATTAGGCAGTGCTACATTCTCTTTGTTACTTGTGTCTTAAGGTTTCGCTCACTTCCTGTCCCATTTTCCTTTAACTTTTGCATTACCTCTCCAATCCTTCTTAGTCTCATATATGTTCTTTTATTTCTCATAACAATGTTTTAGCTTCCTGATGGCTTCCTCTAATGATCTAGGCTTGTCAAACTCAATCTTGTCTTTGAATGCTAACGACAATTCATTGATGAATCTTTGAATCTTTGCTTTCTCCTCCTTTATATAAGGAACATACCTCAATAAATCCAAGTTTTTTCTAGTGTACTCATCATCGGTCATAGTTCCCATCTTTAGCTCATAGAATTATTTTGACATGCTATCATAGTATATCTATGATAAATACTTCTTCTTTAATAGTATCTCGAACACACTCCAAATCAATTAATCTCCATGAATACCTCTGACATAATTTAGATCCTCCCACCAAATATTTTCTTTACCTTTAAGACTGAACGTAGTTATTTTGGCCTTCATTTTCTCTGAGTAATCATGAAACCAAAAGAACTTATTCATTCCAAGCAACCAATATTCTTCATCGTGTGACTTCTTCATTTCTCCATCAAAGGTTGTTGAATTTTCTTTCTTGAACTCATCCAGAAAATATCCCCTGTCATTCCTCCTGTAAGGATGATAACCAAAATGATCGTGATACTTGTCAGAACCAGAACTAGAATATAACATTTGTCCTTCACCTCTCTTTATGGTGTATCCATGAACCTTCCATCACTGATCATGTCATCCCTATATGACATATACCCACCATGAGAATGACTTCCATATGCCCCATTAGTCCTATCCTCTTGCTAATGAATGATTCTACGTGATGTTGTCTCTGAAAGTATGACAAGCTCCAAAGGATAACTGCATTAAATTCTACTTGTTTCTCATGTGCCCTAGCAACTATCTCTTGTTATTGAATGATTTCGTCATTATCTAATTTGAAACTCCTTATTTTTACCTTCAAACATCTCAAAGTGTCTGATATGTGAGGGGAGTACTCATCACCATGTTGTTCATATGATCCATAGGGAGAATCACGTGAATTTTGGTCTACCATTCTGCTAGCCATATTTTTTCTTCTTTTCTTGCATGGCATATTAAGTTAGCTGAACCAAATCATAAACAAACCAATGTACCTCAGTATATTCGGGGAGGATATCTCATCTTTAATACCAACTAGATTAGCAC
The DNA here is from genome assembly GCA_034641835.2 of Pinus albicaulis. Taxonomy (NCBI): domain Eukaryota; kingdom Viridiplantae; phylum Streptophyta; class Pinopsida; order Pinales; family Pinaceae; genus Pinus; species Pinus albicaulis. Next base: position 81,383,493 of record CM076578.1, read on the forward strand.
AATATATGTATAATCATAATCATCGCAATATAGACATAATCTCAATCAACATCATGTACCATGCATGATGCTTGTTGTAGCTTTTTTTCCAGCTGGAAAGAACATAAATTTTTTATAAAAAACAAGGAAAGTATCAAAAGAAGATATTAAATTGTTTAAACTTATTTTTCCTTGTAAGAAAAGAGAGACTCTAAAAATTTTGGGTTTCTTGCTCAATAGATTTTTTTTTCTACAACAGTTATTTTAAATATTAAAAAATTTTGGGGGTCTTGCCCAATTGGTTCTTTTTACAATAGTTATTTTATTACAATATGATGGTTTGTTTATTTAAAATATTAGGCTTGAAGGCCTTAAACTATGGGGTTTTATTCCATGGAGTAACCATTGTACGAGTGCCCATGAGTCATAATTCCCAAACATGCACAATATAGAGATTGCTAAACCAAGACAACCTAGGGTCTGGCCTTTACTTGGCACGCCGAGGATTTTCGAAGAGAGTTGGTGCATTTACATATCAACGAATTTCTCTATATTAATGCAGGATAAAAAAAATAAAAATGTCATCACCTTGTATCTCATATCTTATAGACAACGACCACACTTTGCATATCTAAATGACATTAAAGCGAAAAAGACATACTATCATGATCACTCAAGGACTTAGTCGATTGTTTGCTCAAGGTAAAAATGAATGTTTCGGAGATGGATGTTCAACGAAGGAGTTGCTTACATATGTTTTGGAGATGGATGTTCAACGAAAAAAAATTTAAAGGTTGATTGTCTCTATGATTTGTTTCAAGAAACTAAAGATCTGGAGGTGATTGGAGTACAACATGGATGTTCCCCTACAAAGTTGATTGAACGATATAGATGAACAATAGGTAGAATGAAAAAACTCACAAAATGGATTTTTTCCAGGGCAGTAGTTGGAATGCAAGGTGGAACTAAATATGTCAAACATGTTTGGGGTCATTTGAAAAAATATAATGTCCCAATTTCTGCAATCTGGCTTCAGGATTGGGTGGGACAAAGAAAGAAAAGCATTGGTTCGCAACTCTGGTGGAACTGGGAAGTAGATACGATACATTATCATGGTTGGAGGAAATTAGTAGAAGAACTTCATTCCAATGGAATTTTAACAATGGCCTAACTATAACCCCTTTTTAATGCCTATATGTCTTGCAATCTTTTGAATGCTTTGGATAATGCTAAAAAAGGTTTATTCTAGGGAGAGACTTTTTGGTTAATTTGGTGGCTTTGAACATAATGCAGACGAATGAAAAGGAAAACCGAAAAGGAGGTGCCAAATGAAGAACCATGGGTGTTTTTCATGTGTGTTGGCTTTCAGGAAACTCGAAAATGGGAAACGCTATTCTAGGAAGGTGATCAGATGACATGCTGGAAGAGAAATGATGGAATCAAGAGTGCCATTGTAGGTCTTCTTAGCAGTGGTCTTTCAGGATTTGAATTACACGAGGTTACTGTGTTGTCGATCTCCCTTCCTCACCATATAGGAGAAGTGAAGAATTACTATTACGTTGGATGGAGATTAATTCATTCATCACAATCTTTCGTACATATGAAGGAAATTCACCACATGCAAAGAAGAAGTTCCATTCAAATGATCAGACTTTATCACACTTTGCACATTTTGCTAAGGTTTATAAGGCTTGGGAGCTCTTTTGCATTCAACTTGTGAAGGAAGCTTCTTCAAAGGGACTTCCAGTTGTTAGACATCTTTTTCTTCATTACCCACACGACAAGTATATGCAGAAACTAACATTCCAACTGTTTTTAGTTGTGTTTGAGGTTTTGGTGGTCCTTGTTGTGGATAAAGGTAGGAATCAAGTAAAAGCCTATTCCCCCAAGAGAGGATTGGTAACATATCTGGACAAGAAGGATCTTCAGCCCCCCCAATGTCATCTGGAATGGAAGCTTGGATTTATTCCTCGTTGGGGTACCCTGCAATATTTGTGAAGGTTGGACCTCCTATTAGAAATACGTTCATGTAGAATCCACTAGATTTGGGTTTCAACACGAGGTTTCCTCCTCCCGCAGAAGAGAAATAACTCCCTTCTAATGAAAATGACATTAGCATTGTTTTCTTTGTAAATACAATTTTTTTTTAGCCAAGTTATATTCTACACCAAGACGTGACTGAATACTAAAGTGTTAAAAATATTAAAGTCATCTGCCAGCCTTGGGCAGTGACATGAAGAACAAAGTACAGAGCAGCAGCAGCGCAGAGGAGATTGAGTGCACAGCACTCTGTAATAAAGAAGAATGGAGAACCGTAAGGAGAAGAATTAATTTAGATATCGGCCATAGCCAAGATAGAAGAGAGATTAAATGGATGATGGGCGAAGTTATTTCTTTTTGGAGTGGATCAGATATTTTGTCTACGGAGGAGTAGAATGAATTAAAAATGGTCAAGTCAGGCGTAAATGCCCTCAGCAACCAAAATGAATGAATTTGAATTAAACAGGTGGAATTCACTTATGAAGTGGAAGGACAAGTGGTCCCTACCACTTGAGCGCAAAAGCGCAAGATCGCAAAAGCGCAGATCGAAAGTTTCATAGAACAAATGTCTTGTTGATGTGAAGAATCGCGATGCAATGCGATCACAATCGAAATCGCAATCGCAATACATATATATAAATAACATTACAAAATCGTCCTCCCACAGCAGCAAGGCCCGTGGGTCCGCATGACCACGTGGCAGTATATCGCAGGATCGCACATCGCATTATCGCGATATCGCAAGTTTTGTTCTGCCCATTCCAATATGTCATCGCAATTTGTTGCGATGCGATGCTACGCCATCGCACATCGCATATCGCATGTCGCAAGAGTCGCAGGTCGCATTTTTTGTTGTTCCACCATTCTGTCATATCGCAAATCGCAATTTGGCCGACTATGTAGTGGTCCCCACTCGTATGTCGCGCCATATTCAAAGTTTTATGGATTTTGTATCCGCCGCGCCATATAAAGAGAAAAGGCCCACGCGCATTTGTGTGGGGAATGTATTGTTAGTGTGACCGCTGTGAGAGCCCGCAGGCAAAGAAAACATAATAAGAAGAACAAAAGCACTGTTGTGTGTGTTCTTGAAGGGAGAGACAGAGATTTGTTTTGTAGAGCACTGTGTCTGTAGCAGTCTCAAATATATTTTGTGAATCCCTCACTGTTGAGGAAGAAATTTGTAACAGTTTTTTTTGTTCTGTTTAATGATATAGAAGAAAGCATTTTCATGCCATCTCTGTCTGCAAATTGAAATTTTACTCTTTTAAACATCTCTGTATTGTAGAGGAGAGTTTCATTCTCTCCACTGTATGCTTGGAATTTTTCATTAATTTCAACATGGTATCGGAGCTAGTTCAGGCTCTTTGAAGGATTCAAAGAAGCTGAAGAAGAAGAAGACTTGCTGAAGCATTTTCTCCAGTAGAGTGAAAGCTCGACAGAAGTCACAGTAAGGTATTTTCTCAAAGAAAACAGAGCTGTTGTTTTTTAAAGAGTTCGTTCTTTCAGAGGAAAAGAAAGACAGTTTGTTTAAAGTCAGAGTTCAGTTTTGAAACAATGGCTGGACCAACTATTGGTATGAGTCTTGGAAATGTTCAACTTCCACAGTTTAATGGAAAGAACTATGATTATTGGGCCATTACCATGAGAGCCCTGTTTGTCTCACAAGACTTGTGGGAACTAGTAGAAGATGGCTTCACAGAACCAGCTGATGAACAAGCTTTTAATGCCTTAACTCAAGCAGAGAAGGATGTGTTGAAGAATAATAGGGCAGATAAAGCTTCCTTCCTCTTTAACAAGTTGCAAATGAGTGTGTTTCCAAGAGGCAAAAGTAGCCTGGGTCCAAGGAGGCATGGGGAATTGAAGTAGCTTATCACAGAAGGGAGAAAGTTAAAGATAAAATCCTCCACTGGCTTTAGAATAGATCAACTTCTTTTGCATGAGAGTCGACACTTCTTGATACATTCTTTTACAATACGTGATTGGGATTGTAAATCAGATAAGATCCCATGGTGAAACTCTTGAAGAAAGAAGGATTGTGGAGAAACTTTTGAGATGCTTACCCTCAAAGTTTGATATAATTGTTACCACCATAGAAGAGACCAAAGATCTCTCACATTTCACAGTGGATGAACTTCATGCCTCACTAATAACTCATGAACATAGATTAAGCAGAGATGAAACCTCATCTCTTGAACATGCTTTCAAGACCCAAATTCCTTCAGGAAGAGGAAGAGGTCAAGGAAAAGGAAGAGGAAGAGGCAGAAGTCAAAACAGAGGTGGAAGGAACAGCCCTTCACATTCACATGGAAGGAGCAACAATGAAAATCAAAGCCATGGCCAATGCAACAGCCAGCAAGGTGGACAACAACAGCAACATGCTCATGGACAAAGGGATGACAAATCCAATGTCCAATGTTATTATTGCAAAAAATATGGGCTGGGTGCCACTAAATGTGAGAAAAGAAGCAAAGGACATAAAATAAGTGTAATGCTACTGCAAAAGATAGTGCAATGTATGAATGTGCCAGATGGAATGTAGCACAAGATAGAAATGATGATGTTTGGTTCTTAGATTCAAGTTGTAGTAATCACATGACTGGCAACAGAGCAATGTTTTCCAATCTAGATGAAGAGATTAAATCTGAAGTGACCACAGGGACTGATACTAAGATCTCTGTCAAAGGAAAAGACAGAGTTAGTATTCGAGCAAGAAATGGTGAGAAAAAAATTTTCTCTGATGTGTATTATGTTCCAGGTTTGAAGTGTAATATTTTGAGCGTTGGGCAGCTCATAAACAAAGGTTACAATGTAGTATTCAAAGATGATATGTGCACAATTAAAGATATACCTCCAAGCAAGAAAACTATTGCTGAAATTCAAATGACCAGCAATAGAATGTTTCCTCTCAAGCTCAACACTGACTTGAAGGGAAAAGGAAAGCATAAAGAAATCAGTATCTCAAGAAGTTCTCTCAATAAGGAAGAGAAAGAAAGAGCAAATTGTTGTGGTGCACCTGAGGACTGGACATATCCTAATTTTATCAATTAAATTTACACACAGAAAGGAATGGTAAGAGGTTTAATGGTTGATCAGAAGTTCAGATACCTCATGTGAAGGTCAGATCTTGAAAGCAAGACAGAGAAAATTTCCTTCAAAAGCACAAGGGCCAGCACCTTTGGAGATAATCCACACAGACTTGTGTGGGCCGATGCAAACAGCATCTGTTTCAGGCAACAACTACATGTTGACTTTCATTGATGATTTCACACGAAAAGTGTGGGTTTATTTTCTGAAATATAAGAGTGAAGTATTTCAGAAATTTCGTCATTTTAAAGCTCTTGTGGAAAAACAGAGCGGACTGCACATTAAAGTCCTCAGAACTGATAGAGGAGGAGAATACATATCAAAGGAATTTCTGCGTTTTTGCAGAGAGAATGGCATACACAAGCAATTTACCACAAGGTACACTTGTACATGTCACAATGTGAATGGAGTCACTAAACTAAGAATGAACTACAATGGAGAGGATAGAAAGAAAGCAGGTTGGTTGCAAAGCACTTGCCTAAAATAGAGTATTAAGGTATAAAGAACTGTGCTGTATATATTTTGAATAGATTCCCCACAAAAGAAGTGATGAACAAAGTTCCAGAAGAAGCGTGGAGTGGCAGAAAACAGGGAGTCACCCACATGAGAGTTTTTGGGTGTGTGGCATATGTACACATTCCAGAAAAATTGAGAAAGAAGTTGGATAGTAAGGGGGAGAAGTGCATTTTCCTTGGATATTGTGAAGATTCCAAAGGATACAGATCAGATAACCTATCCACAAAGAAGTTTTTAGTTAAGTAGAGATGCAATTCATTGAAGAGGAAGGATGATGGAACTGCTGAGAAAGCTCAATGTTAAAAGCTGTTTGTCTCATGATGAAGATGATGTAGATGTAGTTGAAATTAACAACACATCTGCAGCACAACCTCCACCACCACAAGGACATCAAGGGACACCTCAAGCAGTAGCGAGAACACCCTTGAGAAGAAGCGGGAGTGCATCTCCAAGCACACCACATGGAGCAGAAATGAGTGCTTCATCAAGCACGTCTACACCAAGTGAATGCGGAACAAGGTTCAGAAGCCTTAGAGAAATTTATGAGCAAGGAGAAGCAAACGAATGTATGAATTCCTTATTTGCTTTGTACTGTCAAGTTGATGATCCTATTCATTTTGAAGATGCAATTAAAGAGACATGAGAAGCTCATGGATGATAATTAGTTTACAGAGAAGCACGTAACATGGGAGTTGGTCGACTCCCGTAAGGTAAAGAATTCATTGAGTTATAGTTAAATGGGTTCATACAAGAAAAAGAGCAATGCTTCTACGAAAGATAGAAAAGACACACATGACTTGCTGTCAAAGCAACTAAGCAAGAAGTATTATAGACTATGAGGAAACTTTCGCACCAATTGCAAGAATGGAAATAGTGAGAGCAGTGTTGTCCATAACGGCACAAAACAAATGGAAAGTATACCAAATGGATGTAAAATCAACATTTTTAAGTGGAGTTTTAATGGAAGAGTTATATGTTGAACAACCTCTCGGCTATGAGAAAAAGGGCCAAGAACACAAAGTGTGCAGATTGAAGAAAGCTTTCCTTATACAAATCTTGCGAGCATGGGTATGTTATACATGACTTCCTATCATTGGAGAACGGATTTGAAAAGTGTGAGGGAGAACCCACCCTCTACATCAAAGAAAATGATGGTAAGTTATTGATTGTTGTTTTATATGTTGATGATTTAATTTTTACAGTTAATGATGATTACCTTGTTGAAAATTTTAAAACAGTCATGAAAGATGAATTTGAAATGACTGACATGGGTTTATTAAGATACTTCTTGGGAATAGAAGTGGAGCAAGGTGAGAAAGGAATTTTTATTTCTCAAGCAAAATATGTGAATCAAGTTTAGAAAGATTTATCTTGCAGAGTAAAAGTCGCAATCAAGGGTTAAAGAATGGGATTGAAGGAGTAGAAAAGATGACAACAAATAAGGATGCTGACTAAGTTTAGAAAAATAAGGTTGGTGCCTCATGTATTTGACTCAACACCAGGTCGATATTATGCATGCTGCTAGTTCAATTTCCGTATTTGTGGAGAAGCTCAAAAGAAGTACATTGGCAAGCAACAGCAGAATTCCAGGTATGCAGCGAACTAAAAGATTTGGTATTTTATATACTACTTTTAAAATCTAAATTATTGGCACACTGACAGATTGGTCTAGCGGTAGATGATTCGGAAGAGCACTCAGCTATATTTTTCACATGGGTTCTGAGCTTGTATTCATGGCTTCCAAGAAACCACCTCCACGTGAGCATTGTTTCCAGCGAGTTAAAATATGTATGTGCTCATAAAGAGCAGATGTTTGCCAATTTGGATGAGAAGAATGTTGAGAAGTTTGTGCCAAGAACAGGTAAAGGGCACTGTGATTTATTGTGACAATAGCTCAGCTATTGCATTATCCAAGAATTATGTGTTTCACAAGAGAACGAAACACATTGACACAAAGTTTCATTATATCAGAGAATTGGTAAACAATGGAGAAATTGTTTTGCAGCATTGTAAAACAGAAGAGCAATATGCAGATATTTTGACAAAGCCATTAGCACAAAAGACATTTGAATTCCTATGAAAATGTTTGGGTATGATGGATAACCAAGCAGTTGACTTTAAGGGGGAGTGTTAAAAATATTAAAGTCATCTGCCAGCCTTGGGCAGTGATAGGAAGAACAAAGTACAGAGAAGCAACAGCGCAGAGGAGATTGAGTGCACAACACTCTGTAATAAAGAAGAATGGAGAACCGTAAGGAGAAGAATTAATTTAGATATGGGCCACAGCCAATATAGCAGAGATATTAAATGGATGATGGGCGAAGTTATTTCTTTTTGGAGTGGATCAGAGATTTTGTCTACGAAGGAGCAGAATGAATTAAAAATGGTAAAGTTGGGCGTAAATTCCCTCAACAACCAAAATGAATGAATTTGAATTAAACAGGTGGAAGTCACTTATGAAGCAGAAGGACAAGTGGTCCCTACCACTTAAGCGCAAAAGCGCAAGATCGCAAAAGCGCAGATCGCAAGTTTCATAGAACAAATGTCTTGTTGATGTGAAGAATCGCGATGCGATGCGATCACAATCGCAATACATATATATAAATAACATTACAAAATCGTCTTCCCACAGCAGCGAGGCCCGTGGGTCCGCATGACCACGTGGCAGTATATCGCAGGATCGCACATCGCATTATCATGATATCGCAAGTTTTGTTCCACCCATTCCAATATGTCATCGCAATTTGTTGCAATGCGATGTTGTGCCATCGCACATCGCATATCGCACGTTGCATGAGTCGCAAGTCGCATTTTTTGTTGTTCCACCGTTCCGTCATATCGCAAATCGCAATTTGGCTCACTATGTAGTGGTCCCCACTCGTACATCGCGCCATATTCAAAGTTTTATGGATTTTGCATCCGCCGTGCCATATAAAGAGAAAAGGCCCGCGCGCATTTGTGTGGGGAATGTATTTTTAGTGTGACCGCTGTGAGAGCCCGCAAGCAAAGAAAACACAGTAAGAAGAACAAAAGCACTGTTGTGTGCATTCTTGAAGGGAGAGACAGAGATTTGTTTTGTAGAGCACTGTGTTTGTAGCAGTCTCAAATATATTTTGTGAATCCCTCACTGTTGAGGAAGAAATTTGTAACATTTTTTTTTTGTTCTGTTTAATGATATAGAAGAAAGCATTTTCATGCCATCTCTGTCTGCAAATCGAAATTTTACTCTTTTAAACATCTCTGTGTTGTAGAGGAGAGTTTCATTCTCTCCACCGTATGCTTGGAATTTTTCATTAATTTCAACATAAAGTGTTTTGAGTCTGACCATGTTGGCTGGAAAGAGTTTAGATCTTGAGGGATACATACTAAGAGATGGGCCTATTGGCCACTTCTAGAGTAGTAAGGAGAAGCAACTATGAAGTTCCAATCATCTTGCCTATTTTGGATTGTATTAATTTGTGACCAACTACGATGGAGACCTAGAAGAACGCATGTGAAATAATTCATAAATTTCTTCTAACGATGTTCCGGTGCAATCAAAGATTCATAAATTCTTTTCTCTGATCCAACGTGAGCTTGAGAGAATAAAATGCACAGAGGATAAATAGTGGAGAGATCTCGCAAAGTAATTTTTTCATACTTCCAATAAGGAAATCAATGAGTACAATTCATTAAGGAAACACCCTCCTCGATTTCCATAAACCACCAGAATTGATCCCATAAGTGGTTTTGATGTTTTCATAAAATGATCCAGTGTTTGCTACCACTTATGTGGTGACAGTTGGGGCCAACCCTCTTTATTTTCAAATCCAATTTTAATTTTTAAATTCAAAGTAATGTCACAACATAAATTTTGCAAATGAGCTTTTATTTTGAAAGGAGATAATTTTATAATACCATATATTATATATACATGTAATATTATTTGTACTTTGTAATATTTACTATAAACTGTGAAACAATTTTACAATTGTTTAAAGAAACCGTTTTTATAAACTGATTATGATAGTTAGAGAGTTACGGCTAGAGGAAAAAATAAAAGACCGGACATTTGACATTTTTAGGGGTTCGGAGTTCACCCCTTATGATTGACCATTGTAAACAGATATTTTCTTTCAAATATGAACAATATATTGTAGTTTGATTACAGTTTTGGAAGTTGTAGCTATCATTTTTCTTTCATGGCCTAATATTTAACTATGTATTTTCTTACTATGTATTTTCTTTTTCTGGACAATGTATGATGCAACTAGTGTTTCAATTTAATTTTTAATGAATTTACTAAATTGTACGCATGGAAATTAATCTTGAAGCCCTTAATGAAACGCTCTACATCCAAGATCCTCATTCATATTTTCCGAGTCTTGCGTTATTCTTTCTGCAGTAGTTTGTATTAAGATTCTTAAGTGCCTAATTTGAACTTTGTTTTCTATTCTTCTCCAATCCACCACTTTTATTCCAACATTCTACAACACTCAAAGTTCCTTTGGCCATTCTTCTCTAGAAATTTAGCGATTCAGAATTATAGGTTTTGGTTGCAAGCCCTCATGGCCCATCCTTCTAGCCATTGATTTTAATTATTTCAATTTTAGGTTAATATGTTTCAGACACTGGTTCCCCACAAGAAGTAACTATCTTTTGAGAGTTACAACAATGTCATAACTACAACATCAACTAGAGACAATGCATGCATAACAACATATGTATGGCACACATGCATACACAATACATACAGAAATTGACATGCATTCATGATGAACACATTCAGATAACATTGTAATATCCCAAAATAGGGAAATTCTACACTATTGGGAGTATCTTAAGATATTCCCAATGTGGAGATCCAGCAACATGTAAACACAATATTGACAGAGCACTGTTAAATCAACTCATAGAGTGGGAGAAGAACTCATAGCCATCTTATTAAGTTACAACAGAAAAATGTATATAAGATCTTGAGGAAAGAGCTACTCAAGATAGGCAATAATCAGCCTCAAGAAACAACTACATGAAATATGACAAACATTGCTACACAATAGTGTCCAAGGCTATGACTGCGTAGTTTTATAAAGAACAACTGCTAATAGCATATTTCAATGCATATATATACAAGTATGTGGCTCATACAACATTGGGAGAGAAGATCTAAGCTCCCAAATACTACCTCAAGTCAATCCTAAAAGGATTGGCTGAAATATGAAAAACTGCAAAAATGTCGGAGTTGCAGGGTAGCAGCTGCAACTCAAGAACTAGAAATGGATGGAGAAGGATGAATATGTTGCATCAGATAAAAGACCTCCTCCAATGGATCTTCCGAGTGAAAGGCTAATCCTAACACTGAAGATCTCACCCTCTGACGATCACTGCAATCCCTCACTGCGAATACCAACTGAAAATAATGCAGTCACTGAGGGATACTGTGTTGTAGGTGCAAGAAAAAGATTTTTCCAAGTGCCAAGATCTGCAATATGCTCCAAGGGCTTCCAAACTAATCTCTCAAAGAAAAGAGAGCCTCCTCCTCTGAAAAACAAGTGATGGAAGTGGTGTTGTGAACCCTCACTGCAACACCCTACAACACAACATTATTTTGCTGCAGAAATAACGTTGTAGCTAAAGGAGGATGCTTGGCCTGAAGACTGGCTATGAGGCAAATCAGTACAACTCCTTCAAGAGGCCTCTCAAGAAAGGAGAAGGATTCCTAAACAGGAAATCCTTGTGCTAAGTAGCACTACAACTTTGCTAAACAACAGGGGAATGCACAGAGTCTAAACAGACAAAAAAATCAATAATATGAATCATGAATAACAATGGCTGCCTTGCCCTCCTTTTAAACAAGTGAAAGCCCTCTCTCCATGGGTCCCACTCATTAGGGTTTCCTCCACCAAATAACCCTCTTCCCATTCATACTGTGTTGTTTATCAAAGTGTTCTCCACCTCCTATCCCAACACCGTTGGCTTGTCAAACTTGACCTTGTCTCCATGAAAATGTCCTCTTTCACACATAAGGGTGTGAAATCCAGCTCTTATGACTATCCCCTTTCACCTTTGAGGGATTTTATTCATGTTTTTAATATGCATGGACTTCCTTACCCATTTATTTAGCTGCAAGGTGATAAAAACAAAACTTTAATATTCCATTTAGTTGTGTGCTAAAATGGGAATATTACAAACAACACCATCAAATTTTGCATGACATCAAAATGACAACCATGACCACCACCATGCATACAAAAAACCACATAAAATGCAAGCATAAGGACACATATGAAATAGAAATGTAAAGATGACGACGCATTCATCCAAGGAGAATGGAACCATGCTCTGATACCATCCTATAACCACCCTCCTCCCACATTTACCCAAGATAATGAGACCACTCAGGTAAACATGTGAAGAGAGGCCATGATGATGTGATTTTAATTCCCATGTATAATTAAGGAAGTGTAACCAAAAAACAAAACCATTATGACCTTCCTTAGGAACTACAAACCCTTCAAAAGGCAACGAACCCTTCGAGGTGCTTAACCTCTGAGAAAACTTGTCATTTTACTGATATGGGCCCTCAACTACTGCAAGGACAAGCCATGCATGTGACCGAGGCCTTCTAGTTGCTCCCACGCTAAGGCATGTCAGTGACTGTGGAATTTTCAGGCAATTTTGAGCTAACGAGCCTAGATTCTAAGCCACTTTTTCAAGGCTAGGTCTCACGCCTCTGCGCATAACTTCATGAAACTTTTAAAAATGATACATAACCATGAAATCAAGCTACTAATATAGCTCGAGGTTGTTACATGTTGGTGGATTTGAGAACTTGGGGTGTAATTAGAAACAATAATCAAGTTGCTACATTTAATATGTTTGAATTGTAGTGGATAAATATAGAAAATAATAATAAAATTACAATATACTCATGGACGGGTAATGCATGAAAAAATATATTATACAAGATATTTATATATAGGAAACTTAAATAACAATTTATTTTGCATTCTCTTGAATCATGCATCCAACAAAAGCACGAGTCAAAATAGGGATGGTATTAGAGGAAATATACATTGTTGTAAAGTAGGTACATGAGGTTTTCCTTCATGGAGGAAACACTCTCATGCATTGTACATGTTAATACTTATTGATGTATTCTTGTTATACCCGTAAAACTTATTTCTACCACAAAGGCCCTACAAACTAAATTTTACAAATGGGATCCATGTCAATCAATATTAGTAGATGATTGATGTTCTATATTGTTGTATCTGAGTGCTATATCCAATTTCAATGAGATGTAGATCATTCATGTGAAATTATATGATATAATTCTTTGACTCTTGTTTGTATCTATGCTAGGGTTGTGTAACAAATCCACAGGCAACACCCAAACTGAAAACATTGTCTCTAGATTGCCTTTTGGTGAGTTCATTCCTAAGCCATGACTATTGGAATAATCATTTTAACTTATTTTCTCTCGTTGATATAACATAGGGTTTGTAAGCTTCTTATTCTATCCATTGATTTGTTTTCTATTCTTTGATCAGTGCTATATTGGACCGTTCTCCTTGGGCCCGGGTGGAATTCCATGGATCATATTGTCAAAATTTAGCACTGAAAAGGAGCTAAACTTAAAGGAAAAAGTAGTATTCTTCTCTTTTTTATTTTCTAACATTACATTTAAATGTCTTGTAATTTCATTTGTATTATTTACTCAAAACATATTTTGGATGGGTTCAAATATTTCCAATAAATATGAAAGGAATTTCCAAAATTTTGGTAACCCTTGCCAGTTGGCTTGGCTATTGGGTTATTACCAACACCTTCAACCTTTTTATTACTTGGAGTGCAACGGGTAATCAAGATCCCTCCATTATATCATCAAAATCCAATTATTTGGAGTAGGATACACCCAAATGTTCAGAGCAAAAGATAAACACTCTTGTAATATACAAGTGTGTTTATGTTACAATACTAAATAAATTTTTCAATATGTTGAATTTCTATTGGTTGGATGAAAATATTTGAGTTACAATAGTAATGAAATTTTAGAAAATGTTGAATTTCTATTAGTTTATTTCTTGTAGATTCATTCCTCATTTTATTTGTGATTTGTGCATCTACAATGTTTTTCATTGAAATTATTTTACTAGAGACCAAGGGGAAAACTTTAGAAGAAACTCAAATTTCGTTCCAATCATTTTTTTTAAAAGGATCTATTCAAGGGATTGTATGTTGAACCCTTAGTTAAACTGAGAGGCGGGGTGAATCAGTTTAACTCATGCATGAACTTTTAAAACTTTTTCATTTAAACTTATTTACACCTTCATTTCATGTTTAACTTAATATGTGAGTAATCTTAGGATGTGAGCAGCAAGCATTAATATAATGTAACAATAGACTTAATATGAGAGAAAAAAGTATTAAGCAGATGATATAAACCATATCAACACATAAACATCATACACTGAGACACTAGATATAAGTGGAAACCCATAACGCGAGAAAACCACATCTTATTATTGTTGTGATGCAAAGGCAAGCTCCAACTCTCTCTCACCACTGATTTTCTGTAGGCTCCAACCCACAGGAGGCTCCTACCTCAATTCTACAAGCTACAACTCGCAAGGAAGATCCAACTCCCTCTCAATTTTTTGCAGGCACCAACCTACAGGAGGCTCTAACCTCAGTCAGCTACAACTGACATCTATCAAGCTACAACTTGATAGGGAAGCTCCAACTTCATTACTCTTTCAAAATAAAACACTTGCTGATTTACCTTGGATATCAGCTCTGTTCTAAACCTTCTCTTTTTCTATCCATCAGTCTTCATATCTTCCCTGCATCATCTCAGCATCTTCTCAGATTCTCTATCAACTTATCCTTCTCCTCTTCCTTACTGCTTCATTTCTGCATCGTTTACCTCACTCTCTCACACTCTTTTCAATATCACTATGATATCATATATAGAATTTATCACATGGCTGTTTATATTCTTCAGAGAATTTGAAGTGAATAGCCCTGACTTTTTGCCTTCTGCCTCCTTATTTCTTTTACCAGTTCATTAAAAAAATATATACCAATATATGTTAATTTCAATATTACAGTGGGATTTTGTTTTCCTCCGGAGACTTGCCAATGCATCACAAACAATATAAAATCAATTACAACATTTACATTCACATTTTTAGTTACATAAAAACAATTTCACTCAGCCCATCTTCTGGCCTTTGGCTTTGCTAGTTTTGTCTTTTCTGTTGCTGTTAAGAAATTTTTCTGCATACCTCTGTTGTTCACTGCCTTTGTCAGTTTCTGCACCCTCTCCTGCTTTCTGTGCATGTATACCTGTCAAATTCATTCCTGTGCATATTCATGTTCATTGTGTATGTCTACCTGTCGAGCCCACATTTTTACTTTCTTGTGCATACAAATGTATCCCACATTTTCACTCAAATAATTCTCAACCAATCTAGGCAAACTCAAGGTATTTATCAACCTGGTAATTTCAAGCATATATTTGGAACCTGTAATATCTCTTACTTAAAACATGTGCGCTCAATCCAAATTCCAACCTGGGAAATTTTAATGACATGCGGAAAATTTTCTTTTACTGTAGTAATCCTATGGTTGGGACCATATGATATCAAGACTGCATCTGTAGGGACTATGTTCTTCAATCAAAAACTCATTGGAATGATATTCGAATTGATATTCATGCTCTATGATTCACCCAATATTTGATGGTTCATAGTAGAATGCACATGGTTTAAACTCAGATCTTTATTAAAGCCAACATCCAACAGTATTCAGGTCCACACACATCAATTGTAAATGACAATGCATTCAAACGCTTCCACTGTCCCGAAGTAAATTTCACATTTCTGCTTCATACAAGATTCGGCTTTGATTTACACACAGACCCAATTAAAATTCAATCTGGGCAAACTCACAACCTCATTATGTCTCCACTGGCAATTTAAATCAGTGTTGAAGCTTCTCCAATAAAAATGATATTTAAAAAGGGTAATAATATGATCCTTAATTTCCAAGTTTCTCCCTACACGATGGTTATAGAGCTCTATACCCAAACTATATTACTTGAGCGGAAGTTTTAATATCTCATATCCTAGGTTATGAAACTATGCATATCAAACTGTACGTGCGGAACTTTCTCTTCAACCTTATGCTAAAAACCTATCAATACAACTTATGTGATTGAACCATAAGTATATCTTTTTATCAAAGATTCGTTCTTTCCGTTATCTCCAATTGAGGACCCTTTTTTAACACATTACCGTAACCTTTAATCCGACCTCACAGCTTATTAACTTGCCACTACGGTTTGTTTCATCGATGGTTAAACCCACTCACTTTTAATCATATATTACAGACCATAAATTAGTCTCATTAAATAATGAAACTACTCTGCGCTTTATAGCCTCGTTCATACAAGGCTTGGACCACAATTAATTCTAAATAAGATGGGCCACGAGCTAATAACTCGTCTCTCCAGTTCATTTAAACGTTTGGAATTATTTCGACTCAAATATAATATCTGGCCCACGCTAATGCTGCGTTCGACCATTAGGGCCCCACATTCAGTCATGTGGACTTTCCATTATTTAACCTTCGACCTTAATAAAGAACTCAATGGTTGCATTCCATTTCATTTTATGGCCCCACACATAATGGTTCCATAGTGTTATAACCGCTACTTACCTTGGCTTATCTCCCGCGCAAGTCACCATGTGACTGTCATGCAATCTCCCTCTCTCCAGATCAGACGCTTCAAATAAGAATCACATTTTTTCTCCGACTGAGGTTTAATACTCAAAATTAATGCGAAAAAAGTTGTTTTCGTAAACCACTCAGGGACGCATGGAAACCAACCACTGATATCGCATTTTTATTTCAAAAACAACTTACCATTCTTTTATAATGCGATACCACTGGTTTTATCCTCAAACCCGCTTTTATTGTTCAGTTAACTTGGTTCCAAATAGACTATGGTTCCATTCTGACTACTGTTTAGTTAACTCGGTTCCAAATAGACTACTTTTCAGTTGACTCCTCTCTTATTTATGAATTCTCTCCTCGTCCTTCATATTCACGATTCCATTAACGCACTCTGGTCTCACTTTTAAGCCAATTGAATTGGAATCTTCCGGAGTCTCTTGTGCAAATGTTAATTCTCCACTACTACATTTGGCGGAAATTCCGACACTTGTTTCCGACGCTTTTGACCAAATGTCGGAAATTTTCCCAAATTTTTTCCATCCCGCCCGAAATCGTCGCTATACCGACGTCTATAGAAAAGTGTCGCAATACCGACACTTAAAATAGTGTCGCAATTGCGACGTTTAAAGGAAGACGTCGCAATTGCGACACCATGGCCCAAAGCGTCGCTATTGAGACGACTCTAAACGTCGCAACTTCGACACAATGTCTAGGTGTCGCCATTGCGACGTTTGGAGGCACTGTCCTAATAGCGACGCCTTTTCCACCATCGGTATAGCGACAGTTATTTTTGCGCTACATAAAAATACCAAACTTATATGGGCCCTACATAAAAATTTGAAACTTATATGCGCGCTACATAAAAATGTTTCGTATTTGTCGCAATAGCTACGTTTGATATCACGCGTGCATTCGCTCTCTGCTCTTGCAGAACAGCATTTTCCCTCAGCATTCGCGCTCAGCTCTTGCAGAACAGCATTTGCCCTCAGCATTCGCCCTCAGCGTTCGCCCTCAGCTCTTGCAGAACAGCATTCGCCCTCGGCTCTTGCAAAATGGTAAGTTCTTACTGCAGGCCCTTCCTCCTATAGTAGGGTTGACTCTATTTGGGTTTTTTTGGTCAATTCCATTGGATTGTGTTAGGATGTAGGGTTCTCTGTAGATGTCAAGAGTCAAGATTCAATACCCTCTATTATCTTCATCACCCAATACAAGATTTAAATTTTTCCCAAAGAAACGCTTATTAATTTGGCAGCCATTATTTCTCCCTGCTTTAAAACCCTACATTTAAATGAAAACAAGCATTGCATTTCAACTACAAAAATCTATTAGTGTTCAAATGTACATGTGTGCTACATTAACGTGTGATATCACGCCCGCATTCGCCCTCCGCTCTTGCAGAACAGCATTCGCCCTCGGCAGTCGCCCTCGGCTCTTGCGAGCTCAGCATTCGCCTTCATCGTTCGCCCTCAGCTCTGTACCCAGTGCTGGTCGCCCTCCCGGCGTCGCCCTCGGCTCTTGCGGAAACGACGTCGCCACGGATTAGCCCTCGGCTCTTTCGGAAACGCGTCGCCTACATTAGCCTCGGCTCTTGCGGAGCAGCCTTTGTCTCGACGTCGCCCACCAGCGTTCGCCCTCGGCTCTTCACGAACAACATTCGCCCTCGGCCCGTTCGCCTCGGCTCTTAGAGCAACATTCGCCCTCGGCTCTTGCGAAATGGTAAGTTCTTACTGCAGGCCCTTCCTCCTATAGTAGGGTTGACTCTATTTGGGTTTTTTTGGTCAATTCCATTGGATTGTGTTAGGCTGTAGGGTTCTCTCTAGATGTCAAGAATCAAGATTCAATACCCTCTATTATCTTCATCATCCAATACAAGATTTAAATTTTTCCCAAAGAAACGCTTATTAATTTGGCAGCCATTATTTCTCCCTGCTTTAAAAACCCTACATTTAAGTGAAAACAAGCATTGCATTTCAACTACAAAAATCTATTAGTGTTCAAATGTACATGTGTGCATCACTTGTGTAGGGTATTCCTTTTCCACTTTCACATTATCCAAGAATGTGTGCGGTATAGTTCATATTTTTTGTGATTTAGATTGCCTTGAAAAAGGAAAGGTAAATTATTTCCCATGGAAAAAGAAGGTTTTCCATTTTTATAGGTTGTTTGGACTTACGTGGAAAAATTTATGGTATGCCTTTCATATTATGTAGTTTAAATTTGAATTAACGGATTATTCTACATGAAAATATAATTACCTATGTGATGTCCTTCATCACTAATTAAAATTATAGGCTTTCAATTTCCTAGACTCTAACTCATCTGATGCTAATTTCTAGGTTCTCATTGGTGGATCACTCTTCCATTGATTTCCTTTCCCTCTGGATCTTGTCATACTTTAAAAGTCATCAATGATACATATATTATTTCGGGTATCCCAAAAGGCTTTATAGTAGAACATATTGTGAAGTTTTTTTGACACTTGAGGATTCTTTTTAGAACTGCAACGCGGTCTATGCTATTGAGTTATATATCAAGCAACTTGTCCTTAATAACCACACTATGAGGTAGGTTCAACCAGTTTGAACTTGTTGGGACATAGCATATGAAGTTGTGTGATGAGTCCATATCACAAGTCTATTATGGTGAAAAAAGTGAAGACACGTAATGATAGTTATTATGTTAACATTACTAGAAACATTTTTGAAATTATCCATGCTATCAAGATGTCAAAATTCCAGGCATTAGGTGTCAATACTCGTAGCTAATAGATAATAATAATAATATAAAAAAATCACAACTTTATTCTTGAAATATGATTGTTACACATTGGTAGCCTAGTTCATGAGTTACTATCACCCAAAGACTGCAAAACAAACTTAAAATATAAATTAAACCAACATGAGAATCCAACTAAGGGTTTCTCGACAAAATCATGCCATAACTTGGCATTTTGAAACCCAAATTTGAATCCATCATAAGTAATACAATGCAAACTCAGATGGATTTTCAATGCATGTTTGCATGCTACACTTATTCTCTGTCTAGATATCATTTTTTAAATGGAACCATTAGTCAAGCCCACAATCCTTTTTATGTGAAAAATTTCAGCTCTATTTGAGCTCTTTTTTGCTCCACCACCTCCATAAACCAGTGTTACACGAGGTCTCGCCCCCCCACCTAGGGGTCTAGATTCCTCACCCCCTCGCGCTCCGGGGTCTTGGGGACTTCTAGGGGATGTTTCCCTCACGCCCCCTCACGTCCCCTCACCGCCCCTTTTATTTTATGGTTTCGTGTTAAAATTTGATGTGCCACTTAGCATATTTGAGAATCCAAGTGATTCGTATTCAGATGGTGACATGGTTGATCTTGATATATTCGTGCAGAAGTTGGATGCAGAGACTAGTGGGGCATTAACTTGAGCATTTATGCTCATTTATCAGTATGATGATATCATTTGATATTCATATGTTATGTTTTATGTTTTATGTTTGAGACATAACTTATTTGCGTTTAAGTTTTATGTTTCAGACTTGAGTTGTAAACTTCAGTTTAAACTCTATTTTGAATCTTGATATAATATGTCATATGATATCTCAAACTTTATTTTCATTGTACATTGTTAGTAGTTACATTAATGATTATATAGTTACAAACTTGCAAACTTACATGCATGATTGTATGATGTATGTTTTAACTTTTAACTTTTAAATTTGTTTCAATTATATGATTCATCATTCATCGATTTGTAATTTTATCATTTATGATTTATCTTTCATGATGCAAGTGTATGATGATTGTATATACATTCCTTGCAAAAATATAGTTACATTTTAAATATTAAATTTTATAATTTTTATGACCCCGACGTCCCCCCACGTTTTCTGAAAATTGGTAGGGAGCTTTTGCATAGGCCGCTCCCGCGCTCCCTCGCCCCCTTGCTCCCACCTCCAGGGGACTTGGTGGAACATTTCCATAAACATATGCAAACATATATCATGATCTTGGAATTCCATTACATATGTATGTGCCAATGTTCCATAATCTTGCCCCATCATCAATTTAAGAAATTTCCATTGACTATCAAATTATGGAGGGGGGGAACTTTTTGCTACAACATTTGGCTCAAAATCAGGGACCATCTTCGTATGAGGTGAATGAGAACTATAGATATTTGAAGAAGTATATTAGTGCCTTTTCCTCTGGCCATGGAGTCATATACATTCATCCATCACAAAAATTTGTCTTTGTTCATTCTCACCTTGAAAGTTGCAAAAATTCATGCCCTAATTGAAACGACACTAAATTTGAAAGATATAATAAAAATGCAAGCTAGAAGTGCCTATTAATACAAAGGGAAAACCTTCCTACCTACCCTAACTGAGATAAATTTTGATTGAATAGGAAACATGATATTGCCAATGGAGTTGATCCAACAACTTGTTAAATGTATGGGACTAAATCATGCATTTGATTTCAAGGGAAACATGCGCATGAAGAGAAAAAGTGCAAAATTAATGGAAAATCCATACATGCCACTTATAAAAACTACACCGAAAGGTCAAAAAATACTTAAGGCCTTAACTTAATTTGAATCCAAAAATGACAAAACAGGATTAGTGAAAACACGAAAGTGGTGTGGGTGAACAACATAAATAAAAAGTGAAGATACCTTTCCCCAAGATGCCTTTGTCACCGTTGTATGAAAACATGTTTTCCTTTCCCTTTATACATGCAAGTGAATGCATTATAGGTATGGTTTTTTCCCAGAATAGGAGAAGCCTACTTAAATATATCATTCGTGGAGTGAATGTTTGGGTGCCTTAATGTGCAATGACATGTTTCCAAGATTGAATTCAATGCAAGGCATATTTGAAACTCTAACTCTGTCTTCCGGTGTCTTATTAGAAATTATTTCAGTTTTCATTTTGTGTTTTCAAGTTAGATATTGTTTTCAAGTTTTTACATTTATAATTTTATTGCAATGTGGCAGACTGATCAGAGCAGTGCAGGAACAACCCCAAGACAGGATGATCGCGGAAAGAGGCCGGCGGAAGAACATGTAAAGTGCCAGCATTGCTCTATCTTTAGGTATTTTAGTTATTTACATAATTGAAATAATATTAATTTTGTTCAAATATGCAGACACCTAGCCATGGTACGCCTGATGATTCCCTCTTTGAGGAAGAGCTTTTTTCATCCCTATCTCCAGTGTTGTTGTTGCAAAAAAGGCACGAGATGCAACGTCGGAATTTAATGCTTTGATAGATGCGCCTCAAACACCTGAAACAGAAGAGAGGATACAACATCTTATGAGGCAGCTAAATAGATATCAGGTAATAATAAAAAGTCAAAAGGATATTTTTTTTGTTCTGCATGAGATTAATTGTGATAGTTTGATTTTTAATTTTTACATTGACTAAACTAACAAAAAGTTCTTTTGTATGTAGCGTCTTCTGGCATTTGCTGAACCCGGTGTTGGTGGTAGTGGGACACAAGGGCAAGAGATTGCCCAACAACCCTCTCGTGCACCTTCTACTCCTTTAGGTGCTAGCCAAGAAACACACCCTGCCCAAGCAGACACCCAGCCAACCGCTGAACGTGTTGGCAATGATGAGGCTGATATGGCCAACTACATTATTGCATTTCCTGGAGCTACACGTGTCAGCTCCACAGGGACCATTAATAGCACGTTGTTGGTGAACGATGAGGGTGTCCCTATAAAGCATGTACAACTCCCAGGTAAATTTTAATATTTTAACTATTTCATGTACTTTATCTAAAGCATATTTATCATGATTTTTATTTTTAAATTAATGATAATATCTTCTTTTTCTTTTGGTTTTATTCTGTGTAGGAAACAATGAGTTCTACAGGATTCTGGAGAGCCATGCGTTGGTAATTTTTGGCCCAACCATACATACAGGGTGGAATTCCCAGAATTCCAACCTGAAAAAAGAACTTCTAGATTATCTAGAAGCCCTTTTTGGGGTCGGCACATTTGACAGAAAAGCGGTGGCTCAGGTAGCCGGAAAATATTTGAAATATACCGGGGACACCTATAGGACGCAATTGCAATTTAACCCTAGATATGAGCGTCCTCTCGCAGTTTCAGAGAGTGAGTGGAGAGCACTCATCCATGACGGAAAAGAGAAAAGGGCAAAGAAAGAAGGAAAAATGCCAACTGGACCCGCAAGGTAAAGTACAACTTTAATTCAATAGCTTTAATTTTCTTTATGTCTAAAATAAAAGTGTGCTACGTCATATCTGACTTCAATCTTTTGATGCTAGGTTGCCTGACACCTCAAAGGCAACCAAAGCTAGGATTGAGAAAAAGAGCCATCACAAGCTCGGCCAGGGTGGCTACTTGAAATTAGCTGCAAGAATTGTAATTAAGTAGCTAAACATCTTATAATTAATTGTATCGCCTTCCAACGTTTTTGTAATCCTATCGGATATGATTAAAAATACACAATCATATATAATGTAGGGTGATGACTTTGGAACAATAACTACAGAGGAAGATAAAAATACTGCTTTCCGTTTTGGCTATCAAGCTGTAGTTGAACGTCGCAGAAGCTTGGGGCAGGTCCCAAGATCTACAATGCCTGATAAGGTAAAACATTAACCTTTCAATATTTTTGTTTTCGTCCATAAATTTAATGTCTAACAACTTTGTTTAAATCGGGGGAGCAACACTACCGACGAGGTAAATAACCCAGTTTTAGAGCCAGATGTAGATGATCCTCTCGTGCAACCTGATCATTGTAGTGGGGACCAGGCCGACAATGCTGCTATCAGTGAGGGCCGTGACGGTAATTAATTTTCACTTATAATTTTTTCTAATTATACCTTGATGGTTGTCCTTATAACGTTTTTTGTTTAAATGACAGAGAATGTTTCCCTTGAGGATCTTACCACCAGAGAGGAAGACAGGGCAACAGTCCCAACGGCGACAACTGGTGCACCAGGTAAATAATCTCATTGCAATTTTTTTTATTAATATTACCGAACTAATTCAATGATATTTAAAAACTGATAATTAAAATTTAATATTATCTGTTTTTGGAGGCGATGCCCCATCACTGGATGAGACCAGACATCATGACAATGCAACTAGGTTAGCGGCAACAACTGGTGCACCAGGTAAATAATCTCATTGCAATTTTTTTTATTAATATTACCGAACTAGTTCAATGATATTTAAAAACTGACAATTAAAATTTAATATTATCTGTTTTTGTAGGCGATGCCCGGTCACTGGATGAGCCCAGACATCGTGAATACGCAACTAGGTCAGCAGTGCGGGTTGAAAGGCACGAAATAGGAGCAGAGCACGATGATATTGATGATGTAATTAGGAGCTTTAAAAATAGGAAGAAGAAAAGAAAATTTGACAATGTAAAATATTGTATTATTATAAGACAAACGTTACCATACTTGGAACGTTTTTTGCGTTATATAAAAAACTCATTTATCATACTATTTTTATGTCAAGCATTAATTGCAATGTTTCCTTACGTACTTTTTGTTGAATTGTTTTTTTACTAGTTATTGAATATTTTTTTTTATGCTCATGAAAGTAAAAAATGAAATATAGATTGGGTATTGGGGAATTGAGAGTGATGTGAGGGGGGGGGAGGGGCCATAAGAGCTTCCACCTTCACGTGGTTAGCCCTGTTTAGTAGAGAATAATTTATTGGAGCGATTTAATCTTGGAGCAAACCTCCCTTGATCCAGCGTAGCAACAAAAAAGTCACTGTTGACTTAGTTGCTACTCTTTCGGATCGTGGGAGGCTTGTTCCAAGTTCATGCGACTCCAATAAATTGTTCTTGAAACGAAGAGGAGCTTATTCAGGTATGTTTTGACATTTTCAACATATGTTCTAACATTATCATAAGAATGCATCTTAGAGTAAAAAAAACTACATCAATTACTTGTATTTATTGTATAGATAATGATGGATTTTGATTGACTTGGCAGTGCAGGTACAAATCCTCTTGCATCATGAGCAATACAACTTGTCTACCAGGGTCATGTCCAGGATATTTTTTCTTGTGCGCTTGACCAGGTTCGTAATGTCACATTTTGTAAGTTCCTTTACAGTTCATAATTCAATATTAAGCTTGTTCGTGATTATTATCTAGGTTTTTTGTATGTGTTTTTTCATCTATTTGATTGTAAGAAACTCTGCATGTTTCCTGTTGTTCACTATGATTTCTCCCATTACCACTCCCGGGATGAATCCAACTTTATTGTTACATAGGTTACTTTATTGTTACTATGATTTCTCCATTTACGATTTCATAGGTTACATCATGTAAAGTTGTCAATCTCAGGTTGGTGATGAGCTTTAGTTTTCCAGATTTGGGGCTTTTCTGATATTTTCTCCCTCATGTCATTCCTGCATCACCTCGTTGTTTGAGCATGCCAATTGTCTACCACTTGTACCAATTGGCACATGTCAATCTCTGAGTGTTGCCACATTTCACCTATTTTCAGTGAGAGTTTAGGGTTTCTCTAACATAGCTTCAGAAATCCGATTCAGTGCCTGCTTGAATATTGTCACATAATACTTATGGTTTGGATTGATGAGCATGTTCTAAATGGTTGGTTGATTCATAAGAACCACCCATAAATCTCCCTTCCTCTAACACAAGAGAAAATAAAAATTTCTTTGACAGGAGACAGAGTTTCAATACTTTGAAAACAAACTTCTATTCCCTTCAATAACTCAAAAAAAAACTATTACACTACTTCCTCACTGAGAGGGATTACAAAATTATGACTGCTATAAAACGCAGTGCATAAAACCAACTCACTGTCTGTTCAAAACAAACATACTCTGTCTCTAAGACACTCTGCTGTGTTTTTCCCTTTCACACTGTTGTGCATACACACTTAAAAAGTTACACTCGGTTTTTCACTTTTTACACACTGCTATGTAATAAAAAATTTACGTACTGTCTATAAAAAAAACTACCAAGCTTTTTCGACCTTTTTATTTTTATATGCCGGAACATATAAAACATATTATAATAAACCCTCTTTTTAAAAAAATAAAATTAAAACTAAATTCTATAGCCCACCTTTCATTTCGCATATGATATATATATAACATATGTATATATTAAACTATCAAAACATTAAAGAACCCTTTCCGTCGGACTTCAAAAGTCTAAATAGATTGAATTTCAAACCAAATTCGCGTTCCAAAATGGGATGCTGACGTCTGCCCAATTTTAACTCGAATTCTCAATCCAATGTGCCCTATAAAAAATTCGGGTCCGGTTTTCAGGTTTTCGGATTCCCTTCAATTTCATGCGATCCAATATTAATGCTCCACGTGTCCTCCTTTTGAATTTACAAAACTGTCGGGTAAATTTCTGTTTGTTTAATTTCTGGTTGGTGAATTGCGTTAATGCTGGCTGTTGTGTTTAAATACAATTCTGTACAGAAATATGGCTGTGGCCGTCTACAAAAAAAACTTGCGGGAATTTTAAATGCTGAATTAAATTTCTGGATGGCGTGCAAGCAACCTCCAAAAAAAATGTTGCTGCTGCATCCGTCCTTCTGCTGCAGCAGTTGAAGTTAAAATTCAATAGCACAAGGTTTAATAAGTGAGGGTGTAAAGGTAACTTTTTGTCGATAGTACTGGATTAAGATCATCTATTCATTTTTGTAGGGTCTTATGGTGTTTGGTTTTTAGTTTTGGGTTGGGCTTATTGAGTCTAAGATAGTTTTTGAGTGAAAAAATTGCTATCAGGTATTAAAAAAATTTGGTTCTTTTGTCAAAATTTATGAGCTTGTTAGGAAATACAAAACTGGCAATGGTTGTATCTTAAATTTGTGGAAAATAATTTGAAATGAAACCTTTTTGTTTAGGTTGTTGCAGCAGGTGCAAACCCCATTCAAATTACTAGGGGCATTGACAAGACGATAAAGGCCCTTGTTTCGGAACTCAAAATTTTGTTAAAGGAGGTAAACGCTTGCCTTTTGAGTAGGCTGGTTTTCCTTTTTGCTGATGGTTTGGTGTATCTAATTGAATTAGTTGCCTAAGGTATTTTTGGTTGCAAACTCCTTTTCATTTTTCATACAATATTGGCCTTATGGAATACATTTGATTGTGTGGTCTTGTTAGATCTACAACATTTGTAGTTGTTTAGTCTTATGGCCGAGGTGCACTTTTATTATGGAAATAGTTGATGCAATATTGTCATTTAATCCTTACTGCAGGGTAGCATGTTGAGAAGTTTTTTGTGAAACATTTGGTATTCAAAATGACACTTGATCCTATACGGCATCATGCACTTGACTTCAAAATTTATATTCAAAGTGTGCCAGACAATTCTTGCAAAATTTCAAATATTTAGGTTGTTTTAAACCATTATCTTTTTCATGTATTGGATGCGGAAAATGTGAAAAAGACTTTGGTATGAAACCAACTGGTGAATAATTTCCAGCACAACAACCACTTCCAAGACATGATTTAGAAGTAGAACAAATGTTCTTATGAAGCATAGAAAGATATCCTTGATGCATTGTCAATGTTTGGCTAGGGTTATTTTTGGAGAAAATAACTCCTTATTCCTAGAATAGTGATCTTCAATACAAGTAAATGCCAGAGAAGAGAGATCATTGTGTGATGCAACAAAACTGAAATTGGACCCCCAAGGAGAGCTGGTGTGTCTACAATCGCTGTGTCAGCATTTTCCCTTGGTGTACCCCGTTCTTTTCCTCCAGCCTGAGTCTTAATTGACTTCTTCTTTCTTCGGGTTTATTTATCAAATTCATAGAATTTGATAAATAAATACTATCCACAATGGTTGGACTTAATTTATATTCCCGACTTTATATTATCTCCAATCCTTATAACCAATGTTTAACTTTCAACACTTTGTATTTATACTCCACGTTTCTTTTTAAATAAATAACTTGTAATGAACTTTCGGCTCTATATTTCACCACCCGGCCTTACAACAATCACGCTCTAGACTTATGCTAATTATCCGCCAATCGTTTAATTAAACAATTTCATTATACTCCGGCCCCACCTATATATATCAATAACCAATCAAACACTCGTATAGTACCTGGCTATCCTCCGCACACCTTAGTTAACCTCCGGGCAAGTTCAACGTGCGACCACCGTCCGATGGCCCTTCTCCAAATCAACGACTCTTGGCAATTTCGCTCGGCTTCCAACGTCGGGCTTTAACGTGCGATGGCGTGGGTTAAACGGTTGTTTGCCGGGGTCACTTCGCCACGTGTTGCATTCCCTATGGAATCGCTCGCGAATAGGAAATACCGCCTACTCCGCAAAAGCGGTGCGATATGGGCAACCGGCTTTTGTGATTCCGCTCGTGGTTTTGGTAGAGGGCTTGACCACGGGTGCATGTCTGGTTCCGCTATCCTTTTGTTTGTTAACTCATGTCCAATCCTCGGGTCAGGTTACGAAAGCACAACAATTTTGTCTCTTTATTAAGCGGGATTTTAATATGTGTATTATCAAAGAAAACCAACACAAATTTTATAAGAAAATTGTTCAAAAGTCGAGCCCGCCGGACTTCAAACGGCGATAAACCATAATTCAAACCAAATTCGTGTTCCAAAATAGCCTGCTGACGTCGGCCAATTTTGTGACGCGAATTTCTTATCAAATTCGCCCTAATATTTTACGGGTCCAGATTTCCACTGCGCGAGCGGCCCAAACAAAGATCCGCTCCAATCAATTTCTGCCACATGTCCTCAATAAAAACTTGCCCTGCTCCCGGCTGCGGGTGCATTCGATGGCGTTTAAGGTGATGGGACATGGATATGGCGATTTCATATCATTCGCATTAACATTTAATGCTGTTCAATTAAGTTTTCACATCAAATCTAGATTAATTAATTTTTAACACTGTTCAAGATCGGACCTCCACTCCTCTGAGCGATTCCGCACGCTCCAATTTGATCCGCCCTTCGGCTCTCATTATTAATGATCAGAGATTCATTATGACGGCCGTCCTTTGATTGCATTGCAGACGGGTCGACATAAAAAATGGCGTTTAGCCATGGATTTTCAGACAAGCCGGTTGCTGGATTACACTGTCTGGTAACTGCGATGATAAGGAGAAGTGGCCAGCGGAACTTCTGCCTAGAATTTGCTGCATATTTCCATTTCTCTCGGTTCTGTCTCTGTCTGTCTTCCTCTGTTAATTGGAATTCTGCTTCTTCGTCTCTTGTGCCCACTGCGCTTGAGATTGCACCCATGCCTCGCGTGCGTCATAGGATGCGTTGCCGCAGGGGGAGCACTAGAGGTCAATCCCGGCGCGCTCCCTCCAGCACCTCAACAGAGATGACTTCCGGCCAGTCCAGTGATTATTACTTGGGTCGATATCCAAATACTAGGAGTGGGCGGGGTCGGCTTGTAGCATCTGGCCACCGTATGGATTCCCCTGCTCCTGGCTTCCCCACCGCTAGTTCACCTTCTCCCACGATGCGCACTGCGCAATTTTCCTTTGATTGCACTCTCAACCGCCCGCGAATCACAGCTGTAGTCACTGTGGTCTTCCGCGAGGAGGCCCAAACGGAGGAAGAATGCACCCGTCCGGCGGGTCTGAGCTCGGAAAAAGCCGGCCAGCATTCGAGCCTTCAGGAGGGGAGTCGTGGCATGCATGTGGAGGTAGCACCTAGCGATCCTAGACCTTCCGAAGGATGGTGCCGAATCGTGGAGGAACCAGCGGAGGAGTATTTTGGTTAATTTGTTTTTCTTGCTTAGCAGGCCCAGTTAATTGGGCTGCTTTTAGTTTATTTTACTGTGCTGGACCTTTAAGTAATATTTTTGAATTATGTAAATTAAACGTTCAAGACTGGTTTCCCCGTATGAGGGCAGTCTTCTTAATTTTTTGATTTTTTGATGACAAATTTGCCATGAGTATGGGCAGGCAATGTTTTTGACTTCGGTGTAATTTTATTCACAATGTTAATAGATTAACTTTACTTTGAATTCTCACATGATTAGCGTTTTTCTTGATCTGTTCAAGGATTTTGGGTACTTTAATTTGTATTTGGAACAATGGACGTCGGTACTCTATCTGTTGCTTTACTGTTTTACATACTACTATTTCACTTTCTTATAGATGCCTCGGGCATATTTAAATGCTTTCTCATATTCTCGATAATCTCCATGTGGACCATTACTGGATTTTATATCATGTCCCTATATGTGACATGGGGTATTTTTCTATCATTGTCTGGGGTGGGACTTCCACTTTTCTGGATGGATATTTGGGTTCCAATCTTCAGATGTGAAAATGTAATGACTTCATGGACTGTTTTACTTCATATAATATATTCAAAATAGCATTTTTTCTCTTCTAAAAAAAAAAATGATTAATGTTTATCATTCTGCCTTCAAAACTAGCGATGCTGGTCTATGTTACTGGTTTATTGATATGGTCTGATGGTCTTTTTATATTTTGGACATATCACACTCCTCACATGATTAGCGTTTTTCTCTGTTCAAGGATTTTGGGTACTTTAATTTGTATTTGGAACGATGGACGTCGGTACGTACTCTATCTGTTGCTTTACTATTCTACATACTGCTATTTCACTTTCTTATAGATGCCTTGGGCATATTTGGATGCTTTCTCAGATTGTCGATAATCTCCATGTGGACCGTTACTGGGTTTTATATCAAGTCGCTGTATGTGACATGGGGTATTTTCCTATCATTGTCTGGGGTGGGACTTCCACTTTTCTGGATGGATATTTGGGTTCCAATCTTAAGATGTGAAAATGTAATGACTTCATGGACTGTTTTACTTCATACGATATATTGAAAACATCGTTTTTTCTCTTGTGAAAAAAAAATGATTAATGTTTATCACTCTGCCTTCAAAACTAGCGATGCTGGTCTATGTTGCTGGTTTATTGATATGGTCTGATGGTCTTTTTATATTTTGGACATATCACACTCCTCACATGATTGGCGTTTTTCTCTGTTCAAGGATTTTGGGTACTTTAATTTGTATTTGGAACAATGGACGTCGGTACTCTATCTGTTGCTTTACTATTCTACATACTACTATTTCACTTTCTTATAGATGCCTCGGGCATATTTGGATGCTTTCTCAGATTGTCGATAATCTCCATGTGGACCGTTGCTGGGTTTTATATCAAGTCCCTGTATGTGACATGGGGTATTTTTCTATCACTGTCTGGGGTGGGACTTCCACTTTTCTGGATGTATATTTGGGTTCCAATCTTCAGATGTGAAAATTTAATGATTTCATGGACTGTTTTACTTCATATAATATATTCAAAACAGCATTTTTTCTCTTGTGAAAAAAAAAATGATTAATGTTTATCACTCTGCCTTCAAAACTAGCGATGCTGGTCTATGTTGTTGTTTTATTGATATGGTCTGATGGTCTTTTTATATTTTGGACATATCACACTCCTCACATGATTATTATTAGCATTTTTCTCTGTTGCAGGGTTTTGGGTACTTTAATTTGTATTTGGAACAATGGACGTCGGTACTCTATCTGTTGCTTTACTATTCTACATACTACTATTTCACTTTCATGGACTGTTTTACTTCATATACTGCTATTTCACTTTCATGGACTGTTTTACTTCACTGTTGTAGGGTCTTGGGTACTTTAATTTGTATTTGGAACAATGGACGTCGGTACTCTATCTGTTGCTTTACTATTCTACATACGGCTATTTCACTTTCATGGACTGTTTTACTTCATATAATATCTTCACTTTCATGGACTGTTTTACTTCACTGTTGTAGGGTTTTGGGTACTTTAATTTGTATTTGGAACAATGGACGTCGGTACTCTATCTGTTGCTTTACTATTCTACACACTGCTATTTCACTTTCATGGACTGTTTTACTTCATATAATATCTTCACTTTCATGGAGTAGTTTTACTTGATATAATATCTTCACTTTCATGGTACATTTTTACTTCATATAATATCTTCACTTTCATGGACTGTTTTACTTCACTGTTGTAGGGTTTTTGGTACTTTAATTTGTATTTGGAACAATGGACGTCGGTACTCTATCTGTTGCTTTACTATTCTACATACTGCTATTTCACTTTCATGGATTGTTTTACTTCATATAATATCTTCAAAACAGCGTTTCTCGTCTTTTAAAATTTTAAATTTTTTTTTTTAAATTGAACCCTCCGTCGGTCTACCGACGCCTTGTAGACGTCGGAACTGCGACAACCCCGCAACGTCGGAAGAGAGACAGTATGAAAACGTCAGAAGAGCGACGTTCCAAATGTCGGACCACATATCGTCAGAATTACGACATCTTCCAGACGTCGGAAGAGTGACGTCCAAAACATCGGATCACGTTTAGTCGGAATTGTGACAGTTTACAAGCGTCGGAAGAGCGACGCCAAAACGTCGGACCATGTTTAGTCAGAACTGCGACGGTTTATAAGCGTCGGAAGAACGACGTCCAAAACGTCGAACCACATTTCATCGGAAGTGCGATAGTTTACAAACGTCGGAGGCGCGACGGTTTGTGAGACGTCGGAAGAGTGACGCCTGTTCGGAATGACAGAATAAGTGTCGATAGTGCGACACTTTTTACTTGCGTCGGAACAGCGACGGCATGACAAACCACAGTTTTTCCACCCCCGAACTGTCACTCTTGCGACGACTATGTGTCGGAATAGCGACGAATTGGCCGTCGGAATTTCTGCCAAATTCTCTAGTGCTCCATGGCTTAGCTATGTGCTGGCTTAACACAAATCGAATCCTTGAAAACCTCATCTTCTCGCTAGGGATTTACTTCACCAGATATCGATTCAAGTAAACAGATATTTCTACACGGACTTAACCTTGTTCGAATTTCAGGGATCAATCAGCATTTGCGTTCTCCATCGAATGACCTAACTCATGGAGCGAGCCTTCGATTTCCAACCTTGATTCAAGTGGTTAACCTACCGAAGGGACTATAGCACTGATTTAGTTCACTGTTAACACTGTGATTTCACTTCAATTTAATAAACCAACAGTTCGGTTATTACATCGATTCACCATGATTACTCTAATTTTCCCATTGCATACAATCACCTAGAATTCAATTAAATGAATGTGAAATCTCAATTCGCACAATCAAATCTTCTGATAGAAATAAACTACCCCATTATTCCTATTGCGGAGTTTTATTCCCTAAACCTCAACCATTCCTCATGCAGAATTAAATCAACCAATTCATGCGCATGATCCAATCAATGCTTCCATATATGAAACCTACTTACAAAATTCTAATTCGGCCAATAAAGGAAGCCTTTCACACATAACTTAACTCGGCAAATGCACAGATTAATCACGAGATTGGTATATTAACTCAAGCACCAATTTCCTACCCCAGGAATTTAAATCTTCTTCATATAGAATTTGACCAAAATACATGTCAACTTTATACAGAATAAAAATCCAGTCATACACATAACTCATAATTAGTTCTTCATATATGCACTTATAATCAAATTATAGAAACTCTGCCCTCACTACTCTGCAGCACCACCTCATCTGTCTCTTGTTGCCTTTGTTCCTTCTATGTTGCCTCTGTTCTCTGCTACTTTGCTTCTCTCTTTGCCTAGTTACTGTTTCATATGCTCCTCCTTTGCCAACTCCTTTGCCATCAATGACAACATTTTCAACACTGTATGATGCAATTTTCTCCCACTCATCATTCCTATCAACTCGATAAAATAATACAACTTTTATAGGAAATATGAGAGAGGAAAATTTTGTAAATTGACAATATGAACAGATCAAATTGGTGTAACAACAAATTGATATTTTTATATTATGTGTTAATTCATTTCAACTAAGCTGGCTGGTTATTTTAGTAATATCTTAGAAAATAATGTTTATATATATAATTAATTAGAAGTTTAAATGAATGCAAAATATATTAATATGAGTGATATATTGTTAGTGTTTTAATTTGTCTTTTATTTTTATTTTTTTAAATTGAATATTTTTTCACGATGTAGGTTTGTTGGTTTTAATGATGTTGTTAAATCTTAACAGTCATTCAAACACATGATTATATTTATGCTACTTTAAATGACTAATAAAAACTTCCAGAACTCATATTATAGATTGAAGTTGGGAAAAATTGCATGCATTACACTGTATGAATTTATTTATAAATTAATCATTTGTAGGGGAAAAAAGAACTTTTAAAATGCAATATTGTTCGTTTAAATCTTCACATGGTAAGGGAAAGATAGAAATCCCAATTATAAAGGGTTACCTAATGGAAACAACATTAATATTTCTCTTTTACTCAATTGGGCTACATTTAAGGTCACATCACTCTTCATCTATGCTCTTTTTTTCTTATTCTACCAAATTACAATGTTTCCTTTCCAACATTTGGTGTAATTACTAGTTTATTTTAATTATGGTGAGCTAGTAATTGTTGGAGAAATCTAGGCAAGGCCCAATATGAAACCTAGAAGCTACCATTACAAGACCAAGGACATATCCAATATTATGTAAGCTAGATATTATAGGATTTTATATGCCCCTATCTAAACTATGCCCATGATGTGACTGACTACCATATGCCCCATTTATCCTATCCTCCTAACCATAACTAATTATAATTTATCCATGTCTCTGCAAGTTTGACAAGCTCTAAAGGATAACTGCATTAACTTCTGCTCGTTACTGGTGTTCCCTAGCAAGTCTTTCTTGTGATTGAATTATTTTGTCATTATCTACTTTAAAAATCATTATTTATGCCTTCAAACATCTCAAAGTGTCTTCTATGTGAGGGTAGTACTCATCAAAATGATGATTATATGATCTATAGGGAGAATCTCGTGAACTATAGTATACCATTCTTCTAGCCATCTTGTTTCTTCTCTTCCCGCAAGGCATATTATTTCAACTAAACCAAATCATAAACAAACCAATGTACCTCAGTATAGTTCGGGGAGGATAGCTTGACTATAAGACCAACCATATTAGAACAATATATGTAAAATCATAATCATCAAAATATGGACAACATCTCAATCATCATCCAATACCACACATGATGCCAAAACTACAACATTGACTAAACACAATGCATGCATAAAAGAAAATGTACAACACACATGCATACACAATATGTACAAACACTGACATGCATTCATGATGAACACATTCTGGCCACATCACTATCAACTTTTTCATGAAATACAAACGAAAACCATGACCACCACCATGCATACACAAGAAGCACATAAAAAAAAGGCATAAGGAAACATATGCAATCGACATGTACATATTACAACACATTCATCCAAGGAGAACGAAATCCATAGATCACCCAAGGAGAATGAAACCATGCTCTGATACCACCCTCCTCCCACATTTACCCAAGCTAACCAGTCCACTGGGGTAAACATGTAACGAGAGGCTACTATGATTTGATTCAACTTCCCATGTAGAGTAAGGAACCGACAAAAAAAAACCATTTTGACCTCCCTCGGGAGCTACAAATCCTTCACGAGGCAACCAACCTTTCCAAGTTCTTAACCCCTATGAAAACTTGTCATTTTATTGATTTGGGCCCTCAAAAACTCCCATGAAAATCCATGCATGCAACTAAGGTCTTCCATTTTCTCCCACATCAGGGCCAACTGGTGATTGTGGAATTTTAAGGAAATACTGAGCCTTTACGACCCCATATTTTGGGCCACTTTTCCAAGGCTAGGTCTCAGGCCTCTGCCCATAAATTCAAGAAACTTTCAAAAATTATACATAACCATGAAATCAAGCTACTAATACAAACATTTGATCAATGAATTACTGAAACCCTAATAGCCATGATAATGAATTTCATCAAACATATCATAAACATGTAATCCATGGGTCATAACAACATATATAAGCATAGGAACCTCATTCTTATCTAAGAATCATCAAGGAAGACCAATATCTCCTCTGAATAGTTGTAATGTTATCTATTAGGCCATTCATTCATTAATGATTCATATACTAACCAAAACATGATGATAGCCATAACTCAAATCTGTCATAAACCATGCCCATAACCAGTATATAACAAATGGAAATAACCAGGATATAACAACCATAAAAACCAAATATGAAAAAGTAAATTTACCCATTAATTACAAGAGGATAATAATTCTTATTGACATATGAAAAATGCAACTAGGTCTGGGAATTCCACATACCACTCGATCATAGATTGGGTCGAAACAAGTATTTCTTTAAACCAATAACCCATGTGCCATATTCCAGGCATGAATGTCAAATCCCATGGAATATACCAAAAAAACCAAACCAGGGCTTCCAGAGGCCAAATCCCCCCAACCCTCAACCAATGATTCCACATTATAGTTGGACATCGCTAACTATTACCAGATCCATATCTACCCAAGGTGTCTAAGGTTCTAGAGCATTTGTTCAAAAAAGGGCTTCCAGGACTAGTAACTCAAACCACAGTGGTTGTCGAGCTTCCTGAGAGTTTGTCTAACCAGGGATCCAGGACAAGTAACTCAACCCACTAAGGGCTTCTATACAAATTTTCCAACCAAGGCTTCCAATGCTATTAACTCAACCCAAGCTATTACAGGGCTCAAGAGCATTTTTTCAATCAAGGCTTCTAGGAAATAGTACCTCAATCAATAACCGTAAGGAACATGAACACCACTCAAAAAACAAGGAAAATAAAAAACACCATGGCTATCCAAGAAATATAAAGTATACAAAAAACCACTACCAATTCAGGCAATACTTCATGCCAATAACATATCATAACCAAGAACCAAAATACAGGTGTAATGTATGCCAAAACTAGCAAGGAAATCATACATGCAATTTGATAGCTGCAAGAAAAACAGATTGTAGTTGTTGATCTGATTGTACTCTTTTTATTTCCTAGTTTTCCTTTGCCTTGTTTCTCCAAATCCCAGGTATGCCACAGTCCTCTAAGAGTGATCCAAGAAAACTCTAAGTGTCTAGGAGTATGAGAGAAAGAGAATAGAATGATAGTGCCAAAGAGTGAACTGAAAAAAACCATAAACTAATCCTCATAAGCCTTTTTATTAATGAGGCCTCTATTTTCTTCAATTTCCCTTTATTTTCCTTTATTTTACTCACATGCAACATCTGACCTTTCACCTTCCTTTTCTCCTATTTTCTATTATTTCATAAATAAAATGGCAATAAATGTCTCATGTCTTTTCCAAATCATTTGGCATTACCTTCATCAGAGGAATTTTGAGGTCTAAAATGGGCCTCCTACGAAAAATGTACAACCAAAATAAACTTTATAAGAACCAATAGGATTTAAAATGATGATGTGACCTATGGGGGGTGATTCACCATTTTTGGAGTAAAAAAGTACCAAAAGTAAAAAATAGTAAAATAATATAACTGCATCTTTAACTTGTATTTTCAACTTATCTCCCTAAGGTTTTACTCAAGTTTGAAGTGGGATTGCTCGTTGGATGCAAAATTTAATTTCTCATCCAAAGAGTATCCATGTTGCATACTTTCGATGGACCCTTCTACATGAAAAAGGAGAAATACATGAAAAAACATGATTACAATCACATTTTTTATGTATTTCCCATTTTTCATGTTGTAGGGTCAATAAAAAGTATGAAACATGGGTAATACTTGGATGAGGAATCAAATTCTTCATCAAACGAGTGTTCTTGCTCAAAATTTGAGGAAACCCATATCGAGATAAGCTGAAAATACGAGTTAAAAAAGTAGTTATTTTCTTTTTTCTTTCTAATATTTGATGATGTAATCTAATATTAATTTATTATTTCTACTACTATTTTATAATTTCCTTAGGAGGCCTATTTTATACCCCAAAATTCCTCTAATGTGGAAATTTCCATAGTCATTATTAATCACAAGTGATCCTGTCACTATTTTTTTATTAGCTTTATTACATGGAATTTTAACCTGGAGTTGTTACAGGTTTGTGGCTTTGAGAATTTGGGGTTTACAACAGAGGGTTTATAAGCTTCTTATTTTTTGCATGGATTTTTTTTCTATTATTTTTTTAGTGTTATATTGGAACATTCTCCTTAAGCATGGGTGGAATTCTATGGATCAGAATGTCAAAGGTTAGCACTGAAAATGAGTTTCACTTAAATTAGCTATTTTTTATTTGCTAACATTCCATTTAAATGTATTTTAATTTCATTTGTATCAATTACTCAACACTTGTTTTGGATGGGTTCAGATGTTTCCAATAATTATGAAAGGAATTTCCAGAAGTTTGGTAACCCTTGCCAGTTATCTTGGATCTTGGGTTATTACCATCACCTTCAACCTTTTTCTTACTTGGTGTGCAGCAAGTAATCAAGATCCCTCCATTATATCATCCAAATCTAATTATTTGGAGTGAGAAACACTCAAATGTTCATAGAAAAATATAAACACTCTTCTAATATACAAGTGCATTTTTTATACAATACTAATGAAATTTTGTAATACGATGAATTTATAATTGTTGGATGAATGTGTTTCATTCAAAATAGTAATGAAATTTTAGAAAATGTTGAATTTCAATTGGTTGATTTCTTGGAGGTTCATTCTTCATTTTATTCATGATTTTTGCATCTATAATGTTCTTCATTGCATTTCTTTTACTAGAGACAAAGGGTAAAAATTTACAATAAACTCAAACGCCATTCCAATCATTTTTTCAAAAAGGATCTATGCAAGAGACTATATGATGCAGTTGTCTCCAACTCATTCTTCCTATCAATTGGATATCATAATGCATTTTTTTGTAGAAAATATGATAGAGAGGCATCTGTAAATTGGCGATATGAAAAGATCAAATTTGTTTATTAACAAACTGGTCTTTTTATATTATGAGTTAATTCATTTCAATTTTTGTGGTTATTTTAGTAATATCTTAGTAAATAATGTTTTGATATATATAAAAAATAAAAATTAATAGTTTAAATGAATGCAAAAATATTAATATGAGTGATATATTGTTAGTGATTTAATTTATTTTTGTTGGTTTTTTTTAATTTTATTTTTTTCACAATGTAGGTTTGCAGATTTAAAAGATGTTGTTAAATCCCAACAAGCATGCAAACACATGATTATATTTATGTTACTTTAAATGACTAATGACAACTTCTAAAACTCATATTATAGATTGAAGTTGGGAAACCTTTTGTTCATAACACTGCATGAAAATGTGTATAACTTAATCATATATAAGGGAAAATAGATCTTTGAAAATGAAATATTCTTCATTTAAATATTTACGTGCTAGGGGAAAGATAGACATCCCAATTATAGAAGGTTACCCAAGGGAAGTAACATTAAGATTTTTGTTTTACTCAAATTGGGATACATTTAAGAACACATCACTATTCATCTATGCTCTTTTTTTCTTATGCTACAGACTTATGGTGTTTTCTTTGCAACATTTGGTGCAATTGCTAGTTTATTTTAATTATGACGAACCAGTAATTGTTGGAGCGGTCTAGGCAAGGCCCAATTTGTAACCTAGCAAATACCACGACCAAGAACATATCCAGCATTATGTAAACTAGATGTACTGGAATTTTATAATTTAACAAGATAACAAAGTACACTAGTATGGGGGAACTTACTCCATAATTATTATTACAATGTGCCAAAGAATATAAAATCTTATAAAAAATATCAAATCTTACCAAACTAACATTTTAGATAATGTAAAATATTATTATTTGTAGTGATTATTATTAAGATTTAAAATGACTAACACCTTAAACCAAAGTAAATATAATAGGATAACATACTTGAGGATAAAAAATTATGTTACATAACATAGTTTTTTTACAGGTTATTTTAGGCAATATAATTTTCTTTCATATAAGTCGATTCTTGTTTTTAAATAAAAATAAATAATCATCATTTTCATTATTTATTAATCATTTTTGAAGAAATATTAAAAATAAAATTATAGAAATTTATGATATTTTTCCATTAATTTTTTTAATAAGCTTAAAATATTTAATTAAGTTTATGATATTGTAATTGTAAAATATGTCAGTAATATTTGTTTGGTAGATAGGAATTTAATTTCTCACTTGATAGCCTTTAATATATTTTCAAAAATAATAATACACAAAAAAATCATTTTATTAATCAAAATAAATATTTACATTGGCATAATTTATATAAGATATTACTTGTCTCACTAAAATTTCGAGTCACAAGTCCTATATAAAAGTCATAATAAGAGATACATTTACTATACTATCCTAGGTATCGATCCATTAAAACATCAAAGCACTTGCTTCTAATACATACCACATTGTTAAATTTACAAAAAAAATATTAAAGTACCTAAATTATTATTATTATTATTATTATTATTAAAATGAATTTTTGAATAAGTTACACATTTTTTCATTTTGAAAAAGCATGGAACAAGTTTCTAATCCATGGATATTTACTTCCACTTTACCATGGAGATTCATAACTGAAAATAATTAATGAAAACAAAAAATAATTCAAGAGATTGAAACTTTCGCAGAAAAGGATTTAAACCTCATTGTATATTCATAAAAATAAATAATGATACATTATTTAGACACAGATGAGGTCTAAAATTTATAACTGAAGTTCTCATAACAAGTTACCAATTTTGCTAATTAGTTGAACCGCTTGCACAAGTTTCTCCACAACATCTCCACAAATATCTAAGATAATTTTGTGTGATTTCATTCCTAACTTCTCTCATTATCCTCATCTTTGGTCATATGTAGACTTCTAAAGTAATTTGAATTTCATGATTAATAATTTAATGATTTTATTATTTTTGAATGCTTGAACTTATTGATTGTTTATGTGAGTATGAGGCTAACATCCTCGCCCCCTCCGCCCCAAATCATTAATCTAGATTGAGAACCTGGCACCATCTCCAAGTCTTCATGCTAAAACTGTTGAGATAAGCCTTAATGAAAAAATGTTTGAAAACAGCCAAATACGAATGTCAAAAACTCCAATATGAAGAGAGTGAACCAAGAGAAGTGAATCAGCTGCAAGTTTGATACATCCCTGAAAATGTTTGAAAACTAAATCAAATGCAAAAATTCAATGTAAAACGATCTTTCTATCCTTTTTTGGGTCCAATAACCATCCAAGTGAACAAACAATTCCCACATTTTCTCTCAATCAACATGCCAATCGCTTTCCCACTGGAAAATTTTGATGGCTACTAATAAATTGTGTTGTTGACGAAAATTTCAGTCTGAAACCCATCATCATCAATTCCCCCCTTTGTCGACTGAAAGGAGATGTCATAACCATCTGCATTTATTTTGAACTCCCCCACCCTTTAAGACGTATGATAGTT
This sequence comes from Pinus albicaulis, assembly GCA_034641835.2. Taxonomy (NCBI): domain Eukaryota; kingdom Viridiplantae; phylum Streptophyta; class Pinopsida; order Pinales; family Pinaceae; genus Pinus; species Pinus albicaulis. The sequence goes on from CM076578.1 coordinate 81,424,223, forward strand.
TCACTATTGTACTCTCTCTTTCATGAGAGTACCATCTTCTTTTCACGGTTGGTTGTAATATTTGTCTTCATGTGAGATTTAATTTTGGGATAAAACATACAAAATCATTTTACTGTTGATAACCAACCCCAAGGATCAATCCATGCATAATTAACCTTTAATTTGGTTGGTTTCTTTTGTTTTCAACATTTCTCTGATGAGTGATTCTTCTTTCCTCAATGATGACAAGGATGGAAATCAAAATAATGATCTTCCATATGACCAATTCTTAAACAATGATGGCATTTTGGTTTTCATTTAACTTTCTCTTTGATTTTTTATGTTGCTTGGTTAATAAATCCTCCACTAATGTACTTGATTAGTTTTGATTAATTAGGAATATGCAACCTGTTGTCATATTTTTCATATCATAAACCAAGTCGATTTTTGTTGCATTGAATTTCTTCCCACGATTTGATGATTGGATTGGAAAAAGAAGGTTAAAATTGATCATGTACAACTTCTACACTTTAAGTTGTATCACTGAGTGGCTTGGAATCATCTTCATCATTGGAAGTTGTCTTGTTGAATGACTAAAAAAAATGACTCTTTTGTTGCAGCTCCTCATGTCGTAGTTGTGATTCAAGTTGGATAAACTCAACGGTCTCATGTGTATAATGTAGATGCCTTTTAATATCAGCAAGAATGGATTTGTTGATTTTCGTTGTATCCTCAATAGTGGATAGTATCATACTGTTCAGAAACTTTAAAAATCAAATACTTTGCTTCATTTGAACTTGCTCACTTGAACTCACTCTCCCTTTATTTTAACATTTGCTTTATTTTCACTCTTGCTTGATCTTAGATTTGAACTTTGTTTCTTTTAATTTGATGCTTACTTGACAAGTTTAAGGTGTTGACTACTATCGAAAATGAACACAAGTTAATGATTTTACAATTTAAAGACAAGTTCAAATGACTTCTTATGACTTTTAATTAAATTATCCCCCTATCAATTTGAATTAATTACTAGCTTGGATGTCACGATAAATAGAGAATGCACCCTTTTTGTTATGACACAAACATTTCTTGGGATTTCAACTCATCTTCACCAGTGATTCTCAACTTGGCTTGGACTCAAATTTAGACTTTTACGTTTATTTTAAAAATTGTGAACTTCACTGAATTTTACAAAATTAAGCTATTCACAACTTGAACTTGACTCCACTAACAAAATGACTTTTCAAAACCCTCAAATCACAAGCTTATCACTCCAAAAACTTACCCCATTCTTACAATATTACCTTATTACTCCACTACAACAAAATTAAAAATTTATAGCACACCTTATCTCTCCAAAATATCTTCTTATAACTCCAAAATACAAATCTCTTATCACTCTAAATATTACATATCCCTTATCACTCCAAAATTACATCTTATTACTCCAAAAGATTAAAAAATAAATTAATTAATTGCAATCTTCACCCATATAACTCCCACTTTCACATTAACACATTCACTCTTGCACCTCCCCTTTTCTCATAAATCATTTTCTCATAAATCATTATAGGTGTGAAATAGTAATTTCAAAAAACAATTTTACACTTCACCGAGGAATATAAGATATTTTATTACTTTTATGAAAAGTAATAAAATATATTTTCTTATGCCATTAAAAGTGGTGCATCACTTCATGTATAATATTTATGAACAACTACCCATATATCTTGAGGGAAGTGCATTAATAAATATCCACATTAAAATTACTTAAATCCTATGCACTGAACCGATGCGACTTCATAAGTCAACGTTGAAGTATCTTCAGGTTTGTTTGAGCGAATTAGGCGTGCTTGACATGTCTGATTCATGTCCAACGAGTCCGTGACTCTTAATTTCTTTAAAATATGGTAGGAATTTATTAAAAACAGAAGTTTGATAGATAATTTTGTATAATCAAAATGTTTTAGAGGTTTTTTAGGATGCTGAATTTATATATACAATAAAAAACCAATTTAAATAACATATATCAAGATTTCACTTCAAATTTTTTCACGAAATTCCAGCACAAAAAACCTCCAAAAAAATCTCACAACAAACAACTCATTCCACAATTCCATGAAGAGCCTCATCCATTAAGCTTTTTGCGGTGACTGTCGTCCACGATCAATGCTTAAATTTGACAAATATTTTGGGATCCAATCCAAAATTCACATTTAATAACAATTAATTGCAGACACTGCTCAACAAGTGAAAAGTATTCTTGACCAAAATTTTTTGTGATGGTGATCTACGCCCTGAGGACCTTGAACAGTGTCAGGAATGGATGATCTATGCCCAACATTTAATAAAGCCAAAGAGGAGTAATGTTTAATCTTCCAAAAATTGAAACCAACGCCACCCTTATACTTAGAAGGGAGCTTTTGCAATTCAACTGAATGTTTACAGAAATGCTGCAGCGACATGATCTCGAGAAAACTTAAGCTCTGCTCCTTTCTTCCACGTATGAGCTTTTCACTTAAAAAGAAATGTGGCTATTATCAGCATGCATCAATTTCTCTATACAACCGTTATTCTCTCGCTTCTTTAAATCCACTGACGATGAACAAGATGTCAGAGTGAGAAGGGAAGTTTCATTCACGGATCCAAGCATCTTCATTCGCAAAGCTTTCAACGCATCCAAACATGGAACTTTTACTATGGTTCGATTCATCGTGAATCGATTCTTTAGGTTTATTGGCAAAATGTGCAGATGTTCCCTCAGTCAAAAACAAAGATCCACGGTCTAGCTTTGATCTTCAAGTTATACTCCACATAGTATATCAAATTAACTATATAACAACGAGTCTAAAATCAAGCTCGGTAGAATTTTAATAAGTGGAATGAACCAATATATAAAATTCACATTGGTGTGCCTCCATAACTATTGTCCGATTTGATGAAGTTTTCCACGGGATGTAATGTTGGAGTCTCCACACAACATTGTTTGACATAGGTTGTTCAACAATTGCATAACGATCTATCCAAAACTATTGTCAAATTTTGATATACCTAATGTGAATATACTTGTTTGCTTCAAATGCTACTAATTTTCACTTATTGTTGGAATATATGAAAATTTCTGAACAACAATGGAGAGAGTAATACTCTCCTCTTAACATAGAGAAATTTTAAAAAAATTACTCAGAGGAGACAAAGTTTCCACATGAAATTATATTTTATTAACTTCAAAACAAAACTATTACAAATCTGGACTGCTTCAGAAACGTAGTGCTCAGAATAGACGTCAATGTCTCTCAAAATAATACATTGTCTGTGTACTTCTTTTCTTTCTGTCTCTCTAAAAAAACGCTCTATTTTTTTTAAAACAACGCACTGCTGTGCAAATCATAAGAATAACATTACATTAGCCTCTCGAGTCTTTTTCAATATATATATGCTGCGCATATATTAAAACATAAAACATGTTAAACCTTTGTAAATCTCCGACCCGTCGGACTTGAAAACTTATGAGCCAAACTTTATGACACAAATCAGGTCCATGTTTTAACAAAACAAATGACCAACTAAAAACTGCGATTGCGATTGCAAACCGGACGCGATGACTCCTTTTAATTCTGCTGCATAAACTGGATCAGGTCCGGGCTTATCAATAAACAAACGACCAACCGAAATGTTCTGATTGCGATTGGCAAAGTGGATGCGATGAGCCAATATGAAATCTACCCTATGAATGAATCGGGTCCAGATAAAACACTGTGCGATCGGGCCAAAACATAAACATTGCGATTATATATTATATTGCCGCGTGGTTTGTGGGACCAGCGGGCCTCGGCTTTGGTGGAGGGCGATTTTAATATGATTGCAATTGCGATTGTGATCGCATCGCAATGTTTCAATATTGCAAAATATATTGCAGTGGTAACATTTAAGACTGCCGATTGCGATGATCGCATCGATCCTTCATCATCAACAAGACACTGCAAGTATATCTTGCGATTACCAACTAAGTCATTAACTCCACCGATTATATTGGTAAGGCTTTAAAGCCTGATTCAACCTGTAATCAAAGCTCTACGCCGTTGGCGAGACTTTGAGTCTGAACATTAAACTCTACTCTTTAAAAAAAATCGGCTACTGCCTTAGATTAAATATCAAAGGGGTCTAATCTTATCTGCTATGTACTGCACCTCTGCGGGCTTTCCAATCCTTTTGCAATTGCATTAAGATAGCGACAACCTCCTTTGCTTAGGCTTCAATGTGCTACTGATCTCTCACTTCTGCAATTACTGTTGTTTGACTTCAATAGTTGGAATTAATTTCCAACACTCCCCCTTAATTTCAACTGTTCGGTTTTTCTGCATACCCAGGCATTTCCTGAAATGATCAAAGCTTTTCTGCGCAAGTGGCTTTGTGAGGATATCTGAAAATTGATCCTCTGTTCTGCAATGTTGCAAAACTATCTCACCATTGTTAACCAATTCACGTATGAAGTGAAACTTGGTGTCAATGTGCTTTGTCCTTTTATGAAAAACTAAATTTTTAGACAATGCAATAGCTGAGCTATTGTCACAATAAATCACTGTCCATTTTACCTGTTCTTGGCATAAACTTCTCAACAATTTTCTCATCCAAACTGTTTGACATGCTACTGCTATAGTTGCCACATATTCCGCTTCTGTTGTAGACAATGCTACAATGGATTGTTTCTTAGAAGCCCATGAAATGGCTCTTGAACCCATGTGAAAAACATAACCGGAAGTGCTCTTCCAATCATCTACACTTCCAGCCCAATCACTGTCAGTGTATCCAACTAAATCTGAACATTCTGAAGCAGTATATAAAATACCAAACCCTTTTGTACCTTTAACATACCTCAGAATTCTTTTTGCTGCCTGCCAATGTGCATCCTTTGGCTTTTCCATGAATTTGGAAATCAAACTAACAGCATGCATTATATCGGGCCTAGTTGCAGTAAAATACATGAGGCTACCAACTATGCTCTTGTACAAGCTAGGATCAAAATCCTTGCTACTGTCCTCTCTGCTGAGTTTTAATCCCATCACTGTGGGAGTGATCGCTGCTTTGCTCTCCTGCATATGAAATCTTTCTAGCACTTCATTAACATACTTTTCCTGTGAGATAAAAATCCCATTTTCATCTTGTTCTACTTCTATTCCTAAGAAGTATTTCAACAAACCCATGTTAGTCATTTCAAATTCTTCTTTCATGACTGTTTTAAAATTTTCAATAAAGTAATCATCATTACCTGTGAAAATAACATCATCCACATATAAGACTACAATCAATATTTTTCCATCATTTTCTTTGATGCAGAGGGTGGGTTCTCCCTCACACTTTTCAAAACCATTTTCCAGTAGATAGGAATCTATTCTACTGTACCACGCTCTTGGCACTTGCTTCAGCCCATAAAGAGCTTTCTTCAACTTGCACACTTTGTGCTCTTGGCCTTTCTTTTCATAGCCGAGAGGTTGTTCAATGTAAACCTCTTCCATTAACACTCCATTTAGGAATGTTGACTTCACATCCATTTGGTAAACTTTCCACTTGTTTTGTGTTGCTATGGACAGCACTGCTCTCACAGTTTCCATTCTAGCAATCGGTGCGAAAGTTTCTTCATAATCTATTCCATGCTTCTACTTATAACCTTTGACAACAAGTCTGGCCTTATGTATCTATATTTTTCCTTCAGCATTACTCTTGATCTTGTAGACCCATTTAACTCCAATGACATCTTTACCTTTTGGGAGTTCAACAAATCCCAAGTCTTGTTTCTTTCTATGGCATTTATCTCCTCATCCATAACTTTTATCCATTTTTTATCTTTGATAGCTTTTTCGAAATGAACAGGATCGTCAACATGACAATATAAAGCAAACAAAGAATTGATACCTTCATTTGCTATATCTTTTTCATAAATATCTTTCAAACTTCTGAATTTCTTACCCCTTTCATTAGGTATACAAATGCTTGAAGAAGCACTTGATTTTCCTCCTTGTGGTGTGCTTGGAGAAGCACTTTCATTTCTCCTGAAGGGTGTGTTTTGTTGCCCTTGTGTTGGTGCTATTGTTTGGGGATTTATTTCAGCCAACTCATCATCATTTTCATCATGAGATAAACAGTGTTTAACATTCATTGTTTTCTCTATGCTTCCATCCCAAGCTTCCTCTTCAATAAAATGAACATCTCTGCTCACAATAAACTTCTTGGTGGATGGGTTATACAACCTATAAGCCTTGGATTCCTCACTGTATCTAATGAAAATACATTTCTCCCCCTTACTGTCTAACTTCTTCCTTAGCTGATCTAGAATGTGTGCATAAGCCACACATCCAAAAACCTTCATGTGTGTGACACCTTGCTTTGTGCCACTCCATGCCTCTTCCGGCACTTTGTTCATAACTTCTTTTGTAGGGCATCTATTTAGAATGTACACTGCACAATTTACAGCGTCAGCCCAATAATCATTAGGCGAATGCTTTGCCTTTAACATACTCCTTGCCATGTCCATTATGGTTCTATTCTTCCTTTCGGCTACTCCATTTTGCTGTGGAGTATATCTAGTTGTAAACTGCTTATGAATACCATTTTCTCTACAAAAACGTAGAAAATATTTAGAGATATACTCACCTCCTCTGTCAGTCCTTAGGACTTTGATGTGCAGCCCACTTTGGTTCTCAACAAGTGCTTTGAAATTGCAAAAATTTTCAAACACTTCACTTTTGTTCTTCAGAAAATAAACCCAAGTTTTTCTTGTAAAATCATTTATGAATGTTAATATGTAGTGGCTGCTTGCAAGTGATGGAGTTTGCATCGGTCCACACAAATTTGAGTGAACAATCTCTAAGGGTGCATTTTCCCTTATGTTTTTCCCGGAAGGAAAACTTTCTCTGTGTTGTTTCCCCAAGATACAACCTTCACAAAGGCTGTCCGGTTTCTCTATCAATGGTAGACCTCTTACCATTCCTTTTCTATTCAGCAAGTTAAGACCTCCAAAGTTGAGATGTTCAAATCTCAAGTGCTACAACCAATTATCATCTTTTGGTTCGGTTTGGATAGTCTCTTGTGCCACTGCTACTATCTTTTCACCATTTTTCAGATCTTCTCTCATTCTGAGAGGGAACATCCTGTTCCTCGTCATATTCACTTCAGTAACACATTGTTTGCTGGGTGGTTTTTCCATGATGGTACAAACATGATCCTCAAAAAATGCATTATACCCATTTTGAACAAGTTGTTCAATACTTAAGAGGTTACACTTCATTCCTGGAACATAATAGACATCTGCTATGGATTTCTTTGCACCTTTCTTTGTTAAAATATTTACATTTCCTTTTCCCATAACAGAAACTTTGCTATCAGTTCCTAGTGTGACTTGTGACTTCACACTCTCATCTAACCTAGAAAACATTGCTATGTTTCCTGTCATATGGTTACTACAACCGGAATCTAGAAACCATAAATCCTCACTTTTTTCTTCAGCCATATTACACGCTAAAAACAAATTATCTTGGCTGATATTTTCTCTAGTGAAATTTGCACTAGTTCTACTTCCCATATCATGCTGCTTCTTTCTACATTCATTAGCATAATGTCCATATTTCTTACAATAGTGACATTGGACATTGGACTTATCATACCTTTGTCCTTGAGCATTCTGCTGACCACTTTGTTGGCTGTTGCCTTGGTCGTGGCTGTGATTTTGACTTTTGCACCTTCCATGTGAATGTGAAGGGCTGTTCCTTCCACCTCTGTTTTGGCTTCTGCCTCTTCCTCTCTTTTTTCCTCTGCCTTGCCCTCTTCCTCTTCCGAAAGACATCTGGGTCTTAAAGGCATGTTCCAGAGATGATTTTTCACTCCTACCCAATCTCTGTTCATGGGTCATCAGTGATGCATGTAGCTCATCCACTGAAAAATTTGTGAGATCCTTAGTCTCCTCTATGGTGGTGAAAATCACATCAAATCTTGAGGGTAGAATCCTCAAGATTTTTTCAACAATCCTCTTATCTTCAAGAGTCTCTCCATGACATCTTATTTGTGTGACCATTCCAATCACATGAGTGAAGAATGAGTTAATAGTATCTGACTCTTTCATACAGAGAGTCTCAAAGTCTCTCCTCAGCAACTGAAGTTTTGTTGTCTTCACTTTTTCCATGCCTTGATAGGTTGTCTTAAGAGTTTCCCATGCTTCTTTGGATCTCTTGGCTACTTCTATCCTCAGAAACACACTCTCATGCACTGATTGATACAAAAAGAAGAGAGCTTTGGAGTCTTTCTTCTTATTTCTCTTTAGCATCTCTCTTTCAACCTGAGTTAAATGATCAAACTCTTCTTCATTTGCTGGCTCTTCAAAGCCATCCTCAACAAATTCCCATAAGTCTTGGGACAAAAATAATGCTCTCATAGTTATTGACCAATAGTCATAATTTTTCCCATTAAATAGTGGGAGGTGGATATTCCCCATACCCATACCAGTGCTGGCTCTAGCCATTCTTGCACTCTTAACTATGATTCAAAAAACACTTGACTATGTATTTAAAATAACTGACTGTTCTGCAATAGTAACACAAAACTGTATAGAGAAATACCTTGAATTCTTTTGGCTGAGTCTTCACACTGCTGGAGAAGATGCTACAAAAAAGAACTCCTTTCCTTCAGCTTCTTTGACCTTCAAAGAGCCTGGACCAGCTCTGATACCATGTTGGAATATATGAAAATTCCTGAAAAACAATGGAGAGAGTAATACTCTCCTCTTAACACAGAGAAATTAAAAAAAAAATTACTCACAGGAGACAGAGTTTCCACATGAAATTCTATTTCATTAACTTCAAAAAAAAACTATTACAAATCTGGACTGCTTTAGAAACATAGTGCTTAGAATAAACTTCACTGTCTCTCAAAATCATACATTGTTTGTGTATTTCTTTTCTTTATGTCTCTCTAAAAAAACGCTCTGTTTTTTTTAAAACAACGCACTGCTGTGCAAATCATAAGAATAACATTACATTAGCCTCTTGGGCCTTTTTCAATATATATATGCCGCACATATATTAAAACATAAAACATGTTAAACCTTTGTAAATCTTCGACCCGCCGGACTTGAAAACTTATAAGCCAAACTTTATGACACAAATTGGGTCCATGTTTTAACAAAACAAATGACCAACTAAAAACTGTGATTGCGATTGCAAACCGGACGCGATGACTCCTTTTAATTCCGCTGCATAAACTGGATTGGGTTTGGGCTTATCAATAAACAAACGACCAACTGAAATGTTCCGATTGCGATTGGCAAAGTGGATGTGATGAGCCAATATGAAATCCGCCCTATGAATGAATCGAGTCCAAATAAAACACTGTGTGATCAGGCCAAAACATAAACATTGCGATTATATATTGTATTGCCACGTGGTCTGTGGGACCAGTGGGCCTCGGCTTTGGTGGAGAGCAATTGTAATATGATTGCGATTGTGATTGTGATTGCATCGCAATGTTTCAATATTGTAAAATATATTGCAGTGGTAACATTTAAGACTGCCGATTGCGATGATCGCATCGGTCCTCCATCATCAACAAGACACTGCAAGTATATCTTGCAATTACCGCCTAAGTCATTAACTCCACTGATTATATTGGTAAGGCTTTAAAGCCTGATTCAACCTGTAACCAAAGCTCTGTGCTGCTGGCGAGACTCTAAGTCTGAACATTAAAATATGCTCTTTAAAAAAAATCGGCTACCGCCTTAGATTAAATATCAAAGGGTTCTAATCTTATCTGCTTTGTACTGCACCTGTGCGAGCTTTCCAATCCTTTTGCAATTGCATTAAGACAACGGTAACTGCCTTTGCTTAGGCTTCAATGTGCTGCTAATCTCTCACTTCTGCAATTACTGTTGTTTGACTTCAGCAGTTGGAATTAATTTCCAACATCTATTTCTAATTACATCGATATCAACTTTCAAAAATTGACTCGAGAGTGGCGGCCTCACCAAATCACAATCAACTTAACATCTTGCTCGAGCTTTGCATGTTCAGTGATGCAACAAATCTATTTCCCTCTTAATTAGAGGGCTCATAAAAAAAAATACTCACAACGAAACTCCCCAAAGAGCATCACCTTACTCTTATACCAATTGAAAATAATTAGTGAAAACAAAAAAATAATTCAAGTTACAAAAACTTTGGCAGAAAAGACTTTAAGGCTAACTATATATTCACAAAAAAGAAATGATGCATTATTCACTCACAAATGAGTCCTCCTATTATAAAATTGAGATTCTCATAAAAAATTATCAAGTTGGCTAATTGGTTGAACCTCCTCCATAAGTTTCTCCACAATATTTCCACTAATATCTAAGCTTATTTTTTGTTATTTCATCCCTAACTTCTTTCAATATCCTCATTTTGGTCGTACTTATATTTCTAGAGTAAGTCTACTTTCATGATTAATAATTGTATTATTTTGTGAATACTTGGACTTATTGATTGTTTATGTGAGTATGAGGCTAACAATAATATGTAAATATGATTTTTTACAATATTGTAGGCCAATAGCTTATTAATGCCAGATACCCAAAAAAACCATAACTCTTAGTATGACAATCTTTTAAATTAATCAATTTGACTAAAATTGCAAAAATAAAATATATCTCAGCCTTTGATTCATGTCTGCTACTAAGAATATTGTAAAATATTCTATGAAGGTCAAACCCATATTTTCCATTTAATAATTATTGATAATGAAATTGAAATTTTAGAAACCTTATTCCAAAAAAGACATACCTATCCACATAACGAATAAGTAAATGGTCATTTTTATTAAGATTATTAGTTTTAAAAATAGCTCCAAAAACTTTCTAAATTAAAGTAAATTGGCATGAATACATATTAATTTAAAACTCAAATCAAAATCCTCATCATAGTTTACATAACTATATATTTTCTTTATGAAATGAACTATCTCTAAATTTTAGGTAAATACCTAAAATTGAATAAATTAATTTTGATTTAAAACTATAACTTTTTTATAGAATTATAATAAATTATTCAATTATTACATCAATTTAAATTATATTAATAATTTGTTTATAAATAAATAATTACAATTATGTATTTAATTTATATTTTAACTTTGTCATATTATTAGTTATAGAATCTTATCTAGAGTGATTAAATCAACAATTTGTAATTTGTTTTTAATGTATGTGGTGTTTTTAGAGAGACATTATAAATTATTATTTTTTAAATAAGAAATATAATATTTATAATTTCAAAGTTTATTTAGTTCATAGAACAACTCATTTGGTGTAACGCCCACGAAATTATCGTAATTTACAATTTTTACCATGATTTACAAGAAAACAAGTTGTATCAAGAAACAGTTGAACGACATCTTGAATCGTTTGAAAACTGATTTGTGTGGTGTTTTAATGGTATGACCTGTGGTTTATATCGACCTAATAACTTGCTCGTCAGCACCATAGGTGGAATGGGAACGAACCCATATCATTCTTTTTTCGCCTTTGCTCTGTTTAGAGATTCCAAGAGTTTTGCTCGATGTGGCTCGCGTCCTTGCCTTTCTTCTGAGAAATTTGTTAGCGCTGGCCATATCTGTGTCTGCTTCCAAGTCGTTTGAAAAATAGGGTATGGAAAGAGTTATGATGCTATCCATCGGCTTATGCACAGATCCAAAGCTTTTGTGAAGAACGTGGATCTGATCGAGTCAAGAAACATCATGAAGCTTCCTTATACTTGGGCAATAAATGGGGATCCGCAGCTGGAGTTGCTGTAGGAGAGTCTGTACAAACAAATTTCCAAAAATTAAAAGGTAAGTATTTTGTTAATTTGTTTTACTGGAAAGTTTTGAGATAATTGTTTCCAAGATTAATTTTGTTAATTTGTTTTACTGGAAAGTTTTGAGATAATTGTTTCCAAGATTAGATAAGCAGTCTTGAGAATTATTTCATGCATTTTTACTTGTGGAAAAAGGATAAGAATTAAGGCTCTTAATTGGAAAAATAACACTGCATATAAATATTTGTTTTGGTGATTTATATATATAACTTTTCTTGGGAAAAGATTATGGGGAAACGTTAAATGATAAGAAGAAGAGGGTATTTCAATAGTATTTGTAATATGACTGAAACAAACTTACTATTGATTATCTTTCAATCTCATTATAAACCAGTTTTATTCCCATATCAAGATGAAGTGAATATATGAGAAAATATTTCATGGAAAGATATAATAAGTTGGGATTTTCTTGAATAGATTAAAGAGAATAACTCTTTAATAAAATTATTTACATAATATTGCATAAGCAAGAAAATAGAAGAGGAATGCTCTTATTTTAAAAAAGATTTTGTACTCATTTAAATTATGAAGTGATAACAAGTTCAAGGTATTTTTTCTTAAATAGATTAAAGAGAGTGACTCTTGAGATATATAGTTCACTTAATTTACAATTTATTTTCGTATCAAGATCATAAAATAATTCAAGGGAAATAAGTTGAGATTTTCCTTCTTAAGGTGAAAATATGTTTTGGTGGACATATTGAGATTAAGGCTTTGGTAACCTTATGGTATGTAGAAAGATAGCTTGTAGTATTAAACTACATTGAATATGATTTATGTGCTTCGTTGTGAAGGCACTCCTTTAGGGAGAGTCTTTTGGAATCAGTATCCATTCGCATGCATGGAAGAGACAATCATTATGTTAACTTGCATTCCATGCACTAAAGGTAATAGCTTAAGGGTTAGCTATTTTTATTAAATGTATGTAAATCACATGCATAAACATCTTAGCTGATGTATTAGTTTATTCTAAATAAAGTTTGGGAGATGTAGCCATTGTCTTATAGGAATGTGTGCTTATGCGACGTAAGCATTAGTTATTGTGATGACCTATAACCAGTACATATGAGGTATGGGTCGTTAAAGAGCGAACGACAAGGTAATTTACTTGCTTGTCATAAATATACACGAGTAGATGGAGAAACTACTATAGTACAGATATGTGAAACGATTGGTTAATACTATATGAATCTTGACATCATTTTATGTTGAAAGCATCTTAGCAGGGAATGATGGTGACAGGTACAAAGAAATATTATGCTTTTCATGTGCAAAGGGAAATTATGCTTGTCCTGGTGGTAGGTAATTGATTAATGTTCATGCAGATGAGTACTAGTTGCAGAAAGGTCCAAGGTACGATGGTCCATTGTAGGTACATCCATGCCACCAAGATGTGAGAATATGAAGACCAGAAGGTAAATGGTATCATATTTATTGTAATGGCTTTAAACATATTTCCTTGTAAGATTATATAAACGATGGTTAAGGGATGGTCTCCCTTATAAGCCGTTGAGTGATGGGCTGAACACCCTCACGAGCGTTTAATAATAAAATTAAACATTTGCTGGTTTTCACCATACGGGGTTTCCAGGGTATATTGGTGTTCAATGATGTGATTGGTTATTGTGTCTAGATGATGAGGTTGATTCCTTTCTTGTTATGATGTTCATAATGGCAATTATGTGATGACTATATTAATAATAAGATGAATGGATGGTTACATCATATAGTATTATGTTAATATACTGTAATGGAGGTTGTTAAGGGAATTAGGAGTTTACTATTCCTTTTTCATAAAATTACACTATGAACGGTTAAACATTCTATGTAATGATGAGTAACTTGTATAAAAAATTTTAACTCCTTACATTTCCCTGTGAAGTTAATGGAGTATGTTACATTTGGTGATATGGTCTTATGAAAGCAAACTATAAAATTCAAGATTCACTTTAAGGAAATCCAAAATTTTTAAAATTTTATTTAGAAAACGAAATTAAATAATTATAATATTATAATATTTTTATAATAAAACAATAACATTGAAGAAAAGTCTTATTTGAATGAGACTACACAACATTAAAACAATATCTAATGTAACAAAACTTTTAAAATTTTATTTATAGAATGAATTTAAATGATACTAATATTATAGTATTTTTTTGATAAAATGACATTGGACTAGAGTCTTATTGGACCATAGTTCTATTGGACCAGAGTTCTATTTGAATAAAACTACACAAAATTAAAACAATGTCTAGTGCATTATCATTTTCCACATATGAAAACATTAAAACAAAATCCAATGCATTTTCAATTTCCACATCTAATCATAATTGAAAAAACTTTAAAATTTATTTTTTTAAATAAATTTAACTGATATTAATAATAGAAATAACGATATTAATTAAAAGTCGTATTTGAGTAATGAAAAGTCTTATTTGAGTGAGATAAACAATGTCAAGTAAATTCTCAATCGTCACATTTTATCATCTTTGAAAAAAAAATTAAAATTTAATTTGTAAGAGTAAATTGAAATACTAATATTATAATAAGAGACATATTTTAGTGAGAGTACATGAACCTAAAATAATATCCAATAATTTTTAGTCTCCAAACTGGATTATAATTAAAAATAAAAATAAAAATTAATTTATAAAAAATAAAAATAAATTTAAATTATAATAAATTTAGAATAAACTAATGGCATTGGATAAGAGTGCAAACAAACCAACCTAATACAATGTTTAATAAATTTTCAATGTACACATCTAATTAAAAATTTAATAAAAAATGACTTTAAAATTTAATTAAAAAAAATAAATTTAAGTCCTAAAAATATGATAATAAGAAATTATAAAAAATGACTTTAAAATTTAATTAAAAAAAATAAATTTAAGTCCTAATAATATTATAATAAGAAATTATAAAAAATACTTTAAAATTTAATTAAAAAAATAAATTTAAGTCCTAATAATATTATAATAAGAAATTATAAAAAATGACTTTAAAATTTAATTTAAAAAAATAAATTTAAGTCTTAATAATATATAACAAGAAATTCCAATAAAAAATGACCTCAATATTTAATTTAAAAAATAAATTTAAATCATAATAATATTATAATAAATTTTATAATAGAATAATGACATTGGATAAGAGTGAGTCTAGGGCAATACTAGATAATGGCATATTCACATGGTGTTGATGTGACCCCCGATGACAATTGCGCATAAAGCTCTTATTTAAAATTGACATTTACTCGGTTTGCGGAAGGAAACAGCAGGATAGAGTATCGTCCTTCTTTTTTGAAGCAACGGCGACCCTCTGAAGGGAACTTTATATAGGTAACCTCATTACACAGATCTGCCCTGCTCTGCTCTCTGATACAATCATGATGGCTGGCGAGAATGGCAAGAAGAAGCTTCATTTTCTGCTCTTCCCATGGCTCGCACAAGGTCACATAAATCCCTTCGTCGAGCTCTCCAAGGCTCTTGCCATCAACGCCCACACCGTTTCATTCCTCTCCACGCCCCTCAACATTTCCAGAATCAAGGGTTCGTTAACGACGCAGGACTGGCCGGGCCGAATCGATCTATTGGAAATGCCCTTACCGCCCACTGAGGGCCTCACTCCCGGCGCGGAATGCACCGTTGATATCCCCCAAAAAATGGTAGCTCCGCTCAAGAATGCCATGGACGGCATGGAGAAGCCGTTCCAGAGCCTTCTCCGACAGCTCTCGCCGGATTATGTCTTCCACGACTTCTCGCAGTATTGGACGCAGAGCGTGGCTGCTGAGATGGGCGGCTGCTGAGATGGGCGTTGCATAATTTTTTTTCATAGTATTCTCCCCCGCCACCTGTGCTTATGCTTTACACCCTGCTAGATTGCGAAACCCGGAAATAACTGTTGAGGAGCTCACGGCTCCGCCCCGTGGTTTCCCGTCTTCTGCTGTCTCTTTCAGGCTGTACGAAGCATGAGGTTTATTGCCTGGGTACATAAGAATACCTGGGCAACACTCTCCACCGTCTCGGGTGGCTAAATGCCTTGAAGGATGCGTGGCAGTGGCTGTGAAATCCTCCATTGAAGACGAAGAGAAGTATATTCGTTATTTCCAGGACGTCACGAGTGTCCCTGTGCTTTCTGTCGGCCCACTTATGCCAGTCGCTCAGCCCGTCGCCGGCAGGCGCAGCAGCGAGGGCTCGTATCTGCTGGAATGGCTGGACCAGCAGAGGGATGCCTCCGTCGTGTTTTTGTCGTTCGGCAGCGAGACGTTTTTGTCGAGAGAACAAGTCGGCGAGCTGGCGATGGGGTTGGAAGCGAGCGGTCTGCTGTTTCTGTGGTCTCTGCGTTCTCCAGAGGCCGACCCATTGGGGCTCCTTCCTGAGGGATTCCAGACTCGAACACGGGACCTGGGGATTGTCACCGGGGAATGGGTGCCACAGGTGCGGATCGTCTCGCACCCGGCAGTAGGTGGGTATCTGTTGAAAATATTAAAGTCACCTGCCAGCCTTGGGCAGTGACAAGAAGAAAAAAGTACAAAGGCAGCCGCAGCAGAAACAGAGATTGAGTGCGCAGCACTCTGTATTGAAGAATATTGGTGAATCCGTAAGGATGAATTTAATTTTGATGGGCTGCAGCCACAGATTGTAGATGAAATTTAATTTGGAGATGGACAGAGCCGTCTTGCAGTGGAAGGACGAAGATTTTCGTAAATCTTTTCTACAGAGGAACGGAGATATTAAAAACCATTCGTTTCGGGCTTTAAAGTCCTCAACAACCAGAATTAAGAGAAACAGGCGGAAGTCCTTTTATTTTTGAATTGGCGGGAAAAGTGGTCCCCACCACTTATATGCCAATCGGAATCGGAAAGATAAGTTGGAGCAGTGTCTTGTTGATATGAAGCCGCGATGCGATGCGATGCGATCCAATCGCAATCACAACATCGCATTAATCAAATGTCTTGCAGATGTGAAGAGTTCCGAAAACGGAACGTTTAAATACAAACAAAACTTATATATAAATCGCCCTCACAGCAGCGGAGGCCCGTGGGTCCACAAGACCACGTGGCGGTATCTATTGAATCGATTAGTTTCAATCGGCGGGATTTCATTGTGCGCCCCGATCAGGGCGGATCCGATCGCAGCGGAAGGATCGGAGGTCGTGTTCTGATCGCAATCGAAAGATTGAATGGGACACAGACTTTGTTGTCAATTCATTGCCCGATCGTCGATTGTCGATTGCCTTGCCAATCGGAAGCGGAAGATCGGAGAATGTGTTTCCAATCGGAATCGAAAGTTTGGGCAGATCACAAAATGTGTTGTCAAGTTTTTGCCGATTGTCGATTGCCGACTGCGTAGTGGTCCCCACTCGTACGTCTAGCATTTCATATTTTTATAGTTCCGCAAAGGTTTTCCTTTGTATTTGGTTTTCATTTTTGTTTTAAGTTTTAATATAGTTTCTATTGTAATGTTTAAAATATGCGCGGCATATAAAATGAAAAGGCCCGCGAGCCATTGTAAGGCAATTGTATTGTTTTGTTTTGGTTCTTCGCATAGCAGCGCGGAAGAAGAAATACACAGCAGTGTGTTGAATGTAGAAGAAAGAGTATTGTTCAAAAGAGAGACAGAGATTGTTTTCTGTGCACTGCGTCTGAAGCAGTTACCTTTGTTGTTATCCCTCTGTTTAGAGGAAGAATCTGTATCAGTTTTTGAAAGTAATAGAAGCTTGTTTTAAAGCGTGAAAAGCTCTGTCTCCTGTCAAATTTCTTTTATTTCTCTGTGTTTAGAAGGAGAGCTTATTCTCTCCACTTGGAATTTCCAATAATTCCAACATGGTATCAGAGCTAATCTAGGCTCTTTGAAGATTTCAAAGAAGCTGAAGAAGAAGACCTGTTGCAGCGTTTCTCTCCAGCAGCGTGAAAAGCTCAACAGAAGTCAGAAGTCAGGTATCTCCCAAAGATAATAGTGTTGTTGCTTTGTATTTAAAAGAAGCTTGTTCTTTCAAGAAGGAAAGATTGTTTGTTAAAACTTAGAGTTCAGTTTAAGAAACAATGGCTGGACCAAGCACTGGTATGAATCTTGGAAGTGTTCAGCTTCCACAGTTTAATGGAAAGAACTATGATTATTGGGCCATTACTATGAGAGCCCTGTTTGTCTCACAAAACTTGTGGGAACTAGTAGAAGATGGTTTCATAGAACCAGCTGATGAGAAGGCTTTTAATGCCTTAACTCAAGCAGAGAAAGATGTGTTGAAGAATAATAAGAAGAAAGATGCTAAAGCTCTCTTCTGTTTGTATCAAGCTGTAAATGAGAGTGTGTTTCCAAGGATAGCAGCAGCTAAGAAATCCAAGGAGGCATGGGAAACTCTGAAAGTAGCCTATCAAGGTGTGGAGAAAATTAAGACAGCAAAGCTTTAGTTGCTGAGAAGAGATTTTGAAACTCTTTGCATGAAAGAGTCAGACAGTGTTGACACATTTTTCACACATGTGATTGGGATTGTCAACCAGATAAGATCCCATGGAGAAACTCTTGAAGAAAGAAGAATTGTGGAGAAACTTTTGAGATTCTTACCCTCAAAGTTTGATGTTATTGTTACCACCATAGAAGAGACCAAAGATCTCTCACAGTTCACAGTGGATGAACTTCATGCCTCGCTAATAACTCATGAACAAAGATTGAGCAGAGATGAACACTCATCTCTTGAGCATGCCTTCAAGACCCAGATGCCTTCAGGAAGAGGAAGAGGTCAAAGAAAAGGAAGAGGAAGAGGCAGAAGCCAGAATAGAGGTGGAAGGGACAGCTCTTCACATTCACATGGAAGGAGCAACAATCAAAGCCAGAGCCATGGCCAATGTAACAGCCAGCAAGGTGGACATCAACACCAACATGCTCATGGACAGAGGTATGACAAATCCAATGTCCAATGTCATTATTTCAAGAAATATGGGCACTATGCAAATGAATGTAGAAAGAAGAAAAATGACATGAAGAATAGGCAGAATGCTAATGTAGCAAAAGAGGAAAAGAACCCAAGTAATGTGCTGTTAGCTTGTAATGTAGCACAAGATAGAAATGATGATGTTTGGTTCTTAGATTCTGGATGTGTAATCACATGACTGGCAACAGAGCAATGTTTGCCAATCTTGATGAAGAAGTTAAATCTGAAGTGACCACAGGGACTGATACTAAAATCTCTGTCAAAGGGAAAGGCAGAGTAAGTATTCGAGCAAGGAATGGGGAGCAAAAATTTGTCCCTGATGTGTATTATGTTCCAGGTCTGAAATGTAATCTTTTGAGCGTTGGGAAGCTCATAAACAAAGGTTACAATGTTGTATTCAAAGATGATGTGTGCACCATAAAAGATATTCCTCCAAGAAAGAAAATTATTGTTGAAATCCAAATGACCAGCAATAGGATGTTTCCGCTCAAGCTCAACATTGACTTGAAAGGAAAAGGAAAGAATGTAGCAGCTGTAACTCAAGAAGCCTTCCAGAAGGAAGAGAAGGATGAAAATTGGTTATGGCATTTGAGATTTGGACATCTCAATTTCGGAGGATTAAATTTGCTGCACAGAAAAGGAATGGTAAGAGGTTTACCATTTATTGAAAAGCCTAACAGCCTATGTGAAGGCTGCATCTTGGGAAAGCAACACAGAGAAAATTTTCCTTCAGGGAAAAGCATAAGGGCGAAAGCACCTTTGGAGATAATCCACTCAGATTTATGTGGGCCGATGCAAACAGCATCTGTTTCGGGCAGCAATTACATGCTGACTTTCATTGATGACTTCACTCGAAAAGTGTGGGTCTATTTTCTGAAATATAAAAGCGAAGTCTTTCAGAAATTTCGTCATTTTAAAGCTCTTGTAGAAAAACAGAGCAGACTTCACATTAAATTCCTCAGAACTGACAGAGGAGGAGAATACATATCAAAGGAATTTCTGTGTTTTTGCAGAGAGAATGGCATACACAAGCAGTTTACCACCAGGTACACGCCGCAACAGAATGGAGTTGCTGAAAGGAGGAATCGAACCATAATGGAGATGGTGAGAAGTATGCTAAAGGCAAAGCACTTGCCGAATGAATATTGGGCAGAAGCAGCAAACTATGTTGTATACATTTTAAATAGATGTCCAACAAAAGCGGTGATGAACAAAGTTCTAGAAGAAGCGTGGAGTGGCAGAAAACAAGAGTCACCCACATGAGAGTTTTTGGATGTGTGGAATATGCACACATTCTAGACAAATTGAGAAAGAAGTTGGATAGTAAGGGGGAGAAGTGCATTTTCCTTAGATATTGTGAAGATTCCAAAGGATACAGATTTTATAACCCATCCACAAAAAAATTTGTGATAAGCAGAGATGTGCAATTCATTGAAGAGGAAGCATGGGATGGAAGCATTGAGAAAACAGTTAATGTCAAAAACTGTTTATCTCAGGATGAAGAAGAAGGAGATGTGGTTGAGATTAATAACCCATCCGTTGCACAACCTCCAGCAGTGCAAGGCCAGCAAGGGACGCCTCAAGCAACACCAAGAACACCCTTGAGAAGAAGCGGCAATGGTTTACCGAGCACACCACATGGAGAAGAATTGAGTGCTTCATCAAGCACAGCTACGCCAAGTGAAAGAGGAACAAAGTTCAGAAGTCTCAGAGAAATCTATGAGCAAGGAGCAGCAGATGAAGGTATGAATTCCTTATTTTCTTTGTATTGTCAAGTTGATGATCCTATTCATTTTGAAGATGCTATTAAACATAAAAAATGGATAGAAGCTATGGATGATGAAATTAAATCCATAGAGAAGAAAAAAACATGGGATCTGGTTGATCTCCTAGAAGGTAAAGAAGTCATTGGAGTTAAATGGGTCTATAAGACCAAAAGCAATGCTGAAGGAAAAATAGAAAGACACAAGGCCAGACTTGTTGTCAAAGGATACAAGCAGAAGAAAGGGATTGATTATGAAGAAACTTTTGCACCAGTTGCAAGAATGGAGACGATAAGAGCAGTCACTATCCATATGACACAAAACAAATGGAAAGTATATCAAATGGATGTAAAATCCACATTTTTAAATGGAGTTTTAATGGAAGAGGTATATGTGGAACGACCCTATTGGATATGAGAAGAAAGGCCAAGAGCACAAAGTCTGCAGATTGAAGAAAGCTCTTTATGGGCTGAAGCAAGCACCAAGAGCATGGTACAGTAGGATAGACTCCTATATACTGGAAAATGGATTTGAAAAGTGTGAGGGAGAACCCACCCTCTACATCAAAGAAAAAGATGGTAAGTTGTTGATTGTGGTTTTATATGTTGATGATTTAATTTTCACAGGTAATGATGACTATCTCATTGAGAATTTTAAAGCAGTCATGAAAGATGAATTTGAAATGACTGACATGGGTCTATTAAGATACTTCTTGGGAATAGAAGTGGAGCAAGGTGAGAAAGGAATTTTTATTTCTCAAGCAAAGTATGTGAATCAAGTTTTAGAGAGATTTAATATGCAGGAGTGTAAAGCTGCAATTACTCCCACAGTAATGGGATTGAAGCTGAGTAGAGATGACAACAGCAAGGATTTTGATCCAAGTTTGTATAAAAGCATAGTTGGCAGTCTCATGTATTTAACTGCAACTAGGCCGGATATTATGCATGCTGTTAGTTTAATTTCCAGATTTATGGAGAAGCCAAAAGAAGCACATTGGCAGGCAGCAAAGAGAATTCTGAGGTATGTTAAAGGTACAAGAGGATTTGGTATTTTATATGCAGCTTCAGAAAATTCAGATTTAGTCGGATACACTGACAGTGATTGGGCTGGAAGTGTGGATGATCGGAAGAGCACTTCCGGTTATGTTTTTCACATGGGTTCAGGAGCCATTTCATGGGCTTCTAAGAAACGACCAATTGTAGCATTGTCTTTATCAAAAACAGAGGCGAGTATGTGGCAGCTACGGCGGCGAGCGACGTGTCAGAAGCAATTTGGATGAGAAGGATGTTGAGAAGTTTGTGCCAGAACGAGGTAAAGAGCCTTTGTGATTTATTGTGACAATAGCTCGGTTATTTGCATTGTCGAAAGAAATTCTTTGTTTCCACCAAAAAGAACAAAGCACATAGACACAAAGTATCATTATATCGGAGAATTGGTGAATAATGGTGAAGTTGTTTTACAGGATTGTAAAACAGAGGAACAATATGTAGATATTTTAACTAAACCATTGGGACAGAAGACCTTTGAATTTCTAAGAAAATGTTTGGGTATGATGAATAACCCAGCATCTGACTTTAAGGGGGAGTGTTGAAATATTAAAGTCACCTGCCGTGCCTTGGGCAGTGACAAGAAGAACAAAGTACAAAGCCGGCCCAAAGCGAAGAAACTGAAGATTAGTGCGCGGCACACTGGGTATTGAAAGAGCGATGTTGAATCGCGTGGATGAATTTAATTTTGATAGACGCCGGCCACGGATTGTAGATGAAACTTAATTTGGAGATGGACGGAAGTAGATGTAGGTGGAAGGATGAATATTCTCGTAGATCTTTTCTATAGAGGAGCAGACTATATTAAAAAACAGTCGTTTCGGGCTTTAAAGCCCTCAACAACCAGAATGAAGAGAAACAGGCGGAAGTCCTTTTATTTTTGAATTGGCGGGACAAGTGGTCGCCACCACTTATATGCCAATCGGAATCGCAAAGTTATGTTGAAGCTGTGTCTTGTTGATATGAAGCCGCGATGCGATGCGATGCGATCCAATCGCAATCGCAACATCGCATTAATCAAATGTCTTGCAGATGTGAAGAGTTCCGAAAATGGAACGTTTAAATACAAACAAAACTTATATATAAATCGCCCTCACAGCAGCGGAGGCCCGTGGGTCCACAAGACCACGTGGCGGTATCTATTGAATCAATTAGTTTCAATCGGCGGGATTTCATTGTGCACCCCGATCAGGGTGGATCCGATCGCAGCGGAAGGATCGGAGGTCGTGTTCCGATCGCAATCGAAAGATTGAATGGGACACAGACTTTGTTGTCAAGTCATTGCCCGATCGTCGATTGTTGATTGCCTTGCCAATCGGAAGCAGAAGATCGGAGAATGTGTTTCCAATTGGAATCGAAAGTTTGGGCGGATCACAAAATGTGTTGTCAAGTTTTTGCCGATTGTCGATTGCCGACTGCGTAGTGGTCCCCACTCGTACGTCTGGCATTTCATATTTTTATAGTTCCGCAAAGGTTTTCCTTTGTATTTGGTTTTCATTTTTGTTTTAAGTTTTAATATAGTTTCTACTGTAATGTTTAAAATATGCGCGGCATATAAAATGAAAAGGCCCGCGAGCCATTGTAAGGCAATTGTATTGTTTTGTTTTGGTTCTTCGCACAGCAGCGCGGAAGAAGAAATACACAGCAGTGTGTTGAATGTAGAAGACAGAGTATTGTTCAAAAGAGAGACAGAGATTGTTTTCTGTGCACTGCGTCTGAAGTAGTTACCTTTGTTTTTATCCCTCTATTTAGAGGAAGAATTTGTATCAGTTTTTGAAAGTAATAGAAGCTTGTTTTAAAGCGTGAAAAGCTCTGTCTCCTGTCAAATTTATTTTTATTTCTCTGTGTTTACAAGGAGAGCTTATTCTCTCCACTTGGAATTTCCAAAAATTCCAACAGTATCTAAGCCACGCCGGGTGGAGTTCTGCCATGGAGGCGCTGAGCTTCGGACTGCCCCTAATACTTCTTCCCATGATATTTGATCAATTTTTGAACGCGCGGAAAATAGCGGCTGAATTGAAGGCGGGGATCGAGATCGAAAGGGAAGACGATGGTGCTTTTAGCAGAGAAAATGTATTCCAAACGGTGAGATTGGTTATGGTGGGGGAGGAATGGAAACATTTGAGATCGAAGGCGGCAGAGGTCCGTGATATTCTGGTGGCCAATAATGGGCGTCAGCAGACCTACATCGATGACTTTGTTCAACGGATTGAACAGTTACGAGGAAAGTAAAATATGGAAGCCGCCGAACGATTAGGCAGTGAGATGTATTTGATTTTTTGATGGATTAATATGTTAAAATATATAATTATTTCCTGGATGCAGAAGTTAGACAAATAGTTAAGGTGAATTAATTGAGTTGAGTTATAGATAGATTTAGTGAGTGAGCTAAGTGAGTTGATCAAGTTCAGTTATGTGAGAGAGTGTGTGCATATCAATTAAGTGAAATACCCCCTTTATTGTATTCAGAGTTTATGATTCAGTGATTTAGATTAATTGAAGAGCTACCGCTCATTATTTCCTGTGTGGAACATTTGTGTTAATTGTGTGATTGAATCCTCTGCCTATCCAACATAATACGTAGGTAAATGAATTGGTAATATCACTCAAAATAATTTAAAGGAAGTCCAAAATCAAATTTGCATAGGATTAAATTTCTCTTCTTTATATAAAAGAAAATAATAATAAGACAAAGATCCATATTTTATTGAGAAACTTTTAAGATTTTATTGAGAAACTTTTAATCAAAGTTGCGGTTGGAAAGCTTGATTGTATTTGAAAGACCCTCTTTTTTTAAGGAAATGTTAGTGTTGGACTATTTTTCACTTTCACTAATGACACAGGTTGTAGCTGTGAATTTAGTGTTGCGGTAGGGTTGATAATTTGTCTTGAAAATGGATTTTTGTTGGAATTTGAAAAGTTTACAAATGTTTTATGATATTTTGGATAATTGAGAAAGTTATTCAATAATTGCTAATAAATCTTTGAACTTTTTTTTTCCTCGAAACTTTTTGGTTTCTCTTAAAATGTTATTGCTAAAAAAACTGATGCTAAAATAGAGAAGCATTCCTGACCATTCCTGTAGCCTATTTCCACTATATTGGTGTAAAAGGAAAACGATGTTGAAATAGAGAAGCATTCCTGACCATTCCTGTAGCCTATTTCCACTCTATTGCTGAAAAAGGAAAACGATGCTGAAATAGAGAAGCATTGCTGACCATTTCTGTAACCTATTTCCACTCTTTTTGGTCGCTCCCGTTCCCTTTACCTACCATGTTGTTTCATTACCACAAGAAACATTGGAGTTTTCCTTACCTTCCTTCAGTTTGGTCGCCGAAAAAAAAAATCATACTTTGTGTCAATTACTTTAAGGGCTATTTTAAAGATCAAACTAGTTGCATAATAGTAGTGCAACCGAGAATAATAGATTAATATGAACAGATTCATTATCATTGAAATTAGTTTATATTTTGTTGACACCTAATTTTAAAAGATTGAGATTATTGTAAATAGTATAAATAGCTTCAGTTATGTGTTAGAGAAAATCAAAAGTTTTTGCAAACAAGTTTCTCTACTCATTATTTATACCAAACAAACTAAGTTCAAATTATTTTTCTAATTTGATTTTTAATTTACCAATGTTTTTTCTATTAAAAAAAAATATTTGGATTCTTATCTTACAAAGATCATTATAGGTATATTTATGGGTTTCGGTTTGTTTTAAACTACTTTTTTAAAATACCAATTACAATTTGATACCACTTAGTTGGAAAATTAGGGTTGAGTGGTAAATTAGGGTTGACTTATGCAAGGAATGCTTATATATTGCATTGTCAACTACAAACATTTGTAGTTTTTTATTTATTGGTTTATCCATTAAGGGTTTTTATGATAAATATTAGTTTAAATTTTCTATTATTTATTTTTATTTTAAGATTCATTTGACATTGCATTTATTTAACAGGCTTTCCAAAATCTTCATTTGGCATTAGAGTGAGGCTATTGGTTTTATGGGATGCTTTTATTACTAAGGTTTATATTTCTATATTTCTCTATATATATATATTCTTAAATGGGCATCTTGCTAATGATAATTTTATTTTTAAATGGGAGCTATGTTTGTTGAGTATTTTCTTAGGTAAAATAGAAAATAAATAGTATTTCAAGGATGGAAATAGAAAAGTTTAAGAGAAAAATATTCTGGTTGTGCAAGCCTGAGATGTGAGATGTAAGATGTTCTTGTGGATATAGAATAGTGGTTGAATAAATTTGGAATGAACTGTTGGAAATGTTGTCATTGATGGCAAAGGAAATGCCAAAGGAGGAGAAAAACAGCAACAAGGCAGCAGAGAGGTAGTAGAGGCAACAAAAAGAGAAGCAAGCAGCAGTATCAGTCAAGGAGCAGGGAAAAGAAGTTAATTGAAGCAGAGTTGTCCAAAAGACAGAGTAGATTGTAGAATGCTTGAAAGGATCGATCCTCTAAGAAGAAAGCCGAACTGTGAGTCAGATCTTCAAAGTTTGTGAACATTGTAAACCCCGTGCAAAAAGGTAGATTTATAATTCTGTACACGATCGAGCAAACTGATATGGGTTCATAAATAACAGTTTATATATGTATCAAGATTTGATGCGCTCCAAAATGAATTGATTGCATACGGTGTCATTCGATTCTACTCTAAGTATAAAGCATTTTGAGTTGGACAAGAATGTGCAATAGTTAAAATACACCAAGTCGAGTTCTATGTACTCACCATTGAAAGAAAAGGCGATAAATATTTACAACATGATGGAATATGAATGCAGTGAGGATATAAAGGACTAGAACCTCGAAGCGGAATAGTTATATATAACAAAAGGAAGAAAAGGAGGTAGTGCTGAAGCAGAAAAAGACAAAAGACAACAGAACAGAGACAGATAAAAGAAAAAGTAAGAAGGGCAAAGGAGACAGGCAAAAGAACACTGCTAAAGTGTAACAGTCGAATATGGAGGCAGTAAAACGGTCGAGCAGTGGAGAAAGAGGCAGTGAATACAGAGGCAGTGAAGCGGTCAAGCGGCAGAACCGATGTGATACTGTGCACCATTTTCACTGACCAAGATCACACACCAGAGGTATGACTGCTGATGAAAGCATTCAGGCACCTCTGTGATAAGAACAAATTCCACCTATCGGAAATTGACTATCTTGGTGGGAAACCCGACCTTATGCTCATACAAGACTCCATTACCGAGAACCTTCCCCTACCGCATGCCAGTGATACAATTCACCATATATGACTTGTATCATCACATGCCTAAGATAGGATTCCAACCACCCCCTCATCCCAGGATTTCCACTTTATTCTTGTCGCAAAAGACCAAGGTACCTAGCGCTTTTGCATTGATTTCCGCAAGACCCCAAACCTGCACATCGTCGTCGAACTCCTTGATGACACCTAGCCTCTAGAACAATGCCTAGTACAACTAGAGCTAGTTGACAAAAGTCGGCGACAATCGCTGCAACACAATGAGGCCCATAAGAAAAGGGTGAAAGCATCATTCGACCGCCACATCACCCCTCACTCATTTACCGAGGGAGAGTTAGTCCTTCACTATGATGTTGCAAAAGAGGCCTTAGGTCCAGGAAAGTTTTAAACGTTGTGGAAAGGACCCTATATCATCAAACATTGCCTCCGATAGGGGGCATACATCTTGACGGAACCGGATGGGACCTACCTCATTAACCCATCAATGGCCTTTACCTCAAGAAGTTCTACCTATAAGGGCCCCAGTAGCCCTTTTCCCCTAGAGTTAGAGTACACAAAAACCCAATCACCAAAATATTTATGACCCGAATAATTATGTAAAAAAAACGCCCTCGAAGTGCCACCATGGATCACCAACTTTAATCCTATTTCGGATTTATGGGTGGAGCATCGTGATGGTCTCAAAACTTAGTTGTAGCCACCTAGGTCATCCACCACCTTGACTGATCACCAATGTGTTCAAACAACGTGTGCATCAGATCAGCCACAAACAAGCAGGGAGAATATGATGTCGTCATCGGACTTATGTGCGAGGCCCTCCATCAGGGCATCTTCCATATGCATTTCTACCTTGATTCCCAGTTAGTAGTATTGTATTTGAACCAAACATTTGAGACCAGAGACATACATGTGTTTAGAAAATACTTGCGTGCCAAAAGATTAAGCAGGAAATTTGATTACATTACATTTTCACATGTATCAAGGAATCAAAACAAAGCAGTTGATCACATAGCTAAAAATATCCTAGACTGGAATGCATCTCGAATAAATCATCATACATAAAAAACCAAAAACATAGATATCCATCAGCATAACACAAAATATATACACCAAAATAGATAGCACACCATGTAGAGCCGCAAAAAGATCTCTCATATATATATCAAAAATATGTGTATCTGAGTACAAAATAGTGTCTCTAGCCCACTGGCTAGCCCAAAGATACAAAAAGTCTTCCAAAATAAGGGAAGCATCCTCATAACAAGTGCTTTACCTATGTACAAAGCTCCTCTAGGGGGGTAGCCCCTCAAGCATGGCACCTGGGCCCACCACTTCTCCTGGTGCCACCATCGGAGTTGTTGTCGCCGCTGCGATCGCTACCCAACATAGAGTGGGCCGATAATCCCTCTCACGAGCCATCACCATCTCTAACCAAACCTCCTCGAAGTCATCCATGAAATCTTGAGCAGGCATGCCCTGGGTTAAGCAGTCCACTCGACCCCAGATGTCCTCTAGAGCGGCCACCTGAGTCACTAGTATTGTATTGCGTGCCTCATCCGCATCTGAACAAGCTCACTTAGCCACCACCTCTGTTGTAGCCAAGCTGATGCCCTCACTAGAAGGGCCAGCACCATCCCCGCCAAGTCCACTGGCACCACCACCCAGTCCACTTGCGCCACCTCCCCCCTGACCACCACGAGGCCGTAGGTGTTGATCAGCGGTTGTCATTGATGTCAACCCAAGCAGCACCAAGGGCTAACCTAATATTTCATAGAAATTTTGACCTACCAAGTTAATATATTCCAGGTCAATAATGTTTTTGATGGTTTCTACTTGTCGAGATGTTTCCATTGATATATGGCATGCCATGTATTCTTCACGGTTTGAGAGATATTCATGTTTGAAGTTTGTACCCCCAGTTAGTGAGCTAAAACCCCATGGGGTTGGGGCATGGGTCATTGAAAATTCATAATTAATATTTTTTAAGCTCCTAAAATCCCTCCCATGTTCACTTGTTGAAGCCCCTCTCAACTTAAACATTTATATAAATTGTGATCTTCATTTCCTCCTTAGGCAAGGGATTTCGCCATCTGAAACAGGTCATCGTGGCATTTGCGATCTAAATTTTTTTATACGAAGTTTCAAAAGCTAAAATTTTTATGAGGTGAAGCTGAAATTCTAAGGAAGCTTTTGTAAAAAATTTAGATCAAGGTGCACAACATTTGTGGAGATATGATCTGTGGAAGTCAGGGTTTTTGCAGGCTCCTGAAATTCATCTCAAAGAAGTGACCTTGGTAAATTCATCATAACTATCTCTCTAGGTATCAGATTGGAATTCCCTAAAATGTGGTAGATAGTGCACAGTCTGTAATTTGTTCTCTATCAATTTCAGAGCCAAATGAAAAAATAGTCACACGTGGAATGTCGTACAAGTGCGCTCTGTTGAAACAGTCCATAATTAGGCCATTGTGAGAGATTGGGTATAAATCTCTCTTGAAGAATACAAATTGGGTCATACCTATGGCATTCGAAAGAAAAATCAGAGAAATACTACAGGACAGAAAGTCATATATTGAGGATCTAAAATAACAAATATACACCAGATTCAATATCGAGCTCCTAGAAGGCAAGAAAAAGCTAGATAATGTGTTGTCAAGGTTTGCAAAGGACCAGAATTTCTACTGCATCAAAGCAAAGAAAGGTGCAGCAGAGGGTAGCATGACAAGAGAAGCAACCGAGGTGCATAATAGCAGCAAGAAGTTCATCATATGAAGTCTTCAAGTGGGCAGCACTGCATACAATCATTTTAAAGGTATCATTGTACTAAGTCATTGTAAATACATTATTGTAAAAATTGTACTAGTGTCTATCTGCCAAGGGTTGAAGAGGCAATGTTGGGAGGTCTGCGATCATCATTAGATGGTTGTTTCAAAGTTGGAGTTATGGTCTAGTATATCTTCTTCTTCTACATCATTCTATATCATTGTAAAGTGGAACATTTTCCCTAGTACGAGAGTCCATTCTTCTTTTATTCTTCTATAGGGTGGTAGGGTGGTGCTAGGGTGAGTTGTAGCTCATTGGGTGTTGGGGCATCCATTCAATTGACTCTTGCAGAATAATATCAGGCATTAGACATCCATCGATTGGGAGGCTGGAGAAGAATTCTTTTTCTAGATTCTAGGAAGTTGACTTTATTTTCAATTGGGTTAGATATTAAAGAATTATTAGAAAAGCATTAGGTGGTTTTTGTCCGGAGTGGGTTTCCAACTTAAAAAATGTGTGCATTTATGTTCCTCTTGTTTGCTACTATCATTGTACAAACACTGATAATAATTGAAGATTAACTAATGCTCTAATTGAAAGGAATACTGATTCACCCCCCTCTCAGTATTTCCAACAGTAAGGGAGGATCATGACCCACCAATCAGGCCACTGGGCGACCTACCTCACCAACATCTGCAAGAGTAACAATAATAATGTCAATGTCAATGAAAAAACACATAATTACATAAATAATCGAACAAATAAAGAAAAATATAACACTTACCTGTAGGTCCCCAAACATAACCGAAAGGGAGACCCATATCTGAATCACCCTGAAAGTCCATCCCCGCATACGGGTATGGCAAGAACATCTATGGGTTAGCCTCAAACCAGGCCTCTATCGTGTCATTCCAAGAATAACCCACCATGCCACCACCGCCTTGCGGCATCACCGTAGCCCACCTCCTCATGCGTGGCTCCTGCAGCCCCCCAATAGGCACCGCCACAACTAGCCTCAATAGCACCACCCTCTCATACATAATGCTAGCATACGCAAATGAATTAGATCCATGTTGGACCTTGTTCAATTGCAACACCATACCATCAAAACAAAAGCGGGCGAAATCTAAAAAATGCCTACCCCTCAATTGGCGTAAAACTCCCACTTGTGGGCCCAATGCCCAATATGGAGCAACCGACCCCGCCATTCGCACAATAATCGCTAGAGCACACCGTTGGGCCGCATCTGTCACTGATGCAATGTTGATGCACCCCTTAGTAAGAGGCGCACCACCACAATGTCGTCTCCGGAATCTATCTAGGTTCACTCTCCCAGCAGGGAATGGGTACCTCAGAGCCTCACCTCGAGGCAGTAACCCGATCACAAAGTATATATCCGTCTTAGGATGGATCACCAGGTTCGTCCCCCATAGCACGAACATATTGTGCCTCCTATGCCAATGTTGTATAATGTAACGTAACAAACGGTCCTGTGACCGCAGGAACTCATTCTTAGCAAATTTCAGAAGGCCCCATGCGGCCAACTGACAACACGCCCTAGCATCAACAGCTAGAGCGGTCCAGATCTCGGGCCAATCCCGCTCTCTCCACACCAACCTGCCAAGCAACACAGGCACCCAACAGTGCAGAGAAAAACATCAAAACAAATAAAAACCCAAGTTTTTCTGTCACCCTGGCCTTTGTGCACCTGTCTCTCAGACAGGTGCTCTCCCACGCACCTGTTTTCTTCACAGGTGCGCCCTTGCGTGCAAAAATGAGGAAACAGTGCGCTCTTGCGCACATGTCCCTTAGAACTGTGCGGAAGAAAGGCACCTATTTGCCTAGATCGCCCGCAAAATCTAGGGAAAAAAGTCTCTTTGAGGCCATACAAACCAAATTTGTATGGCCCCCATCACCATCAAACTGAAAAAATTGAAATGCAGGATGTCATGAAAGTTACCTAGGCATGATATCGCTAATCCCTGGTACATGGGCTGAACACAACGGTAAGAAAGGCTCTGCAAGCACCTATGATCTCCCAAAACTCAGCAAGTACAAATGAATAGGATTAGGGCCATAATCCCATATTTATCACCCTTTTCCAAAACTTCGGAGGTCCATAACAGGAGATCAAAAGGTCCATTCCATAAACTGTAAGTTTCACCAACATCAATATGCCATGACAAATGAAAGCGACACCACACATTCGCTTTCCAGGATAATAAATTTTCAGCGCTGGCAGGTATGCACCCTCCCATATTCCTTTCTAAAGTTCATGTCTTTCAATAATATTTGATGAAAAGAAGATGCTTTCACTTGAGGTAGTTTTTTTTGCAGGAAGAACATGCAAACCATTTACGACACCATCCACTGAAAGTTTTGGAGCAGGTATCATCCTACCCCCAACATGATAGAGTCCCACAAAAATTTGCATATCCTGACATCATTTCTCCATCAGAAATAAACCATAGGGTCCTCATACCTGACCGCGTTTATCATCATCTCACCCTATATATGATAAACATCCCTATTGGTCGATAGAGCCTCCCATCCATGGCGCTCGTCACCCAAATTAGACCATATATCGCCATGGCCATACCATTTCAATCCAAGAAGCACCTCGTGCACATCCATCTATCACGCATAAGGTCAAGTTTACCATTCAAACTAAAAACCCCCTTCCCGGATGACTAGGTTGTACAAGCATATTGAAAGCACACCTCCGCGCATCGCATTTGGCCCACCATACCTCCATCAACACAATCCCATCTGCTACATTTTCTGCTTCATCAACCCCACACACAAGACCAACCAATGGGACCCCCACCCCCAGCAAAACATCGTCGTCACACCTTCAGTGAGTGAACCCTTTTCATGTTTTGGGGTACCCATCTTTGTGTTTTGTACAAACCAAACCTCATCATTTTATTCTTTTGGTAAGTGTACAAAGACCGCAAATGATGCCCTTTGCCACTTCACCCTCATATTTCATCTTTTCCCCCATGGTAGTAGTCCCTCATTCCCCTTGGTCAAAGTATTTCACCCCCACGCACGCACCATCCTAACACTCATAGCTGGTTCACACTTGCCCTGGAATCCCTATCGACTCCAGGGATTTTTCCCTTTAGAAAGAACTATGACTGCCGCCAAGTTGCTAAAGTATACTCCGACCTTGGGCCACTGAATCCCCATCATCTGTTTTTAGTCACATCTCACCAACATGCCTATGTTAAACCCATCATATCTAGGACCACGACCCCTCAGGTCGGCGACCCATGGTTTGGATAAGGCTTCCTTTTTTTTGACCTCGATACCTCTTTTCCAAAAAGGAAGTGGTACCTTGGATAACCCCTCCACATGCACAGGGGTATCCTTGGCTGGCACTGTGGGAGACATCATTTTCCACAGATGTCATTGATCCTCCTAAAATTTGACTATGACAAAAGCTTTCATGTCAAGATGGTATCGTACCTTACAACCATTGCACTTTGATCAGATCCGTCGAACACCCGTGCCTCCATAAGCGTCTCTGTCAACAATGCTTACACAGGAAGGTCCCAACCAGTCCATATGCATATATTGCACAGTGATATGCCATACCAATATTACTTATATAGGTACCACATTCCACTTATCGTCAAAGTAAAAATGCCGCTGAGGGCGTCAGTAGTCGTCGTCAACAACCACCAGCACCACCACCAAATTAGTGGCACAAACAACACATGTATCTGTTAATTTTGATTAACTAGCGATAGCATCACGAGCATGGGACATGCCCGCCTTGTCGAAATTCTATATATATTTTGTATATTTTGTTTGCTTGCAAGGGGTCCCTTAAGCCATGGTTATCTAAAAAATGATGCAAGTTGTTGTCAATTCCAAGATTCACACAGGCCTCTCTCTCTTTGTGTACGATATAGAAAACAAACTATAATGTATTTTGGCTATATAGTTCTTCCTAGACCTCACACATTAGGGGGAAAATATTAACACTGGAAAATCGTACAGCAGACGATGACATTAATTAATGTCAAGCCTAAGGATTTATAGGGCAGGAACACATTATGAAATCAAGAAGTATTTAAAATCTCTAAGGTTTTGAGAAAATCATATTTGAACTAGTCTTAAATGCTACAATGTGCACTTAATCCTTCGAGAAGAGTGCCTTCTGTGCACCTTTTTTCCCGATAAGTGCACATTCCTGGAAATAGCAAAAAGTCACTTTTCGAGACCACACAAAGCAAAGGACAGTTACTCCTTATATGAAGCTGCCTAAGGACAGCCACTAGCGCCTCCTTAGACACTATGTGAGCACACAAAGGAATATTTGAAGCACACAATGGAATCATATCTCTCCCTTGGGTCACTATCCATCATGTACCAAGGGAGGGAAGGAGGATTTGAAAATCCCCTATATAAAGCCACCAAGAGATGAAGAAATGGTGATCACATTGTTATGATGGCCAAAGTTGCCCAACCAACACTAGTAGTGTGTGACCTGGAGCTGGAGCTAAAGAGGACTCAATCGTTGGCCACCCAACATCCTAGTCCAGCACACCAAAGAGAGAGAGGGAGACTGAAGGAAACATCCTTGCATTAGGACCTAGAACCATTATCTAGGGGCCCTTTGGAAAATGGGTAAAATTTCTTCTCCATATCAAGTGTTTAATAAAAAGAGGCCTTTGAGCCATCGTTTGCATTATTATCATTTGACTCTTTATAGCTTCTGTATATTTGTGTTTTAGTTTTAGTTTAAGAAGAGCATACTTTAGCATACTTTTTCCACTAAATTTTATGCTTTTGAGCTCCACCACTTTCTGCCTCTTACCGATAGTTTAAATAGTAGCCCACACTCTTTAAACTAGTGCGATTTTGTACACCCGTGCGACTAATACACCACAACAGTTAGTTCCATTGCCACAATTCTAGTATATTTTATATTGTGCCCTATGATCAACCCTGAGCCATATGACACAACCATAGATTTGTTGTTGTGATGCACCATCGAGGTAACTCGCCTGGAAAGAAATGGTGTGAGGTTTAACTCTATATGAGAGGTCCTGTGGACAGTGTGGGGCAACCAGTGTACCCATAGAAGCCATTAAGATGCATTATGTAGCTAGTATGGTGATGTTGGTACACTTTCAAAGATTAGTATGTTTATGATTAACTAGATATGCCACGTCAACCATAATGGGGTTTGGATCCCTAACCTGTGATTCTATTTCTACCATCCCACACACTCTTGTAGGTTGTTATGTGCCTTATATTGTACCTGAAAAATAACACAAATCATGTGGCATACCTCGACCAAAAAAGAAGTACTGAAAAAAAAATGTGTGTTTTTCTCATCCTCCTATAGACATAAGGGGCAGAAACCCGGTCCATACCATTCGTGCTTCACCAGGTCTTCCCAAGTCAAATTATTGTTTTTCCAAACAATTCAGTTATGTATTATGACTTTGTATGGGATGGTAACCTTCCAAACCGCAAAGAACCATAAAATTTCATGTATGGATCTAATGTAGGAGCATTAGATACAGGAAAATACCTTGTATTTTACTTAAACTAAGGGGTCTTATGTTTGTGAGGAAATATTAGTTTTATTTAAATATTAATGGGATTTTTGAGAGTTTTTAATTAATTATATGTGAGTATTTGTTAATGTTTCCAAATAATTGGAAAACACGAGAGAAATTAGATTTTAGATATCTAAGAATTAATTATGAAGCCTAAGTTAGATTTGGTTTCAAAATTTTAGGGATAAATTCTAGATTGTAGGGGTGTTGAGATATTTGAGGACTTTGTTGAGTTATTAAAGAGATTTGAACCTAAATTGGTTTGAATCCAAATTTGTATAAATTAATTAGCCTCAAAGGTAGAGAACAGGATAGAGAGGAATTAGTGAGGTTTGGACAACAAGATTTGTAAGCCTACGGGCTTTTGTAAAAGGGCCATTGATTTGGAAATATGGCCATGAACCATGAGGGTTTTTGTGATTGATTGCATCTGATTATATCAATGAGGAATTTGTTTTGGAATTTCTATGTGGATTATATATGTGCTTGGTTAAGTTCTGTTTAAAGAATGTTTGAATTTCTGTGAAATAAGCATATGAGGAGAGAATCAATTTTAATTTAATATCGATTCATGGTTTGAGTTGAATTAAATCTGCATTTGTTGAAGAAGACACAAGAAAAGGGTTCGATCATCGTGGAGGAGGATTGGATCGAAACTCAGTTAAGTTGGTATCGGCATATCGGCCTTGGAAAGTTGAATTCATAGATGGTGCAACGCTAGCCTGTATTGAAGGCGTAATGCTAATTGAGAAACGTTTGATGAAAGATTAAGATTGATTCCATTTCACATTGTTGACCAGCATTATAAAACTGGTTGAAGAGCCAAATTCTCGCTTGGAATTGGAATCTCAAGGACGTAGAAGGAGTGATGTTACAATCGCATGGACGAATCTGCTGAATGAAACAGCTTTAGGAATCGATATACAGTGTTGATGAGGTGCCGTAGTGAGGAGATGAAGCGGAATATTGGTCTACAAAGAGCGAATTATGTTCCTTGTGAAATTCGGTTGGGCAGGAGGAAAACCCGTGGATCAAAGAGGCAATTGAAGGCGTTAAAGATTTGAACAGCGTTGAAGATTGGGTTCAAGAGCGAGTTGTAATGGAAGCAAAGGTATTTTAATTCTGTTTTAATTTTGAAAGAAACGCCGTGTATAAAGATTGCAACGTTTCCTGTTCGTTTTGTCTGAAACAGAGTCAAAGATGGAGTTACAAAACGCTGAAATAAATCTGAAGGAGGAAGAGAAAATGTTGTGGAAATTTCGTTGAAGAATTCATATCAGTGTAAGTGTAGTCTGGCAAGGTCGTTGAACTGCAACACTAGAGGATATTGCTGGCTGGAAATCGATGAAAGACTTGGGTTGCATAATCAATACCGAGTTTGTAGTGAAAACGCATGCTACAGTAGAGCAATGTGGTAGTGTTTCAGTTTGGATCGATCTTTGTTTCTTCAGTGTTGAACTAACCAAATGGAGGTTGTAATGGAAGAGAAAATCTACGAATTGCAAGAGAAAGGGTGGAAGCAGAACTGATGTCAAAGAATGAAGAGGGATTGGCACTAACAGTGCGAAGTAATTGCGTTGCAAATTACATGGAAGCCGCGTAGTGATATCTACCCGCGGACATGAGAACGTGGAACTTAGAATTCCATTGAATTGCAGTAAAATGATACTGATTTTGTGTTAAGACTTTAATACAAAGAGTCGTTGAGTTTCATGTTAAGCAAAGAATAGAGAAATACAGACGAATTCACAAGATTAAAGCCTGGTCGGTGAAAGTTGAGTCGAGAAGGAAGCCTATTGAAACTATGCGTTGAATAAAACTGTAAACGATGGCCAAGAATGAAGGTGAGTTTTGGCATATACCTATGTATTTGTAGGCACTGGAAGTTTAATGTTAGATGGCCAAATATATATAAGAATTGAACGCATATTGCACGCTAAAAGAATAGAGCGATGGTACGAATGTGCGGAGGAGGTAAGTTATGTGCTTGGAATCCAATATTGTTATATGTTAACCGTGGCACTTTAATTAAAGTCGAGAAAGTTGCATGTAATAATTATTGATGTTGGATGGAGAATTTCCATAAGGGTATGCTATGTATGCATTGATTTTATCCAAGTCAGTAACACATACACAATGAAAGTGTTTGAAATTTTACATTATAGGATATTAATTCCCATTTCATGAGATCAAGTTATAATTTGGTTTTCACCTTAAGAATGAGAACTTCCACTTGGTAATGGTTTTATAACCATGTGTTAAAATTGAAGAAATCTTCTTTGAAGATTGATTTTTAAGCTTCCGCAAAAGTTCATGAAATTGCCCAGACTTGAAGTCTTATCTGGAGCATTTATTGAAGATGCATTTTTATATGCATGGGGATGAGGGAGAATGTTGGTTTGCAGGGTTTTCCTACATCAAGTGGTATCAGAGCTGGAATAGCTCTATTTGAAGGTTGAATTTTTTGTTAATTAATTGCATGTGTTAAGATCAAATTTCGAAACTGATGAAGATTGTAGCACAAAGAGGCAGTGCAATTGAAGAAGTGAAGCAAGATCAACAGGATCTTGTAGGTGACTTGACAGATGATTTTTAACTCTGTTTTGAAGGTTTTTTGTAGAATTAAGGTTGGAAGTAGGTTGAAGAAAATCTCAGCAGAAAGAAGCAGATCACAGTTGGAGAGCAGTGATGAAGGAGTCCAGCAAGGGATTCTAAGAGAGAGTGGCAGAACCTGAAGATTCGACAAAGGTTGAATAAAGTTGCAGATGAGTGAAGCCTGAAGGAGTAGTGAAGAAATGCTCAAAAGGTTCCAGCAGAGGACCAGTGATTACCGAAAGACCAGATCCGGAGGAAAGGATTGGTGAGGTAAGTGGCAGTAGGAGAGCTTGCTGTTGCAGATGCTTGGTGCAACTCATGGGTGAGGAACTCATGGCAAAGAAGATGACTATTTAAATTCATAAAGGAAAGAGCAGAGGTTCAGAAAGAGGCCACGGTAGAAAGAAGGAGAAGGAAAATGCCAAGGAAAATGGCATATGGAAGCAGTTGATTGATGAAAAGTATGAGAGAGAGAAGGCTGAGATAGCAGTCCATCTTGAGTTATTGATGAAATTGTTACAGGAAAATATGAAAGACCAAAGACATGGTTGGACGATGAGGAAGAAAGTGAAATGGCAGAGACTATAAGTAAAGAAGGATCAATAGGTAAAAATGCAGTTAATAGAAGAGCTGAGGAAGCTCGAGCAGATGATGAGTATACAGTTGAGACGTGAATAACTCAGAGTAGTTGAGTTGAAAGTGGAGGTTTCCATTGGAGAAATAGAAGAGGAGATCATTGGTGATTTCTTGAACTATTCGGTAAATCCAGATCATCTGGATAATGTAAAACCTTGTATTTTTGTAGCTGACAATTGTGATATGATTATAGGTTTTCCTGAGGAGGATGTGCAATCTTGTGAAGATGTCACAAGTATGGAAAAGAATATTTTAGAAGATGAATACTCTGAAGAATAAAGAAGTGATGCGTTTGTAATTGAAGCTGTTATAGTACAAGAGGAAGTTCTTGTGAATGCAGAAGAAGTGGATCAGTCTAAAGTACTAATAAGTGAAGCAACAGTTGAGACTGTTGAAACTTGTAGTTTTCAAACTGACAAGTTGTGTATGAATGCAGGGACTGTAAGTGATGGTGAAATGCTTCAGCAATGCCATAGAGAAATTTCATTGTTGGAATACTTGTTGGAGGATTCAGATTATGATAGAGAGATTGCAGCAGAAGAAAGAGTTCAGTACAGTGAACGAGAGCAAAAAGATATCATGGAGACAGATGGTGTGAGAGAAAGACTATTTGTGAGTCTTGATAATTCTTCATAGAATTCTTTGGGAAGAGAGAATCAACATATTGATGTGTTGATTAAAGAAGAAAATTCAGGAAAGCATACTAAAGTGATGGCAAAGGAAGAAAAGGCACTGATGCCTTATGATTTTTATTTTAACAAGTGTTTTGTGAATGCAGGTGTTATTGCAGGTGCTGAAGAACATTTGACTCAGTTGAGCAGTCAAATGAAGGGAGAAGAAAATTCTATGGACATTTCAAATCCATGGGATGAGGACGTTATGTTGCTGGAAATGATGTTGAATAGTCAAGATTCAGTGCAGAAAAAATCTCAATTTCAAAATTGGGAATTGCAGATGCAGAGAGATGAAGACAGCAGAAAGGAGTGTACAATGTACCAGCCCAGTAATTTGCTGATAGGAGAAGGTAGAGAAGAAGTTTTATGTTTCAGAAAACAAGAGGGCATGGATGATTGGGTGGCAATAAGAACAGAAGCAAGCATAGAAGCAAGGGCTCAGCAAGCCAGAGCTCAGCAGGCAGCAAGAAATAAACAATCTGAAGAATTATTGGACAAGGAAATTAAACTAATTAGAAATATAATGATGAAAGTGTCCCAGAGGAAGACATCAGTGAGAAAGAAAAGCAACAACAGCAAGGTGAAGACAAGGATAGATTGTGAAAGTGCAGCCAGTGGAGCTAGGCAGCATACAATAGCAGAAATTGATGATAAGTTGCAGAACAAAGTGTGGGATCCAGGCGAACAAAGGTTTAAAATGCATGATCAGGAGATCATGATCATTTTCAACCTTGGGAGTCTGATGTAGGAGCATTAGATACGGGAAAATACCTTGTATTTATTTAAACTAAGGGGTCTTATGTTTGTGAGGAAATATTAATTTTATGTAAATATTAATGGGATTTTGAGAGTTTTTAATTAATTATATGTGAGGATTTGTTAATGTTTCCAAATAATTGGAAAACATGAGAGAAATTAGATTTTAGATATTTAAGAATTAATTATGAAGCCTAAGTTATATTTGGTTTCAAAATTTTAGGGATAAATTCTAGATTGTAGGGGTGTTGAGATATTTGAGGAATTTTTTGAGTTATTAAAGGGATTTGAACCTAAATTGGTTCATCCAAATTTGTATAAATTAATTAGCCTCAAAGGCAAAGAACAGGATAGAGAGGAATTAGTGAGGTTTGGACAACAAGATTTGTAAGCCTATGGGCTTTTGTAAAAGGGTCATTGATTTGGAAATCTGGCCATGAACCAAGAGGGTTTTTGTGATTGATTGCATCTGATTATATCAATGAGGAATTTGTTTTGGAATTTCTGTGTGAATTATATATGTGCTTGGTTAAGTTTTGTTTAAAGAATGTTTGAATTTCTGTGAAATAAGCATATGAGGAGAGAATCGATTTTAATTTAATATCAATTCATGCTTTGAGTTGAATTAAATCTGCATTTGTTGAAGAAGAAGCAAGAAAAGGGTTTGATCATCGTGGAGGAGGATTGGATCGAAATTCAGTTAAGTTGGTATTGGAATATCAGCTTTGGAAGGTTGAATTCATAGATGGTGCAATGCTAGCCTGTATTGAATGCGTAATGCTAATTGAGAAAAGTTTGATGAAATATTAAGATCAATTCCATTTCACATTGTTGACCAGCATTATAAACCTGGTTGAAGAGCCAAATTCTAGCTTGGAATTGGAATCTCAAGAACGTAGAAGGAGCGATGTTACAATCGCATGGAGGAATCTGCTAAATGAAGCGGCTTTAGGAATCGATTTGCAGTGTTGAGGAGGTGCCTTAGTAAGGAGATGAAGCGGAATATTGGTCTATAAAGAGTGAATTATGTTCCTTGTGAAATTCAGTTGGGCAGGAGGAAAACCCGTGGATCGAAGAGGTAATTGAAGGCGTTAAAGATTTGAACAGCGTTGAAGATTGGGTTCAAAAGCGAGTTGTAATGGAAGCAGAGGTGTTTTAATTCTGTTTGAATGTTGAAATAAACGCCGTGTATAAATATTTCAACGTTTCCTGTTCGTTTTGTCTGAAACAGAGTCAAAGATGGAGTTACAAAATGCTGAAATAAATCTGAAGGAGGCAGAGAAAATGTTGTGGCAATTTCATTGAAGAATTCGTATCAGTGTAAGTGTAGTCTGGCAAGGTCATTGAACTGCAGCGCTGGAGGAGATTGCTGGCTGGAAATTGATGAAAGACTTGGGTTGCATGATCAATACTGAGTTTGTAGTGAAAATGCATGGTACAGTAGAGCAATGTGGTAGTGTTTCAGTTTGGATCGATCTTTGTTTCTTCAGCATTGAACTAACCAAACAGAGGTTGTAATGGAAGAGAAAATATGCAAATTGAAAGAGAAAGGGTGGAAGCAGAACTAATGTCAAAGAATGAAGAGGGATTGGCACTAATAGTGCAAAGTAATTGCATTGCAAATTACATGGAAGCCGCGTAGTGATATCTACCTGCCGACATGAGAACGTGGAACTTATAATTCTATTGAATTACAGTAAAATGATACTGATTTTATGTTAATAATTTAATACAAAGAGTCGTTGAGTTTCATGTTATGAAAATAATAGAGAAAGACGGACGGATTCACAAGATTAAAGCCTGGTTGGTGAAAGTTGAGTTGAGAAGGAAGCCTGTTGAAACTATGCGTTGAATAAAATTGAAAACGATGGCCAAGAATGAAGGTGATTTTTGGCATATACCTATGTATTTGTAGGTGTTGGAAGTTTAATGTTAACTGGCCAAATATATATAAGAATTGAACGCATATGTCACACTAAAAGAATAGAGCGATGGTGCGAATGCGCGGAGGAGGTAAGTTATGTGCTTGGAATCCAATATTGTTATATGTTAACCGTGGCACTTTAATTAAAGTCGAGAAATTTGCATGTAATAATTATTGATGTTAGATGGAGAATTTCCATAAGGTTATGCTATGTATGCATTGATTGTATCCAAGTCAGTAACACATACACAATGAAAGTGTTTGAAATTTTACATTATGGGATATTAATTCCCATTTCATGAGATCAAGTTATAATTTGGTTTTCACTTTAAGAAGGAGAACTTCCACTTGGGTAATGGTTTTATAACCATGTGTTAAAATTGAAGAAATCTTCTTTGAATATTGATTTTTAAGCTTCCGCAAAAGTTCAAGAAATTGCCCAGACTTGAAGTCTTATCTAGGGCATTTATTGAAGATGCATTTTTATATGCATGGGGATGAGGGAGAATGTGGGTTTGCAGGGTTTTCCTGCATCAGGATCGTGCATTCAAAATGATGTGCCTGTATGTGTCCCGAAGTTTTACCGCTTCCCGTATGTAGACACCCACCCATATAATCTTGTCCCCTTTCTAGTTATGGTGTAATCGGGCATTAAGAACCAGGTCTCGATATGCGTCTCATGCCATCGCATCTTGTCCCTTCAAATCCAAGTCAGAAGAATTTTTCTAATGTGGTAGCTCATCACTCTCATACTTAATTACCTTTGATAGATTTATAATTCCCCTCACATGTAGTTTTTGTAGCAGGCCCACTATAAGGTAGGCTCCTTTTGGCATGCCACCAATGTGATCAGTGTCTAGGATGATGTATCGCCCGTCACCAAAATACCAACACATTATTTTGCAAAAAACACCCCATAATTTCTTAAAACTACGCTAGATGTCAGATCCCTATTCCTTACCCAATTTTTCTTCCCTATACCAATGTTGCAAATCGCTTTGCATCAAGTACTTCTTTTCAATAATATGATGCTAGTCTTTAGGATTGAACAATCCACACCACATAGCTTTTACCTATAAGGCATAATCAAAATATTTAATACCCCCCATATCTTTTAGTCATGTGGTACTGTCCCAACTAGGCAAGTGATATTTGTGTCTTTCCCTCCCCCCCCCCATCCATATGAAGTGCGCCATGATGGACTTCATTCTATGAGTGATAGGCACCAGACTGCGAGTTGTTGTAGTACCTCAGTCACAAGAATATACTTCCCCCAAGAGATAATCATCTGTGTGGCCAGTGCAGTATTTTCTTCCAGAATTTCTCCGTCAGCCGGTTCCAATTAGCCACCCAATATCTAGTCAGTTTTAGCTAAAACCCAAGATAAGTGAAACCCTCCATCATCAGTATTTTGTTGAAATTGAATAGGGTGGCAGTCTGAGAGACACCTCCCCAGAGTTCTCGGAATGAAGAATCAAAGACTTATGATTTTTTTCCACCAGGCCCACTGCATTTCTGAAACGCCAGAAAATATCCAAAAGGGAGACCCATTGTGCCAACACCATGCACCCAAAAACCAGGATATCATCCACAAACAAATTTTAAGTAGTAGACATCAAGCCACATATCTTGACTCCCTCAAATACCCCCTCCCTAGCTACCCTCCCAATATTTAAACTTAGGCAATCCATAACCAATATGAACAATATTGGACATAGGGAACATGCATGTCTTAGACCCTACCCTCCTGGAAGAAACCAAAAGGGAGACCATTGATGATAACAACTAGAAACAAAGAGTTTACACAACACATAATCCATTATGTATTCTGTGGAGACATGTCGATTTTAACAAGTATAATCTAGAGGAACTCCCAATCAACACAATCATATGCCTTGCAAAGATCTACCTTCATGGAAATTTCCCCTAGTTTCCTAGAGTGAATGGAATGGATAGTCTCTTGTGAGATGGCCCCCACATCATGAATAAGTTTGTTATGTAGAAATTTGAACTCCTCCTTAGAAACAAAATTTGAAAGGGTAGCTTTGAATCGCTCAACAATGACCTTCGAAATAAGCTTGTATGTTATATTGCGTAATCAAATAGGTCTAAAATAATTAAAGGTCGTGGGACCATGCCCTTTTAGGATGAGTGCGATGAAAGTAGAATTAATCACACCAGTGGTGTGCCCCCTTATTCTAGATTACTCCACCATCCTAGTGAGGTCATCCCCCAACAACTGGAACAATGATAATAAAACTTTGACGGTCCAACCGTCTCGTCCTGGGCTTTTTTCATGTCAAAAATTCTTCGGAACGCGCATCGCCTACTCAAATTTAATTTCCCAGGACATAGCCAAATTTTTTGCATCATCAAACATAATCGGATACTCCTGCGAATCCCACAGTTGGTCATCCACATGTATGCCCATCTGTGTGCGAAAAGTATTCTGAAAGTGTCTCACAGCTTCTGCATCTCACATCAAAGGCCCACAAATTTCAGGAAAATGTGTAGGCATGAGATGTGAGATGTTAGATGTGAGATATTTTTTAAATTCATTTTTTTTTTTTTTTAATTTTATTTTTTATTATTAAAATTAAAAACAAATTTTGAGATAAAAGAAAATATAATATACATATTACATTAAGAGAGATGACATATAAATACTACTGATAAATTAACATCCATTTTACCATATAATTTCAAATAATGATTCTATAACCACCTTTAAATTTAATTAATAAGTGAATAAAAATTTAATATTTACAATATAACAAAAATTTTATCAATAATATTTACCATCAATATTATTAAATTCTAAATAGGTTTTTTACAATACCTTGGGCCAATACCTAGAAAACAAAGATAGAGAAAAGGAATGAGAGAGGCAAAGGAGGGAAGAAAATCATAATACGATGGGCTACTACCCATGATTTATCAATACTATGGGCCATATAGGATTTTTATTATTCTGTTACAATACAATGGGCCAATACCATGGCTTATCAATACCACATTTAAAAAAACCATAACTTATTTCAAAATCAAAATATTTTACAAATAATTTATTTTAATTTAATTTTATAACATTTTTTAATTAAATCTAAAA
Organism: Pinus albicaulis; assembly: GCA_034641835.2. Lineage (NCBI taxonomy): Eukaryota > Viridiplantae > Streptophyta > Pinopsida > Pinales > Pinaceae > Pinus > Pinus albicaulis. The sequence continues at coordinate 81,469,099 of CM076578.1, forward strand.
GAAAAAATGTTTTAATTGCTTTTGAGGTATATCTAAATCCTCCATTCTCACAACTACTAAAAATATTCTCATACATATAAAATAGAGGTTTTAATAAATTAAAAATGAGAATAATTTTAAATATACATATGTGAAATGTATATAATATAAATAATATTATAAAGAACCAGGATAGATGCATCTTAACCAAGGATCTAAGTGAAGAGAAAAAGCTAAGTGACTAATAATGATAGAGGAAAGAGAGTGCATGATTCTTTAAGTTTTTTTATCATTGTATTTTCTTTGGCATGATTGATCCATAATATAGGTTTAATATTTTACAGCTCATTAGGTTTTTTTTTTAATTTAGATAGTGTCTTAAATACAATATAATGGGATCATATTTAAGAGAGAGATTGAGATGGAGGGGGAATAGAGTGGGAGAGAGATACATAGAGGTGGGAGAGGCAGGGAGAAAGAAGAATGAAGAGAGAGAGGAGGCGGGGAGAGGAGGAGACAAGGAGGGAGATATAGATGGATTTGTAGGGGGGAAAGAGGGAGTGATGAACAGAGACATTAAGAGATAGAGGTGCAGAGAGAGGGAGTGACAAGGGAGAGATGAAGATGGAATGAGGGAGAGAGGAGATGAGGGAAGAGAGAGAAAATGAGAGGATAGAGATAGGAAAAGAAGGAAAAGAGAGAGACAAGGAGACATATATATGGAGGGGGGAGAGAGGGGGAGAGAGAAGGATATAGGGAGGGAGATAGTCACATAGTTGGAGGGTGGAGAGAAAGAGAGAGTGTGTGATGAGGGGGGCACATTGGGAGGTGGGAAAGAAAAGGAGATAAAGGAAGAGGGAGAGGAATTGAGAGAGAGGAGACAGAAAGGGGGAGAGAGAGATGGAGTTTAAAGGGGAATAAATACATAGAGAGAGAGAGAGAGAGAGGGAGAGGGAGATGGAGGGAGAGATAGATAGATAGATATGGAGACAAATAATGTATGTTTTGGGGGTAAAAAGGAGATACAAGGGGAGATAGAGATATATATGGAGAGCGGAGAGAGGGCAGAAGAGAGAGGCAAATAATGGGAGGGAGGAAGAGTGATAGATATGGGGAGAGAGAGAGAGAGAAAGAGAGAGAGGAATATGGAGGGAGAGGGAGAGGAAGAGGCAAGGAGCCAGAGAGAGAGATATAGATAGACAGATAGATAGATATGGAGAGAGAGTGTGTATGTTTGGGGGGTGATATAGAGAGAAAATGGGATATATATATATATATATATATATAGAGAGAGAGAGAGAGAGAGAGAGAGAGAGAGATGTGTTTAGGGGGTTGAGATAGAGAGAAAATAAGGAGATATAAAGGGAGGTATAGATATTGATGGTAGGGGAGAGGGGGAAGAGAAGAAAGATAGAGAAAGGGAGGGAGAGGCAGAGACAGAGAAAGACGGGGGAGAGAGAGGAGAGAGGGAGGGAGATAGACACAGAATGGAAGATGGAGAGAGAGGAAATAAGAAAAAGACAAAAAAATAAAAATATAGACATATAATTTAGATCTAGAAAGTCATGAATATTTTGGTTTTTCACTAAAATAGATGTATTGATTTTAGTGTAGTTGATTTCTAATCCAATTTCATCATTTGCACTAGATGCATTGATTTCAGTGTAGATGTCTATTTATAATCCTATTTAATACCTTACATTAGATGCATTAATTTCAACGTAGATGTTGATTTCTACTCCTATTTGATTTCTTGCACCAGATGCATTAGTTTCAGTGTAGATATTGATTCCTAATCCTATTTGATTGCTTGCACTAGATGCACTGATTTTCACTGTAGATGTTGATTTCTAATTTGATGCAACTAGATGTATGTTGTACATTAATTTTAGTGCAATTAGATTAATAGTGTGCATTGATTTCAGTGTAAGCACATCTTTTCCCCCTCTAACTATATTTCTATCTTTTATTGTCTCTCCTTCTCTATCTCTCTATCTCACCCCCAAACATAATCTCTCTCTCTCTCTCTCTCTCTCTCTCTCTCTCTCTCTCTCTCGCTTTCTCTCCCTCTCTCTATCTATCTTCCCCTTCTCTCTCCCTCTCTTTTCCCTTCTTCCCCTCTATATCTATCTTTCCCTTCTCTCTCTCTCTCTCGCTTTCTCTCCCTCTCTTTTCCCTTCTCCCTCTCTCTATCTATCTTCCCCTTCTCTCTCCCTCTCTTTTCCCTTCTTCCCCTCTATATCTATCTTTCCCTTCTCTCTCTCTAACATTTCTCTCTCCATACCTATATCTCTTCCTCCCTCCTTCTCTTTGCCTCTCTCTTCTTCCCTCTCTCCCATCCTCCACCTATATTTATATATCCCCTTTCTCTCCTTCTCACCCCAAAAACATACACAATCTCTATAAGTGTAAGTACATAAAAAATATTCATGATGTGCATTTACTTGTGACAAAAATTCAACCATAAATACAATAATTGAATTTTAATCCTAAATAAAATGTTCACTTCCCTGATATGTTTTCTCTTAAAACTATAAACTATTTGTAATTGGATACATTCTTATTATTCTCATTTTCCATCATATTGTTAATCATTTTGCATATGCAGTCATAGAAAATAACTACCATCGAAAATTCTTTGGGTTTAACGCATATTTAAAATGATCAAGGGCCGAGAGAGATCAAATCTATGCAATCTCTCTAGGTGCTTGATAAACCATAGGTGATGGATCTAGACTAATATATAGATTTGAAAAAATATATACAACATTTTTAACCATTAAGATTTATTTATCAGTTATGAGAGATTCTTACCCTATAAATAGATTTTGCTCATAAACACATTTTTATATTAAAAATTAATAATAATTAATCAATTTCATTTAATTATAAAAAGAAAATACATAACCATTTTAAATCTCCATATTTTAAAAATATTTTAAAAATACTTCATCAAAAACTATAATCTAAATAAACATCCCCAAAGTCGTATTTCAAAAATAAGTTAAAATAAAATTAAAAAACTCAACATTTAAGTTATATTATCATAAAATCCAAATAAAAAATCAAACCAATTTAACTTAAAAGCTACTCGGAACATAGGCGGTCTTTAAAATCGCCATAATGTATATGTCGCCGATCACAAGTCCTCTTCGGTTATATTAACATTAATAACAATATATCATTCTTCCATTACATTCTGGACTGTGAACAGTGAGAATTCTTAATGGCAATGTTATAGTTTAAGAGAAAATTTTCTAGGTAAGAAAAAGTTCAATGTAACTATGACATATTACATCTGGAGGCTTAAACCAAACCATCCACATTTCCAGATTTTGGTCTGTCGGAATATCATCCTTCCCAACTATACTTGATAATTGTCGAGGCACATAATACCTGACACTTCTATGTAAGCCATGTTTTATATACCTGGACCTGTCACCACTTAAGTACTCAGGCGCTTGTCCGATTAGGATACTTGTAAATCAGGCTAGCTTGCTCGCTGTTCATAATCGTAATCACAGTAAGAACAGAATAGAGCTATTTCCCTAATCTAAACATGTATAGTATTCAAGCTTAAGGTTGCCCATAACTAACTAGTGATCAATACTAGCAATACCATTCATATCATAAGCTAATCCAAACTCTATCAACCAGTAATCAATAGAATGGTGCTTGCTTGCTGTTCATAATTATAATTGTCATTATCTCAGACAATTCATGTGAAAATCCTGTTTATAGATTAATCAAGCTCGCTTGTTTACTCTTCTATCATTAGCTGCCATACTATCTCACTTCTCTACTTCTATTTCAATTGACAGAAAAATATAATCATTTAAAGACTCGTGTCCCATATAATGAGGAGACCGTCAACTAAGACCAGTTAATTAGCAGAATATTAAATCATAACATTTAATCAGTGAGCGAGCCTCTTCTCATATTTGCTTGTACGCTGTTGCTATACGTCGCCGATCACAAACACAACAGGTGATGGCCTCTGCCTGTCCAGCCATTCCAGCAGATCGGAGCCGTCGCTGCCGCCGGCAATGGATTGCACGGCGGGCATTAGTGGGCCGACCGAGAGCACGGGGACTCCAATGGCGTTCTGGAGATGACGAATATACTCATCTTCGCACTCAAAGCAAGATTTGATGGCAATTGCCACACATCCTTCAAGGCATTTAGCCATCCGATACGTCGGAATAACGTGCCCGGGTACAAACACCACGGAGGCTGCCCTCTGCCTGTCCAGCCATTCCAGCAGATCGGAGCCCTCGCTGCCGCCGGCAATGGATTGTACGGCGGGCATTAGTGGGCCGGCCGAGAGCACGGGGACTCCTTTGGCGTTCTGGAGATGACGAATATACTCAGCTTCGCAGTCAAAGCAGGATTTGGGCGCCTTTCGCATGCCGCAGTAAAACGTATGAATATTCTAAGTAGTGGATGTGGAAATCGAGAATTTATTGGACACTGTTTCAAGCTGGTCTCACTAGAATATAATACTATTATAAATGTAACTATAATATAAGTTAAATTTATTTATATAAAATATATTTTAAAGTTTTTTCAACTATAATTACGTGTACAGATTGTGAATTTATTGGACATTGGTTTAGCAAATGCGGCGATTGAAAAATTATTGGACATTGTTTTGAGATATCTGGCCTTCTTAAGAACTCTTCTCTTATTTTATTATAAAATTATTATAATTAAAATTTATTTTTTAAAATAAAATTTTAAATTTTTTGAGATTTTCTGGCTTTCTTAAAATATAACTCTTCTCCAATGCCATTATTTTATTATATAATTATTATAAATTTTTTTTTATAAATAAAATTTTAAAACATTTTTCAACTCGAGATTTATAATTTATTTGACATTAACTCTTCACGAATGCCATTATTTTATTATAAAATTATTATAACTTTTTTTTATAAATAAAATTTTAAAACATTTTTGTAAGTGGAGATTTATAATTTATTTGACATTATTTTAGGCTTGTCTAATCACTATTATAAAACTCTTATCAAATGTTATTATTCTATTAGAAAATTATTATATAATTAAATTTTAAATTTTTTTTAACTACAGTTATATGTGGAGATTTAAAATTTATATAACTTTTTTAAGTTTGTCTTGTTGCGCTAGACTAACACCCTTATCAAATATCATTATTTTATTATAAAATTATTATGATTTAAATTTATTTTTATAAATTAAATTTTGAAATCATTTCTTATTACAATTGGAGATTGAGAATTGATTGAAATTTTTTAAAGTTTGGTGATTCTTTTTATAATAACACTCTTATCTAATGTCATTATTCTATTATAAAATTATTAAAATTACAATTTATTTTTATAAATTAATTTTTAAAGATTTTTTAACTAATAAATTAATTTTTAAATTTTTTTTAACTGCAATCAAATGTGGAGATTAAAAAATTATTAGATATTATTTTAAGTTCATATGGTCTAATAAATACTTATTATAATATTAATATTTAAAATCTATTTTATAAATTACATTTTAAAATTTTTTTCAAGGTGGAGATTGAGAATTTATTGGACATTGTTTTATGTTAGTTTGATCTCACTCAAATAGAATTTTTAACTAATATGGTTATTTTATTATTAGTACGATTTTTTTGTTTTTTAATGATAGTTTTTTTTTTTATAATTCTTTTAATTTTCTTTTTTTAATTTAAAATTTTGGTTTTTTTTTCTAAATTTGTTTTTTTGGGTTAATTTTAAAATTTGTATTTTTGTTTTCTTATTATTATTATTTTTTTAATTTAAATTTTTAAATTTAATTTTTTTTATTTTATTTTTTTTATCTAAATTTTAATTTTGTAATTTAATTTTTTTTAAAATTTTTTTTTTAATTATATGGATTTTTTTAATAACTTAGAAAAAATGTTTTTGATGTTTTTTTTTTTTTTTTTTTTTTAATTTTGTTAATTTTTGTTTTTCTTTCTTTAAATTATGTGTTTTTTTTTCAAATTTTGTCATTTCTTTGGATAAAATTTTCAAATATTCAGTTTTTTTTTTATATATATATTTTTAACTAAGTATTTTATTTTATTACCAACATGAAAATCACCACTCTAAAAAAAAGGTTGATGCTACATCAATACGTTTCAAAATTAGCATGAAAATCACCACTCTAAAAGAAAAGTTGATGCTGCATCAATACGTTTCAAAACTAGCATGAAAATCACTAACATTTTAAAACAAATATTCATAAATATTACCAAAAAAAAGTAGGTAATAGTACGGTTACCTATTTCATCGGTAACAGTGTTGCTAACAATAATAAGTAAATAGGAGTTTTTACAATATTGTAAGCCAATAGCTTATTAATACCAGATACCCAAAAAAACCATAACTCTTAGTATGACAATCTTTTAAATTAATCAATTTGACTAGAATTCCAAAAATAAAATATCAATCTCAACCTTTGATTCATGTCTACTAAAAATAATCTATGAAGGTCAAACCCATATTTTCCATTTAATAAATATTGATAATGAAATTGAAATTTTAGAAATCTTATTCCAAAAAATACATACCTATCCACATAACGAATAAGTAAATAGTCATTTTTATTAAGATTCTTAGTTTTAAAAATAGTTCCAAAAACTTTCTAAATTAAAGTAAATTGGCATGAATACATATGAATTTAAAACTCAAATCAAAATCCTCATCATAGTTTACATAACTATATATTTTCTTTATGAAATGAACTATCTCTAAATTTTAGGTAAATACCTAAAATTGAATAAATTAATTTTGATTTAAAACTATAATTTTTTTATAGGATTATAATAAATAATTCAATTATTACATCAATTTAAATTATATTAATAATTTGTTTACAAATAAATAATTACAATTATGTATTTAATTTATATTTTAACTTTGTCATATTATTAGTTATAGTATCTTAGCTAGAGTGATTAAATCAACCATTTGTAATTTGTTTTCAATATACGTGATGTGTTTGGAGAGACATTATAAATTATTATTTTTTAAATAAGAAATAATATTTATAATTTCAAAGTTTATTTAGTTCATAGAACAACTCATTTGGTGATATTGTCTTAGGAAATATAAACTATAAAATTCAAGATCCACTTTAAGCCAATCCAAAATTTTTAAAAATTTATTTAGAAAATGAAATTAAATAATTCTAATATTATAATATTTTTATAATAAAAAAATAAAATTGAAAAAATGTCTTATTTGAATGAGACCACACAACATTAAAACAATATCTAATGTAAGAAAACTTTTAAAATTTTATTTATATAATGAATATAAATGATACTAATATTATAGTATTTTTTTGATAAAATGACATTGGACTAGAGTCCTATTGGACCAAAGTCCTATTTGATTAAAACTACACAACATTAAAACAATGTCTAGTGCATTATCATTTTCCACATATTAAAACATTAAAACAAAATCCAATGCATTTTCAATTTCCACATCTAATCATAATTGAAAAAACTTTAAAATTTATTTTTTTTAAATAAATTTAACTGATATTAATAATAGAAATAACGATATTAATTAAAAGTCGTATTTGAGTAATGAAAAGTCTTATTTGAGTGAGATAAACAATGTCAAGTAAATTCTCAATCGTCACATTTTATCATCTTTGAAAAAAAAATTAAAATTTAATTTGTAAGAGTAAATTGAAATACTAATATTATAATAAGAGACATATTTTAGTGAAAGTACATGAACCTAAAATAATATCCAATAATTTTTAGTCTCCAAACTGGATTATAATTAAAAATAAAAATAAAAATAAATTTATAAAAATAAATTTAAATTTAAATTATAATAAATTTAGAATAAACTAATGGCATTGGATAAGAGTGCAAACAAACCAACCTAATACAATGTTTAATAAATTTTCAATGTACACATCTAATTAAAAATTTAATAAAAAATGACTTTAAAATTTAATTAAAAAATATAAATTTAAGTCCTAAAAATATTATAATAAGAAATTATAAAAAATGACTTTAAAATTTAATTATAAAAAAAAAAATTAAGTCCTAATAATATTATAATAAGAAATTATAAAAAATACTTTAAAATTTAATTAAAAAAATAAATTTAAGTCCTAATAATATTATAATAAGAAATTATAAAAAATGACTTTAAAATTTAATTTAAAAAAATAGATTTAAGTCTTAATAATATATAATAAGAAATTCCAATAAAAAATGACTTCAATATTTAATTTAAAAAATAAATTTAAATCATAATAATATTATAATAAATTTTACAATAGAATAATGACATTGGATAAGAGTGAGTCTAGGGCAATACTAGATAATGGCATATTCACATGGTGTTGATGTGATCCCCGATGACAATTGCGCATAAAGCTCTTATTTAAAATTGACATTTACTCGGTTTGCGGAAGGAAACGGCAGGACAGAGTATCGTCCTTCTTTTTTGAAGCAACGGCAACCCTCTGAAGGGAACTTTATATAGGTAACCTCATTACACAGATCTGCCCTGCTCTGCTCTCTGATGGCTGGCGAGAATGGCAAGAAGAAGCTTCATTTTCTGCTCTTCCCATGGCTCGCACAAGGTCACATAAATCCCTTCGTCGAGCTCTCCAAGGCTCTTGCCATCAACGCCCACACCGTTTCATTCCTCTCCACGCCCCTCAACATTTCCAGAATCAAGGGTTCGTTAACGACGCAGGACTGGCCGGGCCGAATCGATCTATTGGAAATGCCCTTACCGCCCACCGAGGGCCTCACTCCCGGCGCGGAATGCACCGCTGATATCCCCCAAAAAATGGCAGCTCCGCTCAAGAATGCCATGGACGGCATGGAGAAGCCGTTCCGGAGCCTTCTCCGGCAGCTCTCGCCGGATTATGTCGTCCACGACTTCTCGCAGTATTGGACGCAGAGCGTCGCTGCTGAGATGGGCGTTGCATCAGTTTTTTTCATAGTATTCTCCCCCGCCACCTGTGCTTATGCTTTACACCCTGCTAGATTGCGAAACCCGGAAATAACTGTTGAGGAGCTCGCGGCTCCGCCCCGTGGTTTCCCGTCTTCTGCTGTCTCTTTCAGGCTGTACGAAGCACGAGGTTTCTTGCCTGGGTACAGAAGAATACCTGGGCAACACTCTCCACCGTCTCGGGTGTCTAGATGCCTTGAAGGATGCGTGGCAGTGGCTGTGAAATCCTCCTTTGAAGACGAAGAGAAGTATATTCGTTATTTCCAGGACGTCACGAGTGTCCCTGTGCTTTCTGTCGGCCCACTTATGCCAGTCGCTCAGCCCGTCGCCGGCAGGCGCAGCAGCGAGGGCTCGTATCTGCTGGAATGGCTGGACCAGCAGAGGGATGCCTCCGTCGTGTTTGTGTCGTTCGGCAGCGAGACGTTTCTGTCGAGAGAACAAGTCGGCGAGCTGGCTTTGGGGTTGGAAGCGAGCGGTCTGCTGTTTCTGTGGTCTCTGCGTTCTCCAGAGGCCGACCCATTGGGGCTCCTTCCTGAGGGATTCCAGACTCGAACACGGGACCTGGGGATTGTCACCGGGGAATGGGTGCCGCAGGTGCGGATCGTCTCGCACCCGGCAGTAGGCGGCTATCTAAGCCACGCCGGGTGGAGTTCCGCCATGGAGGCGCTGAGCTTCGGACTGCCCCTAATACTTCTGCCCATGATATTTGATCAGTTTTTGAACGCGCGGCAAATAGCGGCTGAATTGAAGGCGGGGATCGAGATCGAAAGGGAAGACGATGGCGCTTTTAGCAGAGAAAATGTATGCCAAACGGTGAAATTGGTTATGGTGGGGGAGGAAGGGAAACATTTGAGATCGAAGGCGGCAGAGGTCCGTGATATTCTGGTGGCCAATAATGGTCGTCAGCAGACCTACATCGATGACTTTGTTCAACGGATCGAACAGTTACGAGGAAAGTAAAATATGGAAGCCGCCGAAAGATTAGGCAGTGAGATGTATTTGATTGTCTGATAGATTAATATGTTAAAATATATAATTATTTCCTGGATGAAGTTAGACAAAGTAGTTAAGGTGAATTAATTGAGTTGAGTTATAGATAGATTTAGGGAGTGAGTTAGACAGTGAGCTAAGTGAGTTGATCAAGTTCAGTTATGTGAGAGAATGTGTGCATATCAATTAAGTGAAATACCCCGTTTATTGTATTCAGAGTTTATGATTCAGTGATTTAGAGTAATTGAAGAGCTACCGCTCATTATTTGGTGTGTGGAACATTTGTGTTAATTGTGTGATTGAATCCTCTGCCTATCCAACATAATACATAGGTAAATGAATTAATAGTATTGGTCAAAATAATTTAAAGAGAGTCTAAAATCAAATTTGCATAGGATTAAATTTCTCTTCTTTATATAAAAGAAAATAATAATAAGACAAAGATCCAGATTTTATTGAGAAACTTTTAATCAAAGTTGTGGTTGGAAAGCTTGATTGTATTTGAAAGACCCTCTTTTTTTAAGGAAATGTTAGTGTTGGACTATTTTTCACTTTCACTAATGACACAGGTTGTAGCTGTGAATTTAGTGTTGCTGTAGGGTTGATAATTTGTCTTGAAAATGGATTTTTGTTGGAATTTGAAAAGTTTACAAATGTTTTATGATATTTTGGATAATTGAGAAAGTTATTCAATAATTGCTAATAAATCTTTGAACTTTTCTTTTTCTCGAAACTTTTTGGTTTCTCTTAAAATGTTATTGCTAAAAACACTGATGCTAAAATAGAGAAGCATTCCTGACCATTCCTGTAGCCTATTTCCACTATATTGCTGTAAAAGGAAAACGATGCTGAAATAGAGAAGCATTCCTGACCATTCCTGTAGCCTATTTCCACTCTATTGCTGAAAAAGGAAAACGATGCTGAAATAGAGAAGCATTCCTGACCATTTCTGTAACCTATTTCCACTCTTTTCGGTCGCTGCCGTTCCCTTTACCTACCATGTTGTTTCAATACCACAAGAAACATTGGAGTTTTCCTTACCTTCCTTCAGTTTGGTCGCCGGAAAAAAAATCATACTTTGTGTCAATTACTTTAAGGGCTATTTTAAAGATCAAACTAGTTGCATAATAGTAGTGCAACCGAGAATAATATGAACAGATTCATTCTCATTGAAATTATTTTATATTTTGTTGACACCTAATTTTAAAAGATTGAGATTATTGTAAATAGTGTAAATAGCTTCAGTTATGTGTTAGAGAAAACCAAAAGTTTTTGCAAACAAGTTTCTCTACTCATTATTTATACCAAACAAACTAAGTTCAAATTATTTTTCTAATTTTATTTTTAATTTACCAATGTTTTTTCTATTAAAAAAAAATATTTGGATTCTTATCTTACAAAGATCATTATAGGTATATTTATGGGTTTCGGTTTGTTTTAAACTAATTTTTTTAAATACCAATTACAATTTGATACCACTTAGTTGGCAAATTAGGGTTGAGTGGTAAATTAGAGTTGACTTATGCAAGGAATGCTTATATTTTGCATTGTCAACTACAAACATTTGTAGTTTTTTATTTATTGGTTTATCCATTAAGGGTTTTAATGATAAATATTAGTTTAAATTTTCTATTATTTATTTTTATTTTAAGATTTATTTGACATTGCATTTATTTCACATGTTTTCCAAAATCTTCATTTGGCATTAGAGTGAGGCTATTGGTTTCATGGGATGCTTTTATTACTAAGGTTTATATATATATATATATATATTCTTAAATGGGCATCTTGCTAATGATAATTTTATTTTTAAATGGGAGCTATGTTTGTTGAGTCTTTTCTCAGGTAAAATAGAAAATAAATAGTATTTCAAGGATGGAAATAGAAAAGTTTAAGAGAAAAATATTCTAGTTGTGCAAGCCTAAGATGTGAGATTTAAGATGTTCTTGTGGATATAGAATAGTGGTTGAATAAATTTGGAATGAACTCATGGCTACGGGAAAGCAACACTAGGAAAATATGTAGAGGAACATGAAGAGTGTTATTCAATTATGTTTTTAGGAGAGAATTCAATGCTAAAAATATATAGGACAAGTTAGAGGCTTTTCATTTGTTAAAGTCCTTAGTAAACAAATTGTTTCTTTAAATGAAGTTATATTTCCTTGGGATAAATGATGGAAAAAATATGAGAGATAACATTAATGCTTGACATTCTGGTAGGGCCTCTTCACATTTACATATCACTTTGTTAAGCTCTTTTTCCATATTCATGGGATTCCTATGGTACCTTGTTAATTTATTTTCCATATTCATGGGATTCCTATGGTTGTAACCATTTCTGGTATAACTCAATATCCATTAAAGTTTGAGGATGAAGTTACATTCTTGTTATAAGGAAAATATCCATGGAGGATATAATCAATTATTCCATTTGTGAGAGGTCATTCCCAAGATATAAACAAAAATAATCCTTTGAATGATTAGAAGTATAGATGGAGAATAAAATATATTGACAAATTTACAAGAAAATGTTGGGAATGGGGTAAACCTAGGAATTTGAATAAAAAATATAAATCTAAGAATATTGTCAAATGTAATTTATTGAATGATTTTCCTCATATAAAAGTGAAAACATCCATGCAATAAGGGGATGTATACTTGGAATTACAAGCAAACATTCAAATCATTAAGTAGGGTTGACAAAATTAGATGTCTATTTTCATATGACTCATCATAGAGAGTTATTTTGTGAATATAAAAAGAATATTGGAGGTGATTTTTTCGTAGGAGATGACTTGATAACCAAATTATTAAGATGTGGAAGGATTAGGTTATGATTCAAATATGGAATACATAAAATCTCAAGGAGTTATTTATATTATATGGTTGATTAGAAACCTAATAATTGCTAGGAAGAAGAGTTATGTAGTTTTGCATACAATTTTTGAGAAGGGGACTTGCAACATGGTTCAAGTAAAAGTGTTGGGAAACAAAGTTTAGATTGGATTACTACACAATTTGTTAGGAAGCACTTTAATTGATGGGTGTAATATTTTTACTATTCCCAAGGTGTAAAAAGAACTAGACATGACTTGTACTATCCATATGGAGAAGGAAAATTCTTTCCCATCAAAGACAGGAACATATTGGAGGGAAGGGACTTTGATTCTTTTTAAATAAAGGTATGATTAAAGGAATGTATATATATCCCTTGTATTTTAATTTCTATGAACATTGTGTTTTTGGTAAAAACACAATCATGTGAAATTACCTATTAGTGCCAAAAAGGGAGAAGGGATTCTATAATTGACACATATTGATGCAATGGAATTTTTCTTCTTTTATCATTTATCAAATTTGTATACCATGTCTCATCCATATATAATTTCTCAAGGAAGGCATGGGTATATTTTCTCCAATAGAAATATGAAGTTGTTGATAAACTTGAAAATTTTAAGTTTCTTGAGAAAAAATAGTGAGAAAAAAATAAAGTTGTTAAGGACATATAACTACATAGAGTTTTGTGAAAATGAATTTGAGGAGTTCGGTAAATATTTGAAAATAGAAATGAAAATAACAACTCCACACATCCCTCAACAAAATAGAGTTACAAAAAAAAATTAACATAAAATTGATGGAAGAGAAAAGGATTATGCTCAATGGTGCAAGGTTAGGACATAAACTCCACATAGAGGTATTGGATATTATATTTTACATGGTAAGTTGATAATTTATATTAATGTTGGTTGATAAAAAATTTAAATGAGTTATACATTAGAAAGAAACCCTCTCTTGAACATCTTAGAGTTTTTGGCTTTGATATAGGATGTTAATGATCCAAAGGAGAAAAGGAGTTAGTTGGACAATAAGAGAACATATTTCTTGGTCATAAATATGGTGTAAAAGGACATATCCTTTGGAACCTAGAAATGAGGAAGATTGTTCATTTTCAAGATGTAGTCTTCAAAGAGATTGAAAGTTTTCCTAAGTAGAAATAGTAACCAATGTAAGAAGAAATTGAAAGGATGATGCTTGAGATTAAATATGAATACCCCAAATCAGAAAGGATGATGAACCAAATGAGAATGATCCTTAGAACAAAATATTGAGGAGATCAACTTACTAAACAAGGGAAAAATATGCCTTCCTTGGAAACCACATGTCCCATGTAATGTACCTTTGTTCAGAAGAAACTGCATTTATTGAGCTTAACATACAACTGATGCTCTCTCAAAAATCTTAATACTACTACTAAGTGTTTGACATGATCTTCCTCATTCTTGGAATATATCAAGATGTCATCAATGAATACAATGACAAAATTATACAGATAAGGACACAATATAGTATTCATCAAGCACATCAAAGTAGCTAGAGAATTAGTCAAACCGAAAAGAACTAAAATAAAATCATAATTCCCATATCTGGTCCTCAAAGTTGTCTTGTAAAAATCCTCTTCTTTGATGCATACCTTATGATATATTGATCTCAGATCAATCTTAGAGAACATTGTTTCTCCCTTAAACTAATCAAACAAGTCATCGATCCTCCAAAAAAAATATTTGTTCTTGATTGTCACCTTGTTTAATTGCCTGTAATCAATGCTTAACTTGAGATTACCATCATTTTTCTTCACAAACAATACCAGGGTACCCCATGACAACACAATTGGACTAATGTATCCTTTGTCAATAATTTCCTTCAATTTTAGCCTCAATTCCACTAACTCTGGTGTGCTCATCATGTACGATGCCTTTGATGTTGGTGCTGCCCCTGGTACTAACTCAATAGAAAATTCCACTTCCATGTGAGGCAACAAATCTAAAATATTTGCGTAAAACACATACTGAAACTGATGTAGAACCAGTTTCCTGTTTAATACCTCTGCATCCTAACAATCCTTATCTTTATGACTAGAAATATGTATTGCAAATAACACACACCCTTTCCTGCGCGTGCAATTTTCCTGCATAGTTGTGACCATTCTGACTCACATTTCTTTCTTCTTACCCAATGATGAACTCTTTTCTTTGTACCTATATCCAACTACACTAACCAAAACTCTACATGGACTTCCTTACTCAAAACACACTTATCCACCAAGTTAGGATTAACATAACTATACTTAGATCCAGGGTCAATCAAAATAGAAACAACTTGATCATAAAGCTTACCATCCATCTTGATAATAAATGCCTGATAATCAGCCTGTCTATTATCCAACACTGCATAAATCCGAGGAATATTGTGTCCAACACCACTACAAGGAAAAGCCCTTCTAGCGGATGTTTTAGAGGAACCCCTATAAAAATACCCCAGACATATGTTTCTAGTAGAGGTTAGCAGAGGAGGTTGGCGGGTGGAGGTTTTTGCGGATGTTTTTTCGTCCGATGCGCTTATCATCCTAAACTGCATCGGTGCGTTCAACAAGGGAAAGCACCGGTGTGCACAAACAATTGGCACACCAGACACCGTGTGCTCCGTACAAACCCGCCCAGTGCGTCTTAATACTGTAGCGCACCAATGCTTTACAAAGATTCCACACCAGTGCGTCCTAAAACCCCACGCCAAAACATAAACCGCACCGGTGCACCTATAAAACCTCACGCACCAGAACATGGTTAAATCAAAAGAAAATTATGACCAGAAAACCACATTTTTCACTTTTCTCAATGCTCTAGAGCTCTCAAGCACCGGTGCAATTTATCCTTGTTTGAGCCGCCCTGACATCAGTGCTCCCATTGCACCCATTGGATGCACTGGTGCTATGCATTGCCCACCAATCTCCATTTTAAATTTTGAAAAACGGTGGGCAAATTTACTTTTGCAAATTATACAGCCAATATGCTTCCTCGACGATGATGCAGGAGCATCGAGGACCTAGCCAGCAATGTGACGTCTTGGTCACATGTTGTGGCTAATTTGAAATGAAATGGACTTAGGAATAGTATAATTTATTATTTTATTAAATTTGTTATTTATTTTTGGAGCATTGTTAGTTTGTTTTGAAATTAAATAAATATGGAATAAATTTAGCAATTGGTTTCTCTCCCTGCGTGGATGTAGCGCCAACATAGGGATAAGTCTAAAAAATAGGAAGTTAGTAATTTATTGAGAAAACCTATTCTAAGAGGAGCAATTTTATTCCTCAAGTATAAATAGTTGGAGGATGGTAAGGGAACCTCAAGTTTTTTTGTCTATATGTAGATTCCAAATTTTTATGTGGAAAATTAGATCAGTAGATTATTCATATCTAATGAAGTGATCTTATGA
Source organism: Pinus albicaulis (assembly GCA_034641835.2). Taxonomy (NCBI): domain Eukaryota; kingdom Viridiplantae; phylum Streptophyta; class Pinopsida; order Pinales; family Pinaceae; genus Pinus; species Pinus albicaulis. The sequence goes on from CM076578.1 coordinate 81,485,334, forward strand.
ATTGGTTTATTTCTGCAATTTTATTATACATATATATTGCTGGAATGCGTGAGTGCAGGAGATTGACACCAGATTGAAGACACATTCTATGATATGGAAAAGAGTGCGACTATGGGTATAGCGGAGCCATGGGGCGATGTAGTTCAACTTATTGCAGCACCATAATAGCTTGGAGGCTAATTACGCAAACATGAAATGCTGTCAAGTCCGTGACAGTGATCATGTCAAAACACCACAACGTGGGAGTGCTGACAAATGGTTTTACAAAACCGTGATGGTGAATGGATTAGCAGAATCGATTTGCATGGAGACTCTGCTGTCGATACAAAGTTCAACGTCGAACCCATAGTGGCATGCATGGAGGCTACATGATGTCTAGTTGCGTTGTATTGTGTATGGTGAGAATAAATGTTGATACTACATGTGCCGCAGGTTATAATATATATATGTAGGTAGAAACGCAACCTTACTTACAGCAAGTTTGAAATTTGTTGAGATATGATTTTAACCATGTTAACGTTAAAACCTATACTTTGTTAATACTATATGCATGTGGTCGAATCAAATGAATTATATGGATACAAGCTATGAAGGTTGAATTTTTCATATAGTTTTGGTTTAAATTCATGTTATTCAAATCCTTTAATGGATTCCAAATTGTTAATGATATAAATCAAGTGGGGTCTTAAAAAAAAAACCATTTGGAAAGAAATAAATGGTATGTGGTCTCGAGACATTTACATAATTGTGTTGGGAAATAAGTGGGCAATTTACATTGACTGAAGCAGTGGAAATCTAGTATATAAGTACCAACAAGAGGCAAACTAGTTTCATAAGGAAGAAAATTCTAGGCCTTAGTAAAATTAAACATTTTACTACAATGAATTGATTGGTAGGAATTGTGTGTTGTTTTTCCTACATCATTATTGGTATCAGAGCTTATTAAGTTGTTTTTGGAGCATTGCAGAGAATGCCGCCCAGAAGAGGAGCCAGGATAGGTTGAGGGAGACCTATAGCAAACACAGTTTTGCTAGATGACATCCGGCATTTGAGCACGAGACTGGCTATAGTGGAAACCACTTAGAGGAGAGCAGCAGATGGTGGAATTGCCAGTGCTGATGAAGAAGAGACCACTGACAAAGAAGTGGAGGAGGAAATCGAGGCAGCCAAAGTCATGAAGATGCTCGCAAAGGTCAACAGCCGACCAAAGGTAGAAGTACCTCTATATGATGGAAGTATTAGTGTGGAGTGCTAATGGACTGGATCAGCTCGTTAGATAAATACTTCGACTATGAAGAAGTCTATGACAAGAAGAAAGTGAAGTTTGCAGCCACGAGATTGAAAGGACATGCAGCCTTATGGTGGGACAAATTGCAACTATCCAGGGAGCAAAAAGGGAAGCCCAAAATTAAACAATGGGACAGGATGGTAAGTAAGCTAAAAGGTAAGTTTTTGCCGAAGGATTACTAATTAAATCTGTTTAGACAATTGAAGAACTTAAAACAGAAAGGGATGACAATCAAGGAATATACTGAAGAATTTTATAAGATGAGTATTAGATATGGCAATGTTGAAGATGATCTAGAAAAGGTAGCTAGATATATAAATGGTTCGAGATATGAAATACAGGATGAGATCAGCTTATTAAATTTGAAGATGATTGAAGACGCTTATCAAGCAGCTTTGAGAGCCAAAGAAAAGATGTTGTGCAAACAAAACCAGAGAAATAGAGGTAAGAGTCCGACAAAAGGGAAAGGAACACTTAAATCCAGATTTCAACTCTCTTAGAATGAGGCAGGGAGTGCAAGCAATAGATCACCACAAAGAGGAGATTCTGGCCGTGGAAGGTTCGTGCCCAGAGGCAGAGGCCGAGGAAGAGATGTATGATACTATGCATGTGGGGAATGGGGACATGTGAAATTGGATTGCCCTCATCAGAAGTCGGCAAACCCACATAAATGTGAATGTTGTTGAAGCCAAGGAGGAGATTCCTTAACTTGAAGCCAAAGAAGAACCACCAGAAGTTGGAGAATCCCTGTTTTTGAAGAGGGTATTGCTTAAAGAATCTAAGGAGGCCAAAGAACCTGCTCAAAGGAAAAATTTGTACCTAACTATATGTAAGTCAAGGGGTAAGTGTTGCAAATTAGTAATTGATAGCGGTAGTACTGATAACCTTTTTGCTACGGAAATGGTAGATAAATTGAAGTTGGAAAGAACAGTACACCCCACTCCTTATAAAGTATCGTGGCTTTAGAAAGGCCATCAAATTATTGTAACTGAACAATGTAAAGTTGACTTTCAGATTGGTACTTATAAGGATGCTATTTTATGTGATATAATGTCGATGGATGTATGTCACATTTTCTTGGAAGACCTTGGAAGTTTGACCGAAAAGCCATACATGATGGCAGAAGAAACACTTATACTCTTGAGAAAGATGGGAACAATTATACATTGCTACCATTGAAAACTAAAGCTGATGAGGAAACACCTGGAAATAGCATTATGTTGATGAGTGGGAAGACTTTGTTGCAGGAAGTTGAGAAGGGCAAGGAAATGCATTTTTCTATTGTTGGGAGACCCAAAGTAATTTTAACTTCTACAGATTTAGAATATTTACCTGAATAAATTCAAAATTTGTTGAATGATGTTGCTGATATTGTTGTGGATGAGTTTCCAAATGAGTTACCGCCCATCAGGAGTATTAACAATGTTACCGATGAAATAGGTAACCGCAATGTTACCTACTTTTTTTTGGTAGCATAAAAAGCACCCGATTTTGAAAAGTGGTGATGCAGAATCACCATTTTTTTTTTGTGCACATTTTTGACACTCTAATATTTTTATTTATGAAGTATGAATATTTGTTTTAAAATGTTAGTGATTTTCATGCTAATTTTGAAATGTATTTGACAGTAAAGATCAACTTTTTTTTTGTTGATTTTCATGCTAATTTTGAAACGTATTGATGCCGCATCAACCTTTTTTTTTAGAGTGGTGATTTTCATGTAGGTAATAAAACACAAAACTTAGATAAAAAATATATATATATAAAAACAATAAAAAAAACCAATAAAAATGTAGAAAAAAACAAAAATATTTGAAACTTATATCAAAGGAAATGACAAAATTTGAAAAAAAAACACACACATATTAAAGAAAAAAAACAAAAATTGACGAAAAAAATATTTAAAAAAACATCAAAAACATTTTTTTTCCAACTTATTAAAAAAAACAATATAATAAAAAATATATATACATATATTTAAAAAAAAAATTAAAAATAATTAAAATTACAAAATTAAAATTTAGTTGTAAAAAAAAAATTAAAAAAAAAAGTTAAATTTAAAAATTTAAATTAAAAATAATAATAATAATAAGAAAAAAAATACAAATTTTAAAATTAACAAAAAAAACAAATTAAAAAAAAAAACAATTAAAATTGAAAAAGAAAAAAAATTTGAAAAAAAAAAACTATCATTAAAAAACAAAAAAAATGAAAAAAACCACGTGCAAATAATTAAAAAATAAATATACATAAATTTAGTGTTTTTTTTTTAATGAAACAATCTATAGATTTTAAAAATGAAAAACTAAATAAACGAAAAAATAAAAATAAAAAAACAATTAAATTAAATTAAAATTTAAAAATTTTAATAAATAAATTTAAAATTTAAAATTTAAAAAAATAATTAATCTATAATATTAAATATAAAAAAAAAAATTAAACAAATTGAATTTTAAATATAAAAAAATGAATAAAAAAAATAATTTTAAATTTTTTGAAATTAAAAAAAAAAAAAATCAATTTAAAAAAAAAATATTAAAAAAAAATAAAAATAAAAAATAAAAATCAAATATATATGAAAAATTAAAAACAAAAAAAAAACCAAATTTTTTTTTATTTTAAATAAAAAAATTAAATTTAAAAAAAAAATTTAATTTTTTGGAATAAAAAATTAAAAAAATTAAAAAAAATTCAATTAAAAAAAAAACAAACCGATGGTGGTGGTGCGGGGGCCGTGGGGCCGTTGGGCAGCCCCTGTGGTGCTACCCGGCTGGCCCCCGGCACCCAACAGGCGGGCTGCGCCCCCATGACCACCACAGGTTTTTTTTTTTTTTTTTCAAAAAATAAATTTTTTTATTTAAAATACAATTTGTTTTGTTTTTATTTTTTTTAATTTTATTAATTTTTTTGTTCTAATTTTTTTTTTTAATAATTTTTATTAAATTTTGCTTTTTTTTTTTAATTTAATTGATTTTTTTTTTTTTATTTCATAATTTTTCTTTATTAACAAGTTTACGTTTAGTTTTTTAATATAATTTTATAAAATTTAATAAATTTTGTATTTTTTTTTAAATTTATTTGGATTTAATATTGTTTTTTAAATGTTTTACTTTTTATTAATTTTTTTTGTTAATTACATATATTTTTTATATTTTTTTATTTCAATTAAAATTGTGTATTTAAAATTAGGATTTTTTTTCAATTAAACTTAATTTTTTATAATTAATTTTTTTTTTAATTTTTTTTTTTTTTATTTAAGCCCCTATATTAATAGTGTAGTCCCTTATTATGTTAGTCTAACCCCCATATTGTTATTATTGTGCCCTTACATTATTATTGTTAGGTCGGCTAGGATTACATTGTGGCCCCATGGACTCCTATATATAGAAAGGAGGTTTTGTCATTTGTATCATCCAAGAATTGTTCATTTATGTAATGTATTGCAGATTTCCCCCTCGAAGTGGCTCATTTCTAAGGCATTGATATCTCTTTTCTTCTCTTTTTGGAGCTGGCTACACAACATTTGGTATCAGAGCTTTGGATTCTAGGGTTTCGCTGCTCCAAACAGGTCATCGTGGCATTTTCGCTATAACGTTTTTTCTAAGAAGTTTCAGAAGTTTAAATTTTTAGGGTACGAAGCTGAAATCCTGAGGAATATTTTCTAAAAATTTCGGAGCTTGGTTCGCAATATTGTCGGAGATATCATCTGTGGAAGTTAGGTCTTTTTTCAAGATCCTAAACAGGTCATCGTGGAATTTTCGCTATAAATTTTGTTCTACGAAGGTTCAGAATCTGAAATTTGTATGGTGCGAAGATGAAATCCTGAGGAAATTCGTCAAAAAATTTTAGAGCTTGTTTCGCAATATTTTTGGAGATATGATCTGTGGAAGGTAGTGCTTTTTCAGGCTCCTGAATTTCATCTCAAAGAGGTGATCATGGGAAAAGTTCAATAACTCTCTCTCTGGGCATTGGATTGGAGTGCCATAAAAAGTGGTCATAAGTACACATACTGTAGTTTCTGGGCTATCAATTTTAGAGACAAAGGACGAAACATTGACACGTGGCAAGTCCTACAATTTCGCTCTACTGAACCAGTCCAGAATTAGGTCATTGTGGGAGATTGGACACAACTTTGTCTTGGAGAATCCAAATTAGGTCAGACCTGTGGCATTAAAAATAGAATTCAGAGGGCTACTTCCGTGCTGAATTTCAAATATTTAAGGGCTGCAATCACAGATATAATCCAATTTCAATATCGAGCTCCTCAAAAGCAAGAAAAAGGTGTGTATTGTTTTTTCTGAATTGCATAAGTCTTGTTTGAGGAATCAAGTTGAATTGATTCCAAGGGAAGATTGAAGAATTTTTGTCAGTAATGGGTTCTATTATGCCTCCAAAAAATAATTCCATACCCATTAAGCCCTCAGAAAGCTATACTATGACGCATGAGGAGGAAGAATTGCAATATGAGATATCAAAATTACGGTACCAAGTGCAACAAATTTCGATCTTACGAAGAGCAACCAAAGATGACATAGATGGTTTAAAAGAAAAAATGGAGGATAATTTGGATGGTTTGAAGGATCAAATAAAATCTATTATGGATGATAAAGTAGTGGAATATCACAATGAGCATCAACAACAAGTTCTCCAACTCTCAAAGGATAACCTAACTTTAGTGCAGATTCTAATGAAACAATAGGAATATCAACATCACATCGAAAGAAGTTCTGAAGCAGTCACAAAAACAAGAAATCGACAAGTACGATCAATTTCAAAGTATCTCAGCAAGTGGAATAACTTTCCTGTAGAATATTCCACATGGGAGGATGAGAATTTTATACAGAAGCATCAAGAAATAATCAAGCGTTGAGGAAAACACTTGTTTGAAGGAGAGGGGCATGTTAAGCCCCTATATTAATAGTGTAGTCCCTTATTATGTTAGTCTAACCCCCATATTGTTATTATTGTGCCCTTACGTTATTATTGTTAGGTCGGTTAGGATTACATTGTGGCCCACTAGGATTACATTGTGGCCCCATGGAGTCCTATATATAGAAAGGAGGTTTTGTCATTTGTATCATCCAAGAATTGTTCATTTATGTAATGTATTGGAGGTTACCCCCTTGAAGTGGCTCATTTCTAAGCCATTGATATCTCTTTTCTTCTCTTTTTGGAGCTGGTTACACAACAAATAATCCACTAGAATTATTCCAATATAGACATTTATCTAAAATTCAATAGTTAATAGCTTTCAACTTTAAAAATCTTGCCTTTGTTCTAGACAAACCAGGAGGGGCATTGAGTTTAGCAAGCACATAAAAAATATCAGCATACCAGGATGAATTGAGGAAATGATCTTCAATAAGTGGGGCTGGAAATTCTTCCTGTTCATCTAATGCATCTATCATGTTTATATCGAGTGCTTGCAAGTTAGATCCAGCCATTAATTGTGCTAGGCCTTGACCCTTGATGAGTTTAGTGGGTTTAATTTCCAAATCATATTCCAATATCATAGCAATCTTCTTTCCTCTTTTGCCATCGGGGTCCTGTGACAAAATTCCTTTTACCACTACGTGAGGCACAAATGCAATAATGTGAGAGTCTAAAACATAAACTCTGAAATCCTTCAAGGCCTTGACCAAAGCATAGGCCTACTTTTCTATGATATTGTATTTCAAAGGTGCATCTCTTAATGCCTTGCTGAAAAATGCAATTGGCTGCTCTTGTCCCTCTGGATTTTTCTGTAATAGGACAACAGCCACAATATGTTCTGATGCAAAGGAAAATATGAGGAAGTCTTTACTGAAATCAAGACTGATAAGGATTAGTGCTTGGGTGAGTGCATGTTTGACCAGTTCAAAGGATTTCTTTGATTCTAAGGTCCATTTAACTCCTATCTCTTTCTTTAACATGTTTTTCATGTTCCTAATGAGTTCTGCTAGGTTGGGTATAAACCTTCTTAAGAAATTAATCTTTCCAATGAAAGATTGAAGTTTTTTGATGTTCCTAGGGTGACTGATCTGCAATATTCCTTCAACCCTTTTTGTGTCTATTTTGATCCCTTTTTCATATATGATATGACCAAGAAGTTTACCTTCTTGGAGACCAAACAATGTCTTCTTTGGATTTAAAGATAGCCCAACTTTTCTACATTTCTCAAAGACCCTTCTTAGATGTACTAGTTGTTCTTCATCTATTTTGGAATATATTGTAATGTCATCTAAATAAATCATAATGAAGTGGCCTATTTCTTCTAACAAAGAAATTTCCATGGCTCTTTGAAAGGTGGCACCTGCATTCATTAATCCAAAAGGCATTTTCACATACATGAAAGTGCCCCAAGGAGTAGTGTAGGCTATTTTTAGTTGATCCTCAGGAAGTACCAATATATGATTATATACTGAAAAGCCATCTAGCAAAGAAATCCTCTTGGAACCAACTACCCTTTTTAAGATGTGTTCCATTTTAGGCAAGGGATAGTTGTCCTTTAATGAGGCTCTGTTCAAGTTCCTAAAGTCAATACAGAGCCTTATTTCTCATGTTTTCTTTCTTACAGCTACCAGATTAGATACCCACTTTGAGTATCTCACAGGGACAATAATTCCAGCATCATACATTTTCCTAATTTCTTTCTCAACCAGAGGTAATTTCACAGGGTTTATTCTACGTAATTTCTGCCTAAATGGTTTCTGGTTTTCTTTAAGTGGTATCTTGTGCTGAATGGTCTCTGTGTCATATGCATTTAAATCCTCATAGCTCCAAGAAAATACATCAGAAAACTCTTTCAACAAGTCAATGTATTTCGGTTTCATGTGAGCTGGAAATGTTTTCAATAATTTGATCATTTTAGGCTTGTCTTTATTACCTATATTACATTCCTCAATATCAAATTTATTGGGTTCTATTGTTGGTTTCTCGGCAACGTCATTAAAATCAAATAAGTCTTCTAGTGGTGCTAGTACTTTAGGTAAGCCTTTGTCTTTAGACTATAGTACCTCTAGGTCTTCTGTTCCTGAGTTTATGTACTCTTATATTTTATTTTCAAACTCTCTAGTTAGCAGATTAATTTCTGCCATGGGAGAAGGTTCTTTTTCAACAGGTTGTTCCTCATTAAGACAGTCTGTATCATATTTTGAGTCTGAATTTTGAAATTCAAACTCATTTCTAAACTGCAGGAAGTCCTCTATCTATTTATCTCCATCAAAGACCAGCCAATATTTTTCATTGTCTAGGAAATCCGGCCTATATTTCACTTGGACTGTGAACTGTTTGTTGTCATAAGGCCTTTGGCATGAACTGGTAGCACAAGCTAAACAATTGGCAAGAATGTTTTGGTCTCTAGGAACAAAAACAAGTTCATATTCCTCAAAATTTTTCAAAAGGTCCATAGCATCATTTCTATAGGCTCTTAGTCTTGGATGTTTGGTAGTGTACTCTCCATTTATTTGTCTAATGATCAGTTCAGAATCTCCATGAACAACTATCTTCCTGGCTCCTAATTTCTTCAGTAAATGTAGTCCTAAGAGGAGTGCTTCATACTCTGCTATGTTATTTGTGCTTTGGAAGTTTAACTTGTATGAATGGATTTCAGCGTGATTTTTCTCTGTGTTGTGAAGCCACACACTTGCTCCTGCACCAGTTCTATTACAAGACCCATCAAAAATCATACTCCAAAGAGGGCTAGTTTCGGACTTGTTGTTTTTTTCATTACTGTCCCCTTTGTCCTGTGTGTTTTGACTGTCATCATGCAGTTCTATGCATTCTGCAGGATGTTTATGTTGGTCTTGTTCCTTCAAGTTTTCATGGAGTTGAGGCCTTTCTTCTTGACTTCCATGATTCGCACTAACCTGATGGACAGTGGGTTTTTCATACTCTCTGTTTTGCTTGCTGTAATTTTCAGATTCGGAAAACTGTTTGAGAGCCTCTCCCTCCCTATTCTCTCTTTCCATGTTTTATGTTCTGTTGGGTGATTGCTCACTATCCAACTCTAGTTCATCAAAGCTTTCATCATTGCAAAGAATGAATGAGTCTAGGTCTGTATGGACAAAATAAAGAGGGGAATTTTCTTATTTTTCTTGACTACTCACCATAAATTTCATGTGTGATTCCCTATAAAGTATTCTAAGTTGGTTGAAGACAGGGATGGTGGCATACGTCATGTCCATTTGCATGGTACCTTGAAGCTTAGCACCCCGTGATCTTGAAAGAAGCATGCCATATTTGGGGGACACATCAGCCACTACCACATCCATCACCATGCATTTGGCTGGGATTTGGGTCAAGTTTACACAAAGATATTTGATCAAGCCTAAGCATTTTACTCTACTAGAGTCAAAAGAGTACAAATATTTATAGGGTCTGGTTATCTCAAGGCCTAATCTCTCCATGATTACTTTGGGCATGAAGTTATGAGAAGCCCCTGAATCATGCATAGCATTGTGTAAAATCTTATCATGGATATTCAAACTGACATAGAAAGGAGGGACCACTCCTTCTTGGAACTTTCCTTCAATTTTAGGACCAAATAAAAGGGTTGGCTAATCATCATTTAAGTTGACAGAGTCATTATTTTCTTCTATGTTCAAAGCCTTTAACACCTGACATTTATATACAACTTGAGTAACTAACTCAATGAGTGGGACAGAGATCTTGATTTTAGAAATTTCATTTTCCAAATTGAAAGGGAACTGATTCTTTGAAAGGCTCAAATCTTTCTTGTTAGTCACTAACTTATCAACAAAATCAGCTTGCTGGTTTTTACTATGTACATCAGTTAAAACTATTTTTACAGGGGTACTAGCTGAAGTCCTAGTGTTGCTAGGGTCAACACTCTGTTTATCGGTGGTTTGAGTTCCTTTCCCCTTGTTTTTACGAGAACTTTCAGCTGTTGTTTTGTTGTTTTCAACAGTCTTTTTAATCACTTTTTCAAACCTGTTTTTAGCAGTAGTTTCATAGGTCTTTGTTTGTGGATTTTCTTGGTTCTTTTTTCTCTTGAGATCATATTGTTTATGGACCTCCATGATAGCATTCTCAAAGCCTTGCCTATAGTCTTCAGATTCTAAGCCTTCATTATCATAATATGTATATGTGGCCTAGTCATCCTCTGTGAAAAAGGTAGGGTTTTCATTACTTCCTCCCAACATGTTTATAACTGTTCCCTCTGTCTCTTCTATCATTCCCTCATCTTCATCAACATAGTTTTCTTGAAATGGAGGTCTGATATGTTGATCAGAATCTCTTTTTCTCATCTGAGGGGGGTTTTTCCTGAAGTTGTGGTTCTGATTTTGAGGCTGATTCCTATTCTGAGCATTTCTTTGGACAAACAACCTCTCCATCATTTTTTCTAACATGTCCATGTTCTTGGCAAGATGGTCTAGTTTTGAATCAAATGTGGAAGGTGCAGTGTCTTCCCTATATGTTACTTTCTTGTCAGTTCTCATCCTAGCTCTCTTCTCAATCAGATTCTCTTCCACACTGAGAGCTCCCTTCTGCAAATCTTCTAAAGTTAAGGGATGCCTTTCTCTTAGCTAATAGGCCATTTCGGGATCAAATCATTCAGGGAATTTGGCCAAAGTTGAGCCTTGTGAAGGTTTCAAATCTGGGGGTAGTGCGTTATAAACACTATTGAATCTAGTGCAATAACTTTGAACACTCTCCCCAACATTTCTCTTGAGGTTGTTGTAATTTGAAAGTATTTGGAGAGGGTTCTTCCTCATTTCCCATTTGTTTATGAATGTTTGATGTAAAGAAGGGAGATGATTAATACTATTAGGAGTTAAACCTTTAAACCATTTCTTGGCTTCTCCTCCTAAACTTTGGGCAAAAATTCTCATCTTAATGGTCTCATCTTCTATTTCCATATAATCAAATACATCATTCATTTTATCTACATGATGTTGAGCAGTAGTGGATTCATTTCCAGTGAAATGGGGAATTTTGCACTGATATTCATTGGGTAAAGGATCCAAAGGTTGTGGTAACACTAGGGGAGCATACCATGCTGCCATGATAGGATTTCGTGGGAGGAAAGGAGTGGTTTTAACAGTGGGGATATGGATGGTAGAAGTGTTGGGACCAGCAAGATACCGTTGAGCAGATTTGGGGTGAGAGAAACCAAAGTTATGAATGAAATGAAGATCAGGAGGTGTGGATGGAAGGGTTTCTCTGCTGCTAATATGTTGATCACTATGTTGAGGTGAACTTGGAGGCTCAAATTCTGTCTAATCTATACCACTAAGTGACTTAGTTCTTGGTAAATTACTTGGAAAATCTAAGTCAACTTGGATCTCCTGAAGAGTTGAAAGGTTTTTAGGGACCGAATTAGCTCTATGAATTGTACTGATAATAGTTGGATCTCTAGCTTGAGGAGACTTCCTAAGAATGCTTTCTGGATTATCAACTATTTCAAGATGATTTGGATCCGGATAGGCTCTTGTATGAACTCTTCTTGAAGCCAGTATGTTAAGATTCAGACCCAAAGAGAAAACGTTAGCCAGATATGACAGTCTTTAGAGGCAAACTAGTCTTTAACAAAGAAAACTTAATCCTCAAGTTTCCTAATCATGGGTATTCAAGATGTTTTAATGGTAGTGTGGGCTACCCCAGTGGAGTCTTTGTGAAACAAGGAGTAATCAGTAGGCCTACTGTTCACCTGTGGAGTATTTTGGTCTTTTAGGAGTTGTGGAGTCGCGAGGTGGATGATTTCAAATGTTTTAAGACGAGTTGTTGTCCACCATCAGTAATTAAATACCAATTTAAGGTTTTTGTGGGTCTTCTGAGGTCTAAAGGATGTCTACAATGCAATTTACTCAGAACTCCCCAGTGGAGTCGCCATTATGTTGGGGTCTTGTGATTTGGTAGATTGGCATACCAAATGACAAGGCAACATCAGAACCACTTTGGAATCCTAGGATCTAGCCCTCCTGGATTTAGAGAGGGATCTCTCTATATGTGTTTAGAATGATATGATTTAAGGCTTATGATATGATATTAGGCTAGTTATGAAATACAAAGGAGTTTGTTTTTTTTTTTATTGGGAATCATTAAATGAGAAGGTCATGTGAAGTGAAGAAGGAAATATGTGGAAGGATGTTTTAGCATGGGAAGATAGGTCAAAAAACAATGTTAAACCATTGGGCTATGGAGTCATAAAAGGTTTTACTTGCACATCAACTATTCAAGGGTTTTCAAAAGGCAAGTCATCTATATTAGAAGATCTCTTAAGTTGAGTTGAAGGTTTGAAACATTAAGGAGTGAGGTGAAAGAAGCAACATGTAAGAAGCAAAGGGCAGCCTGAGATTAGGTAAGGACTTTTAACCTATCCTTCTTTTGACATACTCTTAAGAATAAAACATTTAAGATAAACATAAAAGTCACCTAAGATTAGGTAAAGACTTTTAACCTATCCTTCTTTTCGCACACTCTTAAGGGAAATCTTCAAAACAGTCGTTTAAGACTAAACAAGGGACAAGGCTAACCATAAACTTCCTTGATTAAGACTCTACTTAGCATGCAATGAAAAAATCATTCAAGAACAACCTCTCAAGTTCTACTCAGCAACATATGGGCTCACCAACATTTGAAATCATTCCCAAATACACATTTAGAAGAAAACATAAAGATAAAGATTTATCAGTGAGAGCTAGGGTAATTTGCAGTAAATCCTACTCTATATTTGTTCTTCTTTATCAGAGAATATGAACACAATGGAAACATAAGGAGAATAACAATTACAGTGAGAATAACGTCACCAATGATTTAGATTAGGATCCAGTGAATTTGCTTGTCTATTGATGTGCAAAAACAGTTACATACTTTGTGTCCAATATATTTTATAGTCCAATGATTTCTTCCCAGCCTACTATATTACAACTACTCAGTAACTCTTACTCAATAACAGTGCAAACAATCAACGATTTCCCAACCCTTTACAATGAATTTTCTGTGAATACTTATAAGTGAAAGAGGAAGAGTGCTGCAGAAATGGTAATAAATATGAATTAAGACAGAGTGGGAGAGGTGTTTGAATGCCATTATGCTTAATTATCATAGCAATAACTGATTGTACCACTTTAGTAGTTTTTCCTGTTTTTATGCATATCTGGTAGGCTGGTAATAACTTCGAAATGTGTTCTTTGAAGCAAACCATGGCATGAAGTACTATGTTTTACCTTTATGACAAGTAAACTGTCATTTTTTGGGTTTTGTAGCCCTATGACTATGTAATAATTGTTCTGACAGTTTAAAGAGTTTCTGCCATTAGGATGGCTGTCACGGTGCCTTTGAGAGGAAAAGTAGACTGTAGGTGTCCTTTTGGTCCTTTGGAGAAATAAATACTTCGATGATATGGCACTCTGAAGTCATTTCTTGTTGATTTATGTTTAAATATGGCATTCTAAACACTGATATTTAGCTTTAAATTGTGTTTTTATCTTTATACTTAACTTGTTGGTTAAGCCTTTGATTTTCGAATTTATGCTTTAACCTTCAACTTTCACTGATCTTCTTTGTTTCCCTTTGTGTACAAGTGGTTGCGCCAGAGGGTTTGATTGAAAGTCGATATCATGATTTATTGACTAAAACATGGAAATCACCTTCCTTTGTCCCTTTTCTGCATTTAGTTAGGCCACAGAGGATAGTCGCCCTCGGTCCTGCAACTAGATTTCTACTGTGGGACGGCTTTACAACTTAACCTCCATTAAACCTATAACACAAACAAACTAGTTATAAAATCCTATTTTTTTTGGGTTTAACTGCAACAGAGGGCTTTGGCGGAGGTTGTGGAGCAGTGAGGAGGCAAGGAGATTGCATCGGGGAGAGGTTTCATAGGCGAAAACAGGAAAAAAATCCACAAAAATTGAATTTGGCGCGAAATAGTGGATAGGCGGTATTAGAAAATCGACAGTGGTTTTCACGTGGGGTGAAGGCGGTAAGTGGTAATGAGCGGGGGGAACGCGATACATGTTAACGACTGACACGTATGCTCTTGAAAACCACCCATTTCACATTCAAAATGGGCAATCGACTTTATTTGTGAAATGAATGCGAAAATGGTTTTAGACCGTCCGATTTGGGGGGGGCCAGATCTACGGCTGTAAGTGAGTGCAAAAAATAGAAAAGATGTGCAGGAAAAACATATGGTGGGGCCGAGGTGATGTGGGCTATTTTGTCGCGTAGCGGGAAGGCTTGAGGCTGGGTAAACCATATGCGCCATGGGTTTATAGAGTTAAAGTGTAATAATCTATGTATGGACAAATATATAAAGTGAAAGAAAGGTGGAAGTGGGAGGGAGTGAAGGCGCTTCTGGGTTGTTGGATCCGGGGAGAAGATAGATCAATGGTGGAGATCACCCAGAAACACAAAGACAGGCCCCAACGTGGTTGGGTGGGACCAGCGGGGTTAAAAAGGAAATATGGAAGAAAAATGTGTATGGCGGCGACACTTGGGGTATGGACAGATTTGTGGACCGGGTGCCTCCGTAGTGAATCTTAGCCGTTGGACATGAATATTTCACATATCCCAAGGAATCACTGCGAGGGCACTCAAATGTTTTAATTTTGCGTGGAAAGTGCCCGCGGGTGGAGAAAAAGGGAAAACAACGCAGGCTGTCAAATCTGTAAGATGGACGGCGGAGAACGCATCACAGGATCGGCAATCGGCGGAGAAAAGTTCTAGGAGGCATGAGTTTGAAAGTTGCGATATGCTAATGATGCAATGGTGTGATGACCGATGAGTGCAATGAATGCGATGAAGTGATGGAAAAAGGTCAGTGCGATGGAATATGGACCGCTGGATCGGAAAAGATCAACGGTGGAGCTTTAATTGGAGAATCCACATATCAGTAGGGGGGATTCATCAGAGGGGAAATGCGATGCGCCGATAACCGTCGGATCTTTGGGGAACAAACGGCGGAGATTGAATCGGGATTTCAGCCATCGACGGGGCAGAAGGTCTGGGGACAAGGAAAAGGAGATCGCTGATGGAGCGAGTTCTGTCGGATCGGAATGATTTCGACGGCTCAGATTTGAAGTGGTAGATCGCATCGGTATTTTGCAAATAGGCGGAGAAAAAGGAAAAGCATGAATATTTGGAAAATTCCGAAGTGTGATTGCGATGGGGGCTTAAGACCCTTAGCCGACGGTCTCAGGCCTCGGTCTTATGGGAGGAAAAGGGGCTGGGGGCTTGGGCACAGAGCGCTTAAGGCCTTATGTTTGAAAAAGGTCGGAATAGGCTAAAAAATGGGTATTTTAAGCCTTTTTTGAGGTTCTGGTAAGATGAAAAAGGTGCTTTTAAACAAAATAAAGGGGATTTTCAAGGTTTAAAAGGGGAATTTTGAGGAAGTGAAGGGTGAAATGAGGAAAATGGGGGGATTTTTGCAGAGGGATTCATCCAAAGGAAAAATTATGAAAAAAGGGTCTAAAGAAACAATTTCTTTTATAACAGTAGGGTTTCTTTGAAAGATTTTGAGTGAAGGGATCAAATAGGTGGATTCTTTGACGGATAAGGGACATAGTAGAGGCTTCAAGAAGTCACAGATTTCGCATGAAATTTGTTTCTTGAAGACTAAAGACCTATTTTAGCCATCATAGTATATGAAAAATTTATGGATGGCTAACAGGTAGCACAAGAAAGATAGAACATTTATGTATACCATAATAGGTTTCTTAAGAAGTTTAAGGTTTGGGAACAGGTGTACTTGTGCATTAATCCCAAGAAGATATCCTTGAGGATTGGATCATGTGCCAAGATGGGACCTAGGTTTTGTGTACCTTTCAATATTCTTGTAAGGATTAGACTAGTAGCCTATCAATTTGCACTTCCTCCAATAGTGAAACTCCATGATGTTCCTAGCTTGTTTATTACTAATGATGTTCCTAGAACTATTGAGGAGGAAAAGAATTCAAAGGATGAAAAACTCTAGAAGTAGGAGATGGTTCAAGAAATGGTGTCCTTGGCCAAGAATGAGGCTTGTTATCTAGTGGATTTTTTAGCTAGAATAAATCTCATTGGTAGGAAAAGGATGTTTAAGAAGGAGTTGAATGTAGAATAAAGAGTGAAGAAATATAAAGTTAAATTAGTAGCAAAAGGTTATTCTCAAATATAAAGGATTAACTCTAGAGATATATTTTCTCTTGTTTCTAAGTTAACATCTATTAGATTTATTTTATTTGTTTTTATTGCATTTGATTTTGGGGTAGAATAAATGAATATAAAGACAACATTCATACTTGAGGATTTGGAAGAAGAAATCTATATGAATCAACTAAAAGGTTTTTCCATATGAAGGGAAAGAAATATTCGGTATGTAGCTTAAAAACTCTCTATATGGCTTAAAGCAATGACTAAGGATGTATTATCAAAGATTTGAAAACTTATATATTGTGACGTGGATTCATAATGAACAATGGAGATAATTGTGTGGATTTCAAATTAGTTGGTGATCATATTATTTATTTGTTATCATATGTGGATGATTTGTTTCTCATTGGAAATTATAGGGAAATCATCAAGGAAGTGAAAACTCAACTGTATTCTATATTTTACATGAAGGATCTGTTAGTGTCAGTCTTTGCATCCTTCCTCCAGTGATCAAACATGCTCTTACAAAGTGATTTTAAGGTGTCAAGGTCAAATTTTGTCATTTCAGTGAGTCTTCAAGTAAAATTTGGTCACTAGGTATTAGGTCTAGGGTTTGCTTTTACTCTTGTCAAAGTTGTCCAAATCTCAGTCCATGTCACCATTCAGCTGAGTGTACCATCATTCAGAGATTTTTCATCATCATGTCAAGTTCCAAAGGGTCATTTTACACCTTGTTCGTGCTTCAGTTGTGCCTAGGTAAGTTTCATTTCCCTCTCCTAGGGTTTTGAAGGTAATTTCTCTTGGATGGTCAAATCATCAACAAAACTTGTATCCTGATGTTCATACACCTTCCCCTATCCTTAATGTACCTTATTAAACACTTCCCATCACTGAGATTCCCCAAATTCCTCATTTTTGCACAAACACTAGTTTCTTGCTACAACATGGTAATTTTCTAGGCTAGGCCTGTGTTTTTCCCTTTTGGACCCCTTCCCCTCACTTAATTTCTAAAATTCCACTTTCCCCTGCTTCCTAACATCCCTCCCTACTTCCAAAAATTTTCTCAAGAATTTAGAAGCCCCTTATCCCCTTCATTTCGCTTCATTTCGAAAAATCCCTTGTTCCACACATCGGGATAGGTTTCACTAAAATGATGTTTCAGAGAAATAAAAGATGAATTTTGGAAAATTGAGAGATATTTTTGTCCAAAACATGCCAAAGAAGAAAAACCTCCTTCACTTTTTACACAGGTATCATGGTTTTAGAGAAATGTAAAAAATACCGTTTCCTCAGGAGAATTGAATGCACCTCTGAAGTGACCTTGGGAAAATCAATATTTCTCCTATCTTGGTTGGCCAAATGACTTGCTTGATGAGTCAAATGATAACTAGACACAAAGATATTTCCAATGAGCTATCATGAGCTCAATTTGGAGTTGAGGAAGACTTTCAAAAGTTGACTGCAATAGCACTCTGCCTTGAGGCAGCCTCATTCTGCTCATTTTGACTAGTCTTGGGAGATTTGACTTTTGACAGGGTAAATGAACTCCAAATTGAAAAATTACACTTTTTTTGGAAATTAGACTTAAAGGTATTTCCAACGAGCTATCACACGCCCAATTTGGACATCAGGAAGGCCTCCAAAAGCCTCCTGCAAAATGGCGTGGCGCATAAAAAAGTGGGCGCGGCGCACTGGGCACGCGCGGCGCACTGGGCAGTTTCACACAGTGTAAAATTACACTGGCGCGGCACACTGAAGGCGCGTGGTGCGTTGCGCTTTGTGCACGGCGCATAGGCCTGAGACCGATTTTTTTTTTCCAGTCTTCTCTAAATTGCATTTTTTGGTTGCTACATGCACAAGTTTATATAATTGCTCTTGCTGGTATTTGGTGTGGTTTTGAAGGTCCATTCGAAGAATTTGAATGTCAAAATATAAACCCTAGATTCATACCAAAATCTAATCCTTAAGGTTTTAAAAGGTGTTTGAAAATAAGTTTTGTTCCACATATTCCATCTTCCCCACATTGTTCATTCATTTCCCATCACTGATATACAATCATTATAATCCCTCTCCTATTCCCTCATAATTCCATTTATCGCTCATATCAATTGTGCCTAAATCATATTTTCCCTATCCTAAAACCTACCATTCCCTATCATTTTTCCCCTCTCCCATATCATTTGCATCGAATACCCAAATCCCAGATTCCTAAATACAGTCAAGTGACTGTTAACACATTTCAAATCTCACTTGACAAACTCCACGGTCCACTTTCCCACTGTCCCATATTCCTCACAGTCCCTCACTTCCTTTTGGCACATTTGGCACTTGGAGACAAAGACACCAAGTCCTAATTTCTCATTTTCAACCATTCAAACACAGATTCATCCTATGAACAAGACAGTGATTCCGCCACAGAACTACAGGCATCGATGAGGCGTGAAAAGACATGATAGGCTCTGAATCTTGGCCGAAGCTTCTTTGGCTGATAATGATACTTGATGGGAGACCTTCACTCCAAGTTTTAGCAAATTTGGAGAAAATTTTGTCATTTTTGAAATTTTGGTTGCAACACAGGTTTTTCTGCCCGACGCGTCGCGCCACTCGACACGCGCTTACGTTTGAGAGATCTTCTGGAGGAAAACTTGACATTTTTGGATTTTTTATGAAAATTTATGCATGCTCAGGAATGGCTGAGAGATTTCATCAAGTTCTGGGTGGTTTAAAGGGTCAAAAACACCTTGAAAATGGCTTTTTCTGCCACCTTTTGCACCAGCAGGAACCAGTCTTGGGAGATTGCAGTTTTGGAGGGGAAAAGGAACTCCAAATTGAAAAATTCCACTTGGGTTGGATAGCAGACAGACAGGGATTTCTAACGAGCTATCATGAGCTCAATTTGGACTTCGGGAGGTGCCTCAAAAATATGCTCAAAGTGGCGCGACGCATAGAGAATTTGGGCGCAGCGCATAGAGAAATTTGGCCTCATTTTCACTCTTCAACTCAGAAATTCGCCCAGTTTTGACTAGTTTCACTTTGTGATGTAATTATTGATCTATCTTGATGTAATTTTATGGCTATGATGTAATTTTGGCTCATATTTACTTGTTCTAGAGGATTCATTCACTAAAAAGTGAAAATTAAATGAATGAATCAGTTTCCTTCCTTATAGAGGCAAGTTGTTTGGCTGCCTAGATTTTAGTTCCATGTTTAGAATTGGTTGAAACAGCTCCTAGAAGGATGAGCTCGACCCCTAGAGGCATGGGAAAGGGGTTAGACTTGTCTATATATTGTATTTTCTGAGACATTTTCAGGGTTGGACTCTTGGGAAAAGTTGGGCACCTCATTGTATATTCATTTCAGATTTTTGGCAAAGGAAATACCAGAGTTTTGCAGCACTTGTTGGGATCCTTGTGGCTCTGAGTTTTGATGATGTTTTTCTCCATGTATTTGTGAGTTTCATTAATGTTTTATGTATGCCATTTCCCTTCTCTTTGCTTCTGAAATTAAACAAATGAGTGACTAAGGTAGAATTCATTAGTTTGCTGGTGCTCTGCCTTAAACTTTGGTTTATTTTTATATGTTTTCGTAAGTTTGAAGACGATCCTTGCACCTTCTTGCCCTCTTCAGCTCCTCAGCAGTCCTTTATATCCATTCATTCGATCTAAGACATCAAAGCCATTGCTTTCCTTGCCCCAATTTGAACTCTGCAAGAATTTGGCCTCATCCCCAAGCCCAAAACTGCCTTTCCCTTTTCCAACAAAAACCCTTAAAAATCATTCCAACTCCTTGATTCATATACCTAGCCTAAAATTAGCACTCATTTCAGTCATCTCAAGGCCTATTGATACATTTTTATTGAGATTGACCCGGAGAGAGCCCTCTCCTGTTCTGGTAGGGCTAGCTACCAGAATGAGCGTGGTTTGGTGTTACCCTGAATCTCGCCTTCCTTCAGCCTAAGGTGGATTTGGGCTATAACAGGATCTATTAATTTTTGTAGCATCCGGAAGTGTTCCAAGTCTCAAACTTTGCAGAGAGGCTTGGATAGCAGCATTCCAAAGAACCCAAAAATAGTTTGTGGAAATTCCACTCAGTTCATGACCTATTAGAATAATTAATTATTTTAATGAAGATCCTAAGTCTAAACTCAGGGAAATTAAATAATTAAAGGGTATTAATAAGTCAGAGTGTGAATCTTCTAGAAATCATGGATCAAGTCAAGTTTTAATATTAGCCATTGATTAATATTCTAATCTGGGTCATTGGTTCTCCAACCAGAAGATTATAAGAGAAGGCTTAAGGGTCATTTGAAAAATAAGCCAAACATACAATCAGTACTTGAAGGAGATCAATTCTAAAGTAATAGAATTCTAATTCACTGGGAGAGTTGCAGGGCGAAGAGTTTGCAGAAGAAGAAGGCGGAGGGAGTCAGTAGTAATCGATATCGGGAACATAGAGCAATAGTGGGCCACTGGAGGTAGCTTGAGGCTACAGAACAGAGAACCCATGCAGTCCCTACGCAGACTTATACACTCAGATATCTATGGACCAATGTCCACTAAATCTCTTAGCGGTGTTGAGTACTTCGTCACCTTCATTGATGACCATTCCAAGAAAACTTGGATCTACTTCTTGAAGACCAAGGATGAAGTCTTTAGTCAGTTCAGAGAGTTTAAGGCTCTGATAGAAAATCTAACAAGGAAGCGAATCAAGGTATTGTGATCATATAATGGTGGCGAATACATAGATAAATAATTTGCTATATTTTGCGCAAGGGAAGGCATCAAAAGAGATTGGACAATTCCATATAATCCGGAGTAGAATGGTGTGGCAAAAGGGAAAAACCATACTATTGTTGAAGCAACAAGAGCCATGACTTATGACCAAGACATGCCCAAATTCCTGTGGGTTGAAGCATGTAATAAGTTGTATACATTCGGAATGGGACTCCTCATGCAGCACTAGGAAATATCACGCCATAAAGTGTCTTCATTGGCAGTAAGCCTAAAGTGAGTCACTTTATGATCTTCGAAATTATAGCTTATTGTTGTGTAACCAGCTCCAAAAATAGAAGAATATAGATATCAACACCTTAAAAATAAGCCACTTCGAGGGGGAAACCT
Organism: Pinus albicaulis; assembly: GCA_034641835.2. NCBI lineage: Eukaryota > Viridiplantae > Streptophyta > Pinopsida > Pinales > Pinaceae > Pinus > Pinus albicaulis. Next base: position 81,506,820 of record CM076578.1, read on the forward strand.
CCAATACATTACATAAATGAACAATTCTTGGATGATACCAATGAACAAAACCTCCTTCTATATATAGGAGTCCATGGGGCCACAATATAATCCTAGTGGGGCCACAATGTAATCCTAGCCGACCTAACAATAATAATGTAAGGCACAATAATAACAATATGGGGGTTACAGGGGTACAACAATAACAATAAGTGGGGCTACACTAACATAATAAGGGACTACACTATTAATATAGGGACTTAACATGCCCCTCTCCTTCAAACAAGTGTTGTCCTCAACGCTTGGTTATTTCTTGATGCTTCTGTATAAAATTCTCATCCTCCCATGTGGACTCTTCTACAGGAAAGTTATTCCACTTGCTGAGATACTTTGAAATTGATCGTACTTGTCGAGTTATTTTTTTTGTGACTGCTTCATAACTTCTTTCGATGTGATGTTGATATTCCTATTGTTTCATTAGATTCTGCATCAAAGTTAGGTTATCCTTTGAGAGTTGGAGAACTTGTTGTTGATGCTCGATGTCATCTTCCACTAATTTATCATCCATATTAGCTATTATTTTATCCTTCAAACCATCCAAATTAGCCTCCATTTCTTCTTTTAAACCATCTATGTCAGCTTTGGTTGCTCTTCGTAAGATTGAAATTTGTTGCACTTGGTACCGTAATTTTGATATCTCATACTGCAATTCTTCCACTTCATGCATCATAGTATAAATTTTTGAGGGCTTAATGGGTGTTGAATTCTTTTTAGGAGGAATTTTAGAACGCAATACTAAAATATATGCTCAATAGGTCCTTGGAATCACTTCAAACTGATTTTTCAAACAAGATTTATGCAATTCGGGAAAAACAATACACACCTTTTACTTGCTTTTGAGGAGCTCGATATTGGAATTGGATTATCTCTATGATTGCGAATCTTCAATATCTGAAATTTAGCAATGAAATAGCCCTCTGAATTCTCTTTTGAATGCCATAGTTCTGACCTGATTTGGATTCTCCAAGACAAAGTTGTGTCCAATCTCCCACAATGACCTAATTATGGACTGGTTCAGTAGAGCGAACTTGTATGAATTGCCACGTGTCATTGTTTCGTCCTTTGTCTCTGAAATTTATAGCCAAGAAACTACAGTCTATGTACTAGCGACCACTTTTTATGGCACTCCAATCCGATTCTTAGAGAGAGAGTTATGAAGATTTTCCCACGATCACCTCTTTGAGATGAAATTCAGGAGCCTGAAAAAGCACTACCTTCCACAGATCATATCTCCGACAATATTTCAAACCAAGATATGAATTTTTTTGACGAATTTCCTCAGGATTTCAGCTTCGCACCTTATGAATTTCAGATTCTAAACCTTTGTACAAAAAAAGTTATAGCGAAAATTCCACGATGACCTGTTTAGGAGCCTGAAAAAAGACCTAATTTCCACAGATGATATCTCCGCAAATATTGTGAAACAAGCTCTGAACTTTTTAGAAAAGATTCCTCAGGATTTCAGCTTCGCACTCTAAAATTTTCCGCTTCTGAAACTTCGTAGAAAAAAATTTATAGCGAAAATGCCATGATGACCTGTTTGGAGCAGCGAAACCCTAGAATCCAAAGCTCTGATACCAAATGTTGTGTAACCAGCTCCAAAAATAGAAGAATAGAGATATCAACGCCTTAGAAATAAGCCACTTTGAGGGGGAAACCTCCAATACATTACATAAATGAACAATTCTTGGATGATACAATTTACAAAACCTCCTTTCTATATATAGGAGTCCATGGGGCCATAATGTAATCCTAGTGGGCCACAAAGTAATCCTAGCCGACCTAACAATAATAATGTAAGGGCACAATAATAACAATATGGGGGTTACAGGGGTACAACAATAACAATAAGTGGGGCTACACTAACATAATAAGGGACTACACTATTAATATAGGGACTTAACACTTACTGTCATATGCCCAATGAGAAGAGGAAGAAGTAGGAGATGACTGCCGAAAAAGGGTATCTAGTAGGATACAACGAGAATGCAAAGGCATATGGCATCTACATTCCTGAGAGTAGGAAATTCGTGGTGCAAAGGGTGTGAAGTTCATGGAGGAGGATGCCTTCAGAAGATCCCATGAGTTTCCTTCTACTACGCAGTCTGAGGAAGAGCCTCTGGTACAGTCCCAACAGCCAGTAGCAAAAAAATTAATTGCCTCTCCAAGGCATAGGGATCTAAGGGATGTGTCCCTCGAGGATTTGCAAGAGGGAGAGTTGGTAGATCCACCCACTACAAGTGGGAGAACGAGAAGGGAACTTTGACAGATTCTGAAGGATGTAGAGGACTTTTTTGAAATCCCATGAAATGAGAAGAGATGACATAAGCAGACTTAGAGGTATCAAGCCTTGGTTACTCAAGTCGGAGAACCTTCCAGTTTTCGAGAAGCAAATCAGCACTAGGTATGGGTTGATGCAATGGTGGAAAAGTATAGTTCCATCATGATGAATGATGTTTGGGAAGTGGTCCCCAGACCTCAAGAGAGATTAGTTGTAGGATCCAGGTGGATCTACAAGACCAAGTATGTTGCAGACATCATCATCGAGAAATTTAAAGTCAGGTTTTTGGCTAAGGGGTATGCTCAGAAGGAAGGAATTGAATATGAAGAAACCCTCACCCCAGTAGCCAGGTACACCTCTATCAGGTTCGTGATATCCCTTGTTGCGCAAATGGGATGGGAAATTCACCAGATGTACGTCAAGATGACATTCTTGAATGGGGTGATAGAGGAAGAGGTGTATATAGAACAAAAAAAGGGCTTTGAGACACACGATCAAAAGACTCATGTCTGCAAATTGAATAAAGTGTTATATGGATTAAAGCAAGCTCCTAGAGCCTGGTATGGTCGAATTAACAACTACCTGCAGAAAATGGGATTCGTCAAGAGTGACGTAGATCCCAACCTCTACTATCTGAGAGTAGGGAATGATCCATTGATACTGTTATTGTATGTAGATGATATATTCTTGACAGGATCATCAAGGCTCATCACAGACTGCTAGAAGAATTTGGCTGAAGAATTTGACATGAAATATCTAGGACGAATGCACTATTTTATGGGGTTGGAGTTTTGGCAGAAGTATGGGGAGATCTTCCTTGGTCAAGGAAGATACACTACAGATGTTCTGAAGATATTTCATATGGAGTATTGTAGACCCATGACAACTTCAATTATCACCATCCGGAAGAAAATCGACACGTCCGAAGATGATGAGGTTGATCCTATGCTATATAGGTAGCTCATAAGGTCATTGATGTATCTGGTAAATACCAGGCCAGACATCTGTTATGCTATAAATACCCTCAGTCAGTTCATGGTGGAACTGAATAGGGCACATTGGGCAACATCCAAGCATGTTCTCAGATACCTTCAAGGAACAATTAAGATTGGATTGAAGTATACCTGTAGCAATAATTTCAGGTTGAGTGGTTTCACCGACGCAGATTGGGCAGGAAGTTCAGTATATGAGAAAAGTACTAGTGGGTACTATTTCAGTCTAGGATCAGGAACGACTTCCTAGTGTGCAAAGAAATAGAAGTACGTAGCACTGAGTGTAGCAGAAGCAAAATATATGGCAGTCAGCAGAGCTTCGTGCAAAGCCATATGGCTTTGAAAACTGTTAGAGAACCTACTCAAGGAGAAAATGGAAGCGACCAACATCTTATGCGATAATCAGAGTTGCATCAAGCTCTCTGAAAATCCTAGGTTTCATGACAGGTCGCAATATATTGACATCAAGTGTCACCTCATTAGGCTCTGTGTACAACGTGGAGCTGTTCAATTGCAGTACACTTCAATAGGAGAACAAGTGGCAGACATCCTCATGGAGGCTCTAGGGAAGACAAAGTTTTTCTACTTCAGAGAGAAGATGGGGATGGTGAACAATCCCTTCCTATAGCAGGAATGGATAGAATCCATATTCAGAGGGAGTTGCAGTATAGATGCAGCAGTGACAGTGGCAGTGTCAAAGGAAACAATACAGAGGAAAACAACGTAGCAGATGAGGGGCAACATCCAGAGATCAGCAACACAGAGGGTGCTTCAAAAGCAGAGCAACATGCAACAAGCATATTGTTGGAACACCTTCCTCGCTAAGAGGGAGTGTTGATTTTTGTAGCATCTGGAAGTGTTCCAAGTCTCAAACTTTGCAGGGAGGCTTGGACAAAAACATTCTAACGAACCTAGAAACAGTTTGTTGAAATTCCACTCGATTCATGAATTATTAAAATAATTAACTATTTTAATGAAGACCCTAAGTCTAAACTTAGGGAAATGAAATAATTAAAGGGTATTAATAATTCAGAGTGTGAATCTTCTATAAAACATGGATCAAGTCAATTTTAATCTTAGCCATTGATTAATCTTATGATCTGGGTCATTGGTTCTCCAATGAGAAGATTATAAGAGAAGGCTTGAGGGGAAACAGTCGAGCCTACACTCAGTACTCGAAGGAGATCAATTCTGAAGTAATAGAATTTAATTTCAGTAGGAGATTTGCAAGGCGAAGAGTTTGCAGAAGAAGAAGGCGGAGGGAGTCAGTAGCGATCGAGATCAGGGACAAAGGGCAGTAGTGGGCCACTGGAGGCAGCTTGAGGGTATAGCATAGAGAACCCACACAATCCCTAGGCAAACTTATGCATTCTAGCACTCAGACTGCGCAGTGAAACACGCAGACAATCACAAGAGCCAGCAGTGGCTAATCAGGGTGTCAGAGATTTATCTGAGGGAGCCAGAAATTTAATCTCGAGACTTTCAAATTTTGTCTGTCATTATATTCCTTGTAAAGAATTAATAAAACCCTTATCTAGTGCACTGGTTTTCCCGCATTGGGTTTTTCTGAGGACAATTGTCCAAAATTAACTTTGTACATGTGATTGATTCTTGTGCTTATGTATTTTACTCTTCATTTCTCTGCATATGTATTTGTGAATGTTGCAATAGTAATTATTTCGATATTTTCTAGAAGATTTCTGAAAAATAACTTATTGAAATAATATGTAGGAGGAATAAATCTATCACTGCAACTGTATAGTTTTCAGATTGAAAATTTAACAGGATCTTAGCGCCCCATATTTAATTTTGGGCATGAAAATTAAAATAGATTGGGAAAAAAAGAAACTATGGTTAAATTATAAGAGATATATTGAGACAATATTGCATAGGTTTATTATGCAGGAACGTAAACCAGTAAAGGCCCTTGTTCCTTCCAAGACACAAGAGGAGGCAGAGGACACGTCTTGTGTTCCACATGCTAGTGTAGCTAGAATTTTGATCTATGTAATGATGTGTACTGTACGAGACAATGTACATGCACTGGGAGTCTTGAGTAAGTATGTCAAAACCATGGAAGGAACATTAAATAGAACTACATAAGGTTTTTAGTTATTTGCATGAAACTACTAGCTATGGATTGTGCTACCAAGGAAGACTAGGATTGGACAAAGTGTTGCACTTAATGTATTTCTTTTTTTATGTATATTGGCCAGATATCTATCTAGATTGTAGATGATATACAAAGGGTATTCGTTTAACTTATTTGAAGGAGCAATTTTATGCGTGTTATTTGTGTGGCACTACTAGTTGTGGATTGTGCTACAGAGGAAGACTAGGATTGGAAAAAGTGTTGCACATACATTGCTTTGTTGATGTAGACTCGTGAGATATCTATCTAGATTGTAGATGATATACAAAGGGTATTCATTTAATCTATTTGGAGGAGCACTTAGATGCGCAAGAGACAAGAGAGAGTGTATAGTGACATTGTCAACTCTAAAAGCTAAATACATGACAACCAACCAAAAAAATATTATAGTTACAAAAAATACATTTAAGTGAAAATAGATTGGGATAGTTAGAATTCAATAATTTTAGTAAAAAATACAACCTACTATTTTTTTTTTAAATTAACTATTAAATTTTTTTTATGATATATATTTATAATTTTATAATTAGCTAGAAATCTATTGAAATGTATAAGAAATGCAATTAATAAAACTGGACTCCATATTAATTCCACATATAAAAGTATATAATGCAGGACAAAGTTGGATTATCATTCTTTTCATAAAGATACATTATTGATAAATTAAAAAATATGAATCATATGCCTTGTAAAATTTGTAATTGGTTATCATTTTTCTCATAAAAATACATTATTGATAAATTAAAAAATATGAATCATATGCCTTGTAAAAAATTGTAATTGGTCAAAATTATGCGAAATATCATAATCCTGCCTTTGTTCTTTTCATAGAATAATATCAATACAACCACTTTATGTGTTTCTTAGTTTAATTATTGAACTCTGAAAAATAGGAACTAACTACCACATTTGAATAAAAGTTGCATTCTAAATACTCTTACTTGGTTTAATTATAATTAAATTAGAGTAAAAAGCAATAAAGGTATATATAACTGGACTAACAAAATGTTTTTCAGTATCCATACAATATTGTTAATTACCTCAAACTTATAATATCTAAATGTTGGAATCAAAATCTTAAACCATACTTCTAAACCAAAATATATATACCTTATTATAGTGGCCCCAAAATTTATTCTAACTTTAAATTATTCTAATCATTTTATATTAAATGCTTTTGTTCATCAATTACATTAATAAATTTAATATTTTTATTTGATTAAAAAGTCAAGATATAATAATTTTTTTAAATTAAAAACCACACATTATTTTTATTTCATTAAAAAATTAAAACATAATAACTTTTTTATTAGAAAACAGTAGTTATTTTTATTTGATTAAAAAGTTAAGATATAATAATTTTTTTATTAAAACCAAAAGTTGGTTGCAATTTATACTTATGACATACATAGTCGGCACGAATTTATTGATGTTAGGAATGAACAAATGTGATGGCAATGTAGAGGATAAAAATTGAGTTGATTTTTTTCTGCTTCGTAAGTGTTAATGGTCCATAATAATTTATTCGAGACTACACAGTACATGAGATTAATATTGGCAATCTCCCCCACACATTAACTGACACTTTCAGGAATCATTGCAAAATAAGATGAAAACTTTATAAACCAATCAAACATCAAATAAATGAAATTAAAAAATTAAAAATTAACTGACACTTTCAGGAATCAATGCAAAATAAGATGAAAACTTTATAAACCAATCAAACATCAAATAAATGAAATTTAAAAATTAAAAATTTAATTTTATTCGTATGAATTTTCATATGATTTTTAAGGCAAATTTGAAAAAATTGATGGTCAACGCATAAACAATGCGTTATACCTAGCGCGGCAGGGCAGGGATAATAAGTAGGATTTTTTTCGTTTTTCATTTTTGGACGTCCTCTAAAAACAACGCCAACTTGCTGGGGAATGATAATGTTTGACAGAGGGAACGTTGTGATTGCAGTATAAGGGAATTAGTTTCGATTCACGGCCAAACAAGATCGAGATTCACAAGAAGTTGACGCTCAAGCCTAATGTTATCCACTGTGATGGTGAAATTTTCTTAGTTTTTATTTTTTTATCAATAATTTTAGGGGAAGTTGTAATCAAATATTATTATTAAGTTCAAAGAAATTAAGGATGGTAGGAAGAAATTATCTATATATATAATATCCAAGTGAATTAAGGTAATCGTGATAATGAATTTTTGTTTTAAAATATTGGAATAAATTTAACATATATATATATATAAAAGTTAGAAAATTGTTTGGGAAATACATGTTGTGTCAACCTAACTTTTATTGTTATAATAGAAACTTTTCTTCTTTACACTGATGATACTTATAATAATTTCATATGTGACGAGAATATTTTGGAGAAAGTTCATTTATACAAATACATTGTAATTGATTTTTATCATAGTTAATTGTTAGCTGAAAAAAATTAAAAAAATCCAAATAAATTTTGTTATTTATATTTATCAAAATTAAAAAAAAAAAAAAAACTTTATTTTATTTTATTTTCTTTTTAGAAGTGATCACTTCTCCAATTAAGAATATGAATATATTAAATAACATGGAAAAATACAAATTTCAATATATATATAATATAATGAATAGTGAAAAATATAAATAAAATATATTGTTAAAATAAATAAACATAAAAAACTAAATTTATGTATTTTTTTAATGATAAAACAATAATAATTTTAAATAATTTTTGATGATGCTCTAACCCCTAAATATAAAGATATTAGCCATCATGGAATTTGTAGAAATGAAAAAACAATCTAACTTATAAATATAAGTAGTTTATAACTCACAAATTTTATATTAAATAATTAAAATGAAAATTTAATTTCAAAATAATATTTTATAAATTAATTTAAATTAAATTATTATTATTCTAATATTTTGAAAACATTAAAAAAATATTATACATACTAAACATAACAAGCTTTATAAATAGATCAAGTCAACATAACAGCTTTATTGCCTAGACAGCTTATATTTATTCAGTGAATGAAAGTGTGAAAATCTAGATGCCACTTTAGGAAGGAATCTCATGGCATTAATAATAATAAAAATAAAATAAAATAAAATAACCCGTGATGTTTGAATGAAATTGTTCGAGGAGCGAACCGTGTCACCTTTCAATGTTACAAAACAAATTATTTTAACGTTGCCAATCTCCACCTCACCCCACCCCAGATACACCTGTCCATTCTGAGTTGAGAGGTGACATTAATACATGCACTGAGAATTATTTTAATGTTGCCAATCCCCACCTCACCCAAGATACAGTTGTCCACCGATTCTCAGTGGAGAGGTGACATTAATACAAGCAATGACAAGTAGTCACTTGTATGTTCATCTTATCCATTTATCTTTTTCTTACCTCTATATTTAAACTTAATTGCATCGTGATTATTATTCACGAATAACTATGTGTGCGAATAGGGAAAACGAATCATGAGATATTAAACTCCCATATGATTGTATAACATAAAGATAACATAAAGTTTATTAATCATTACTGCAATGATTTTATAGTAATCATTTTGAAATAAGACGAAAACCTTATAAACCAACCAAACATCAAATAAATTAAATTAATTAATTAACTTTATGGATTTTTGTTTGATTTTTAAGTCAAACTGGAAATAATTGATAGTTAATCGAATGCGTTCTACTCTAAGCGCAGGGATAGTGACACAATGTTTTAATAACTCTTATGTCATTACTATGTTTATAGTAAACAAGTAATGGTCGAAAAAAATGACATTTTGAAAAGCGAAATTAAAAATCTAAAGGAATAACTACATAATAACTCAATCCTAAATAACACAAAAAAAAAATGATATTAATTTCATCAAGGACGAAAATAATAAACTAATTGTACTCGACCATGAGTGCCACAAAAGAGCCTTAAATATTATAATTGTGGGTATAGAAGAACAAAGCAATGAAAACACATTATTAAACACAAAATGTCAAATTGAAACAACTTATCTCACGAAAGCAATAAGGGTCAGAAAGATACTTGAGCATAATCACAGACTCATCCTTCGCAAGGTCAATTGTAATGAACATAAATTGGATATAATCAGGAAATCTCCAAGCCTAAAAGGAACATGAATGTTTATAAATGAATATCTCATTCGAGAAGACTAAGCTAAAATTACGAAAGAAGTCCAAAAGGTCAAGGAGGCAAGAAAGACAGGGAAATGGGCAATCATTAGGAATAGAAAAGTTATTATTAGATATAAAGTCTCAAGCACGTGTGATAAATAGGGACTTGCATCACTTTGGATCCTCTTTCTGGAACTGTTGTGGCTTTCCATGGTGTAAAGGTCCTATGTTAATTTGGATCCCGAGTGAAGTTGACCTTATTCTCTTAGTTGACACATGTGAGCATGATGAATCAAGGGTCCCTCACCTTGACGGTTTCACTCTATGGTCTGCTTGGAATAAGAAATCCTCTCGAAGGGGTTTTGGTGGTATAGAATGCTATATAAGGAATGTTGTTTCCTCTCACATTCAACGTCACAAAATCAACCCCTTCAATAAATACATTTGGATCAAAATCTATGATTCTACCACCAATAGGATCTTTCTTGCAATCTGCTATTTCTCTCCTATCAACCCTATATCCTATAAGAAGAACAACATGGATAAGAATTGTCCTTTCAATACTTTAGAAAAATACATCTTCAACCTGAGGAATGAAGGTAATATCCTTTTACTGGGAAACTTTAATCCTAGAACTACTACTAACCAAGCCATTATGTTAATTAACAACTCTAACTTCGACCCCTTGTGGCTTAATGAAAATAGTAATTTAACTAATAAATTCGAGAGAAAAACTGAAGACATTATCAAGAAATTATTTGGCACCAAGCTCCTCAAACTTTGCAGTTCCCAGGACCTAATAATTTGAAATGGTATTAACAAGTGGCCCCTCTCTGATCAGATGACATGTTTCCATGGGCTTGGTAGCAGTGTCGTGGATTATATGATTTCTGACACCCTCGTCCTCAATCGTATTACAAACTTTGAACTACTTAATTGATTTGAGCCTGACTCTGACCACATACCTCTGTTTCTATCCCTCAATCTTGCTATGCAAACCACCCACATGCAGGAGACCAATGAAAGCAAAAGACACATTTGCTTCGATAGAAGTAAAAACAACCTCTTCTAAAAGGATTTAGAGAGGGATTTAGGCTCCATGACTTATAATAATAAAAATAATAAAATTGATCAAATTTATTATCATTTCACTACTATCCTTTCCAATACAATTAGCAAGTTCTTTAATGAGACTTCGTTTAAACATACTAATAAAACTTCCAATTCATGGTAAGACAAAGATTGTAAGATTGCGAGGAAAGCGATCAAAGATGCTCCTAATGAAATCATTAAGCTCTGGAATATCAATATATATAAAAATCTCATCAAGAGGAAAAAAAGGTGATATATTAATAAAAGACAGGATTATCTTCTCCACCTTTCTAGAGTCGCACCTAGAAATTTTTGGTGGAATGTGCTTGTTCGTAAAACCAAAGATAATCATTCTATCCTATTAGAAAACTGGGAAAACTGTCTAAAGAAGTTGTATGACTCTCCGGACACTATGGGAACCACCTTAATCTTTCCTATTAAGGAGGATGTATTCACTCTGAATGACGTTCAGTCTGGTATTAATAAGCTCGTTAATGGGAAAGCTAAATATATTGAAGGTCACCTAGTTGAGATCCTTAAAATGGGAAAATCTATCCTCATTCCTCATCTCCACAAGCTTCTCAATTTGGTTGTGACACATGGCTTCCCTCAGCTTTGGACACAAAGCCTTATTGTGCCTATCTTTAAAAATGGGGGTAAAAGTGTTCCATCAAACTACACGACCATTATGATTAGCCACATCCAGGCCAAGGTTTATGGGCTCATTTTAGAAAAGAAGCTTATCCTTTGGCTTGAAAGCCAGGGAAAAAGAGCAAAAGGACAAGTTGGGTTTAGGAGACATCACTCAACTATTGACCATCTTGTCACTCTCAAAATCATTGCCGAAGAATGTCACAATAGTAAAGTTGATCTCTTCTACTATTTTGTGGACTTTAGAAAAGCTTTCGACATCGTTCCTCCAGATAAACTTTGGGAGAGACTTAAAGAGATCATGGTCCCTCTTGAGCTGAGGATTGCAGTGATCCATATCTACGAGACCGTCACTGCCAAGCTTAAGACCAATGAGGGGTTTTCTAAAGAGATTAAATGCAATATCGAAGTTAAGCAAGGGTGTCCCCTATCCCCTACCCTTTTTGGCATATACAACGATAAGGTAGAGGAATGTCTAGAAACTACGGGATTCAAGGGCCTCGAGCTTGTTGGTGTTCTCATTACTCTTCTCCTTTTTGCCGATGATATTGTTCTTCTTGCAGAAATCCATGATGACCTTGACAAGCAGCTTCAGACTCTTCATGTCTACTTTTCTAAGCTGGGTATGAAAGTTAATAACAACAAGACTAAAGTCATGATCATTAAATCCAAAAATATCACCCATGGTGGTTTCGTGTATAATAACCAATACTTGGAACATGTTTCTTCTTAGATAGATTTGGGCATTGTCTTCCCTGATCAACTCAAATAGTATTATAGCATTGAGAAAGGATTATTGGTGGCTAGAAAGCTTATTATGAGCTTAAAAACAAATGTAAGTCGGTCGATCTTTACATTTGGACTAAAAAGAGGTTCCTCTTAGAAACTCTCGTCACCCCTGTTGTCTTATACAGATGTGAAGTTTGGGGTTGCAGTATATCCAAAGAGTCTTGGAGGAAAATTGAGATGATTCAAAAGAAATTCATAACTTACAACCTTAAGATCAAGGGAAATACTCCCTATCCTATCCTCTTGATCGAAGTTGGTTTGTCCCCCATTGAAGTATGACTATGTTTAGATATCTGATGTATAAGAAGAAGCTTTACAACATGGAATCCAAAAGGCTCCCAAAAATTTCTTATGACTGTAGTCAAAATCCCCACCTTTGCCTCAAGCGCGGGTGGCATAAGGATGCACAGTCTTGGCTCAATCATTGGGGAATTGAGGAGGACCTCAGTATGAGAAGCACAGATAGTGTCAAAAACACTATTACCTCCAAGTTTAAGGACAAGCTTTGGGAGGATGAGGAGCTAGAGTGTAAAAGGAAGCTAAGATACTATAAGGAGGTGATCAACCTCGCCCTTGATAATCATAATCATAATTATCTCTCTGTGTCGACCAACAATAAGAAAAAAATGAACATCACTAGGATAAGAACTAATTCTCATGAGCTTCATAGTGAGATCGGGCCGTGGTCTATTCCCAAGGCTCCCTAGAATGATAGAATTTATCAGATTTGGGATACTAAGCAGGTGGAAGATGAAAATAACTTCCTTTTAGACTGCCCAGCTCTTACTCACATCCGCTCTCAATTCCCTAACATCTTCCACACATCCAATCTTCTTGACCTATTAAGCCAACCTACCTATGGCAATCTTGGAGCACTTATTTCCCTTGTCTTTGATCACAGAAACAAGATTTTGAAGAATCAAACATATATTCTTTTTCTTTTCTTGAGATTTGATAGATCGTCGTTATCGTCATCGCCACCGCCGCCGCCAATACCATCACAAACTATATAACTTGAAATACATCTAATAAAATTTTATTATTTTAATAAATATTGAATATTTGCCGCCGCCAATGAAAACCATGTAAAATACTATCGCAAACTATATAACTACATCTAATGAAATTTTATTATTTTATTAAATATTGGATATTAATTATATTAATTATATATATTCTCAAAGTTCGATTATCCCTTTTCTCACAAATATAAACCTACATTTTTCATATCGCACGTTAAAAAACTATGGATCATCACATGTGAAAATTTGGAATTGGTGAAAATAATGAGAACTATATAACGGCCATTTTTATCTCTATAGCAAAGAATAAGATTATTAGGAGAGGATAAAAGTATCAAAAGTGGCACATCTAATTAAATGGTTAATAACGTTTATTTATTTATTTATAATAAATATTACAATATATAATAAAATTGAAAATAGAAACGTAGTAAGAAAATAATAAATAATAAAAATTTAATATAAAATAAAATAAAATATTTATTATTTTTTTTAAATTAAATTGAAAAAATCATTTTTTTAAAATAAATTTCAATTTTTTATTCATATAATACGTAATAGAATGTGATAAATGTAAAATCTTGTATCCATCTATAACTAGTGCAACTAAATAGATCAAATGGTTGGTAAACGCTTTACAAATATAAAAATACATGCATCTCAAATTATTAAAAGTAAAAATGCATTAAAAAATAAAATATATATATATATTTTTGTTACTCAAAATAATTTAGCAATCTATTTTATAGGTGGTTACTAGTGAACTTTTGTGGGATCATATTACAATTAGCACATTTGAATCTTGAATTTCTTAGTTTTCACAGTTTTCAAAAAATTTTGTGGGACCAAGTCACAAACAAGATATGAACCTTGGATCTTTTAGTTTTCAAAAATTTCAAGTTATCTCCATCAATAATTGAATTGCTCCACAAGAAAAATACAATATAATTTTATTTTAAATTATTATTATTAAAAAATACATTATAATTTTATTTTAAATTATTATTATTATTAATTATAAAATAATTAATATATAAATACACACATTTAGATATTCACACCATTTTTAAATGAAAATATTTAATTTAATAAAAATATTTAATTTATAAAAAAATTGTTATAATAACTCACTATTTAAAAAAATAATAATTAATTGAAAGAGTAATGAGTTAACTACTTTAAAGAAATCTCACTATTTTATATTTTATATGTGATTACTATTAAAAATATTTTAAAATATTTAATAAAAAATAATTTTTTACTTTTCTCCGGTTAATTATTATTATAATTAAATTAAAATTTTAAAACTTATAAATAAACACCCTTACCTATATAATTGAAAATCCTATTTCAAAATAAACATGATTTATCAAATTTTAAAATACTATTCCAAAACAGATAAGCTTATCATCATAATTAATAACATTATCTATATAATTAAAAACCATAATTCAAAATAAGCACAGTTATCCACCTTTAAAATCCTATTTAAAAACCTAATAACATTATCTCTATAATTAAAAACCATAATTCAAAATAAACACATTTATCCACCTTCAAAATCCTATTGCAAAACAAATAAGCTTATCATCATAATTAATAACACAAATAAGATTGTCAACATAATTAAAAAAAATACTCTAACACGGAAAACGTCTGGCAACTAAAATTTCACAGGATATTCAAGAAATCCTCCAATTATTTAAATTTCCCTAGGATATTCAATTTTTTCACCTCTGCTTGTACGCTTCTGCTATCTGCTCAATTTTTTCACCTCTGCTTATACGCTTCTGCTATCTGCTCGATCTCTTGTATGAAGTCATGGATGTAACTCTGCTGGCAACTTAAATTTCATAGGATATTCAAGAAATCCTCTCCATATTTAAATTTCCCTACGATATTCAATTCTTTTCACCTCTGCTCATATGCTTCTGCTATATGCTCCAGCTGTTGTATGAATTCATGGATGTAACTGTGCTGACGTCCAGTATTGGTCACTATAATCTTACGCGCCGCATCCACGTTTGATCGCAACTTCTTCCCCTCTTCTCCACCCAATACCATCCCCAGTGCTGTAGATATGTTTTCGCTGAGAAAACAACCATCGTCTCCTCTCTCGATCTCTATCCCCGCCTTCAATTCGGCCACTATTTGTCGCGTATTCAAGCTCTGATCAAGCTTTACAGGCAGGAGGATGAGCGGCACTCCGAAGCTCAGCGCTTCCATGGCGGAGCTCCACCCGCCATGGCTCAAATACCCACCGACCGACGGGTGCGAGACGATTCGAACCTGCGGCACCCAGCCCCGGACTACCAGACCCTGGTCCCGTGTTCGAGTCTCGAAACCCTCAGGAATGATCTCCCGCGGATCTTCACGAGCGTTGTCCAAGAATTGTGGAGTACGAAGCGACCAGAGGAACGGGTGCCCGCTCGCCTCCAAACCAAGAGCCAGCTGGTGGGATTGCTCTATCGAGAGAAACGTCTCGCTGCCAAACGACACAAACACGATAGAGGACGGCCTCTGCCGGTCTAGCCAATCCAGCAGATCGGAGCCCTCGCGGCTGTCTGAGTTGGGCTTAGATGCGGTCATGAGCGGGCCGACAAAGAGCACGGGAACTCCGATAGCACCTTGGAAATAACGAATATACTTATCTTCCTTTTGGCACATTTGGCACTTGGATACGAAGACACCAAGTCCTAATTTCTCATTTTCAACCATTCAAACATAAAGTTGCAAAAACTATGACGGACACAGATTCATCCTATGAACAAGACAGTGATTCCGCCACGGAACTGCAGGCATCGATGAGGCGTGAAAAGACATGATAGGCTCTGAATCTTGGCCGAAGCTTCTTTGGTTGAGCATGATACTTGATGGGAGACCTTCACTCCAATTATTAGCAAATTTGGAGAAAATTTTGTCATTTTTGAAATTTTGGTTGCAAAACAGGTTTTTCTGCCCGACGCGTCGCGCCACTCGACGCGCACTTACGTTTGAGAGATCTTCTGGAGGAAAAATTTCCATTTTTGGATTTTTTATGAAAATTTATGCATGCTCAGGAATGGCCGAGAGATTTCATCAAGTTCTGGGTGGTTTAAAGGGTCAAAAACACCTTGAAAATGGCCTTTCTGCCACCTTTTACACCAGCAAGAACCAGTCTTGGGAGATTGCAGTTTTGGAGGGGAAAATGAACTCCAAATTGAAAAATTCCACTTGGGTTGGATAGCAGACAGACAGGGTTTTCTAACGAGATATCATGAGCTAAATTTGGACTTCAGGAGGTGCCTCAAAAATAAGCTCAAAGTGGCGCGATGCCTAGAGAATTTGGGCGCGGCGCATAGAGAAATTTGGCCTCATTTTCATTCTTCAGCTCAGAAATTCGCCCAGTTTTGACTAGTTTCACTTTGTGATGTAATTATTGATCTATCTTGATGTAATTTTATGGCTATGATGTAATTTTGGCTCATATTTACTTTTTCTAGAGGATTCATTCACTAAAAAGTGAAAATTAAATGAATGAATCAGTTTCCTTCCTTATAGAGGCAAGTTGTTTGGCTGCCTAGATTTTAGTTCCATGTTTAGAATTGGTTGAAACAGCTCCTAGAAGGATGAGCTCGACCCCTAGAGGAATGGGAAGGGGTTATACTTGTCTATATATTGTATTTTCTGAGACATTTTCAGGGTTGGACTCTTGGGAAAAGTTGGGCACCTCATTGTATATTCATTTTAGCTTTTTGGCAAAGGAAATACCAGAGTTTTGCAGCACTTGTTGGGATCCTTGTGGCTCTGAGTTTTGATGATGTTTTTATCCATGTATTTGTGAGTTTCATTAATGTTTTATGTATGCCATTTCCCTTCTCTTTGCTTCTGAAATTAAAAAAATGAGTGACTAAGGTAGAATTCATTAGTTTGCTGGTGCTCTGCCTTAAACTTTGGTTTATTTTTATATCTTTTCGTCAGTTTGAAGAGGATACTTGCACCTTCTTGCCCTCTTCAGCTCCTCAACAATCCTTTCTATCCATTCATTCGATCTAAGACATCAAATCCATTGCTTTCCTTGCCCCAATTTGAACTCTGCAAGAATTTGGTCTCATCCCCAAGCCCAAAACTGCCTTTCCCTTTTCCAACAAAAACCCTTAAAAATCATTCCAACTCCTTGATTCATATACCTAGCCTAAAATTAGCACTCATTTCAGTCATCTCAAGGCCTATTGATACATTTTTATTGAGATTGACCCGGAGAGAGCCCTCTCCTGTTCTGGTAGGGCTAGCTACCAGACTGAGCGTGGTTTGGTGTTACCCTGAATCTCGCCTTCCTTCAGCCTAAGGTGGATTTGGGATATAACAGGATATATTAATTTTTGTAGCATCCGGAAGTGTTCCAAGTCTCAAACTTTGCAGAGAGGCTTGGATAGCAGCATTCCAAAGAACCCAGAAATAGTTTGTGGAAATTCCACTCAGTTCATGACCTATTAGAATAATTAATTATTTTAATGAAGACCCTAAGTCTAAACTCAGGGAAATTAAATAATTAAAGGGTATTAACAAGTCAGAGTGTGAATCTTCTAGAAATCATGGATCAAGTCAAGTTTTAATCTTAGCCATTGATTAATATTTTAATTTGGGTCGTTGGTTCTCCAACCAGAAGATTATAAGAGAAGGCTTAAGGGTCATTTGAAAAATAAGCCAAACATACAATCAGTACCTGAAGGAGATCGATTCTAAAGTAATAGAATTCTAATTCACTGGGAGAGTTGCAGGGCGAAGAGTTTGCAGAAGTAGAAGGCAGAGGGAGTCAGTAGTAATCGAGATCGAGAACATAGAGCAATAGTGGGCCACTGGAGGTAGCTTGAGGCTACAGCACAGAGAACCCATGCAGTCCTTACGCAGACTTATACAGTCCAGCACTGGGACTATGCAGTGAAACATGCAGACAATCACATGAGCCAGCAGGGGCTAAGCCCTACTGATCAGGGTGTCAGAGAATTCTCCGAGGGAGCCGGAAATTAAGTCTCAGGTGTTTCAGATTTTATCTACCATTATATTTCCCTGTAAAGATATCATTTGCTGAAGAATTAATAAAACCCTCATCTGCTGCACCAGTGTTCCTGCATTGGGTTTTTCCGCGGACAATTATCAGAAAATAATTGTGTACATGTGATTAATTCTTGTGCGTATGTCCTTTACTATTTATTTCTCTGCATATGTATTTGTGAATGTTGTAGTAGTATTTATTTAGATATTTGACAGAAATTTTTTGAAAAATAACTTATTGAAATAATAAGTAGGATGAATAAATTTATCACTGCAACTGTATAGTTTTCATATTGAAAATTTAACATGGTATCAAAGCCATATATGAGTAATAGAAAGGGAGAATCAACTAGTGAACGGAATTCTACTGCTGCAGCAAAAACGTAGAAGGGTTCACGTAGTTCTCAAGGAAGGGAAAGAAGCATGACAGAACAGATGGATCATGATGTCTCTATATTGGAATCTAGACTTGAGGAAGATTTTTCTTGTGTATCAAACACTGCTTCATCTGATGTCTGGTATATTGATAGTGGAGCCTCTACTCACATGATTGGAGTACGAGATTGTTTTTCCGACTACCAAGAAGAGAAGATGAATTTCAAAATAACCATGGGTAATAAAGAAAAATGCACTCTTGTTGTGAGAGGTATCGTAGTTTTTCAGACTAAGGCTAGAAATAGAATATGGGCTACTAATGTCCTGCATGTGTCGGGTTTGGGGATGAATTTTATCTCATTTTCTTAGCTTCAAAACTAAGGTTATGACGTCTACTTTATTGGAAATAGATTTTACGTCAAACACCCTAGTTGGAAGAAAATGGCATAGATCAGAGTGAGAAGCCAAAAACTCTAGAAGCTGCAGCTTGAGACTCCAATGACATTGGTCGACATTGCAGATGAAATGGACCTAAATGAGCTATGGCACACAAGGATGGGGCATTTGCATCATGGGGTGTTGATAACTTTCCAGAAGACTATCACAGGTGTTCCAGAGCTGAGCACTAAACAGATGATGTCTGCAAGGGATGCGTATTGGGAAAATATGCCAAGGCATCATATCAGAGAAGCAACAATAGGGCCAAGGGTGTATTGGACCTAATACACTCATATATCTATGGACCAATGTCCACTAGATCTCTTAGCGGTGTTGAGTACTTCGTCACCTTCATTGATGACCATTCCAAGAAAACTTGGATCTACTTCTTGAAGACCAAGGATGAAGTCTTTAGTCGGTTCAGAGAGTTTAAGGCTCTGGTAGAAAATCTAAGAGGGAAGCGGATCAAGGTATTGTGATCATATAATGGTGGCGAATACATATATAAATAATTTTCTATATTTTGCGCAAGGGAAGGCATCAAAAGAGATTGGAAAATTCCATATAATCCGGAGTAGAATGGTGTGGCAGAAAGGAAAAACAATACTATTGTTGAAGCAACAAGAGCCATGATGTATGACCAAGACATGCCCAAATTCCTATGGGTTGAAGCATGTAATACAGTTGTATACATTCGGAATGGGACTCCTCATGCAACACTGGGAAATATCACGCCATAAAGTGTCTTCATTAGCAATAAGCCTGAAGTGAGTCACTTTAGGATCTTTGAAATTATAGCTTATTGTTGTGTAACCACCTCCAAAAATAGAAGAATAGAGATATCAACACCTTAGAAATAAGCCACTTCGAGGGAGAAACCTCCAATACATTACATAAATGAACAATTCTTGGATGATACCAATGAACAAAATCTCCTTCTATATATAGGAGTCCATGGGGCCACAATATAATCCTAGTGGGGCCACAATGTAATCCTAGCCGACCTAACAATAATAATGTAAGGCACAATAATAACAATATGGGGGTTACAGGGGTACAACAATAACAATAAGTGGGGCTACACTAACATAATAAGGGACTACACTATTAATATAGGGACTTAACATGCCCCTCTCCTTCAAACAAGTGTTGTCCTCAACGCTTGATTATTTCTTGATGCTTATGTATAAAATTCTCATCCTCCCATGTGGAATCTTCTACAGGAAAGTTCTTCCACTTGCTGAGATACTCTGAAATTGATCGTACTTGTTGATTTCTTGTTTTTGTGACTGCTTCAGAACTTCTTTCGATGTGATGTTGATATTCCTGTTGTTTCATTAGATTCTGCACCAAAGTTAGGTTATCCTTTGAGAGTTGGAGAACTTGTTGTTGATGCTCGATGTCATCTTCCACTAATTTATCATCCATATTATCTATTATTTTATCCTTCAAACCATCCAACTTAGCCTCCATTTCTTCTTTTAAACCATCTATGTCGTCTTCAGTTGCTCTTCGTAAGATCGAAATTTGTTGCACTTGGTACCGTAATTTTGATATCACATACTCCAATCTCTTCCACTTCATGCATCATAGTATAGATTTCGAGGGCTTAATGGGTGTTGAATTATTTTTAGAGGCATTTGCATCGCACATCAACATATGCTCAATAGGCCCTTGGAATCATCAAACCGATTTTTCAAACAAGATTTATGCAATGGCAAAGAAAACAATACACACCTTTTACTTTCTTTGAGGAGCTCGATATTGGAATTGGATTATCTCTGTGATTGTGACTCATCAATATCTGAAATTTAGCAATGAAATAGCCCTGTGAATTCTCTTTTGAATGCCATATGTCTGACCTGATTTGGATTCTCCAAGACAAAGTTGTGTCCAATCTCCCACAATGACCTAAGTATGGACTGGTTCAGTAGAGCGCACTTGTACAACTTGCCACGTGTCACTGTTTTGTCCTTTGTCTCGAAATTTATAGCCAAGAAACTACAAGATATGTACTAGAATAGCGGACGATCCGACACTCCAATCCGATGCCCAGAGAGAGAGTTATTGAACTTTTCCCACGATCACCTCTTTGAGATGAAATTCAGGAGCCTGAATAAGCACTACCTTCCACAAATGATATATCCAAACATATTGCGAACCAAGATATGAAATTTTTTGAAGACGTTCCTCAGGATTCCAGATTTGCACCCTACGAATTTCAGACTTTGAACCTTCTTACAAAAAAATTTATAGCGAAAATGCCACGATGACCTGTTTAGGAGCTTGAAACAAGACCTAACTTCCACAGATGATATCTCCGCAAATATTGCGAACCAAGATCTGAAATTTTTATAGAATATTCCTCAGGATTTCAGCTGCGCACCCTAAAAATTTCAGCTTCTGAAACTTCGTGGAAAAAAAGTTATAGCGAACATGCCACGATGACCTGTTTGGAGCAGCGAAACCCTAGAATCCCAAGCTCTGATACCAAATGTTGTGTGACCAGCTCCAAAAATAGAAGAATAGAGATATCAACGCCTTAGAAATAAGCCACTTCGAGGGGGAAACCTCCAATACATTACATGAATGAACAATTCTTGGATGATACAAATTACAAAACCTCCTTTCTATATATAGGAGTCCATGGGGCCACAATGTAATCCTAGTGGGGCCACAAAGTAATCCTAGCCGACCTAACAATAATAATTTAAGGGCACAATAATACATGTACTGGGGTTGCTGTGGTACAACACAGACTATAAGTGGGGCTACACTAACATAATAAGGACTACACTATTAATATAGGGACTTAACACCGATCGTCACATGCCCGTGAAAAGAGGAAAGAGTAGGAGATGATCTGCTTATTCTTGGCAGATCAGTACGATACAATGAGAATGCCATATCGCATCTACATTCCTGAGAGCAGGAAAGTCGTGGTGCGAAGGGATGTGAAGTTCATGGAGGAGAAGGCCTTAAGAAGATCTCGTGAGTTGCCTTCTGCTATGCAAGTCTGAGGAAGAGCCTCTGATTCAGCCCCAACAACCATCAACAGAAAATTCAGTTGCCTCTCCACGACATAAGGATCCAAGGGATGTGTCTCCCTAGGATTTGCAAGAGGGAGAGCCGGTAGATCCAACCACTACCAGTGGGAGAATGAGCCGGGAACTTCGACAGATTCTGAAGGATGCAGAGCCCGAAATGATAAGAGACAACATGGGCAGCTTGAGAGGTATCAAGCCTTGGTTGTTCAAGTCGGAGAACCTTCCAGTTTTCGGGAAGCAGCTCAGCACTAGGTGTGGGTTGATGCAATGGTGGAAGAGTACAATTCCATCATGATGAATGATGTCTCGGAAGTGGTCCGCAGACCTCAGGAGAGATTAGTTGTAGGATCCAGGTGGATCTACAAAATCAGGTATGTTGCAGACGAAAACGTCGAGAAATTTAAGGCGATGTTTGTGGCTAAGGGGTATGCTCAGAAGGAAGGAATTGACTATGAAGAAACCTTCGCCCCATTAGCCAGGTACACCTCTATCAGGTCCGTGATATCCCTTGCTGCGCGGATGGGATGGACGTCAAGACGACATTCTTGAATGGGGTGATAGAGGAAGAGGTGTATATAGAACAACCAGAGGGCTTTGAGACACATGATCAGAAGACTCATGTGTGCATATTGAAGAAAGCGTTATATGGACTGTAGCAAGCTCCTAGAGCTTGGTATGGTCGAATTGATAGCTACCTGCAGAAGATGGGATTCGTCAAGAGTGACGCAGATCCCAACCTCTACTATCTGAGAGTAGGGAGTGAGCCTTTGATACTGGTTTTGTATGTAGATGATCTGTTCTTGACGGGATCATCAAGGCTCATCACAGACTGCAAGAAGAATTTGGCTGAAGAATTTGACATGAAGGATCTAGGACGGATGCACTATTTTCTGGGGTTGGAAGTTTGGCAGCAGAACGAGGAGATCTTTAGTGGTCAAGGGAGATACACTACAGAGATTCTGAAGAGATTTCAGATGGAGGATTGTTGACCCATGACAACTCCAATGATCACCAACAGGAAGAAAATCGACACGTCCGAAGATGATGAGGCTGATCCTACGCTATATAGGCAACTCATAGTGTCGTTGATGTATCTGGTAAATACAAGGCCATACATCTATTATGATGTAAATAGCCTCAGTCAGTTCATGGTGGAACCGAAGAGGGCACATTGTGCAGGAGCCAAGCATGTTCTCAGGTACCTACAAGGAACAATCAAGCTTGGATTGAAGTACACCCGTAGCAATGATGTCAGGTTGAGTGGTTTCACCGACGCAGATTGGGCTGGAAGTTCAGTTGATCGGAAGAGTACCAGTGGGTACTGTTTCAGTTTAGGATCATGAATGACTTCCTGGTGCAGCAGGAAACAAAAGTCCGTAGCACTGAGTTCAGTAGAAGCAGAGTATATGGCAGCTAGCATAGCTTCGTGTGAAGCCATATGGCTTCGAAAACTATTAGTGAACCTACTCAAGGAGAAAATGGAAGAGCATCTTATGCGATAATCAGAGTTGCATCAAGCTCTTTGAAAATCCTGTGTTTCATGATAGGTCAAAACATATTGACATTAGGTGTCACTTCATCAGGGACTGTGTACAACGTGGAGCTGTTCAGTTATAGTACACTCCAACAGGGGAATAGGTGGCAGACATCCTCACAAAGGTTCTAGGGAAGACAAAGTTTGTCTACTTAAGAGAGAAGACGAGGATGATGAAGAATCCCTTTCGGTAGCAGGAATGGATAGACTTAGTGTTCAGAGGGAGTTGTGGTACAGATGCAGCAGTGTCAAAGGCAGCAGTACAGGAGACAACAACGCAACAGATGAGGGGCAGTGTCTAGAGATTAGCAGCGCAGAGGGTGCTTCAAAAGCAGAGCAGCATGCAACAACCATATTGTTGGAACACCTTCCTCGCTAAGAGGGAGTGTTGATTTTTGTAGCTTCTGAAAGTGTTCCAAGTCTCAAACTTAGCAGGGAGGCTTGGACAACAGCGTTCCAAAGAACTCATAAACAGTTTGTGGAAATTCCACTCGGTTCATGACTTGTTAAAATAATTAATTATTTTAATGAAGACTCAAAAAAAAAAAAAAAGTCTAAACTTAGGGAAATGAAATAATTAAAGGGTATTAATAAGTCAGAGTGTGAATCTTCTAGAAAACATGGATCAAGTCAATTTTAATCTTAGCCATTGATTAATCTTATGATCCGGGTCATTGGTTCTCCAACGAGAAGATTATAAGAGAAGGCTTGAGGGGAAGCAATCGAGCCTACACTCAGTACTCGAAGGAGATCAATTCTAAAGTAATAGAATTTAATTTCAGTAGGAGATTTGCAAGGCGAAGAGTTTGCGGAAGTAGGAGGAGGAGGGAGTCAGAGGTGATCGAGATCAGGGTCAGAGGGCAGCAGTGGGCCACTGGAGGCAGCTTGAGCTGCAGTGCAGAGAACCCATGCAGTCCCTATGCAGACTTATGCGGTCCAGCGCTAGGACTACGTAGAGAAACACGCAGACAGGCACGAGCCAACAGAGGTTGATCAGGGTGTTAGAGAATTGTCCGAGGGAGCCAGGAATTCTGTCTCAAGTGTTTCAAATTTTATCTGCTAGTATATTTCCTTGTAAAGATATCATTTGCTGAAGAATTAATAAAAACCTCATCTGCTGCACCAATTTTCTCGCATTGGGTTTTTCCGGGGACAATTGTCCAAAAATAACTGTGTACATGTGATTGATTCTTGTGCTAATGTCCTTTACTGTTTATTTCTCTGCATATATATTTGGGAATGTTGTAGTAGTATTTATTTCGATATTTGCTAGAGGATTTCTGAAAAATAACTTATTGAAATAATAAGTAGGAGGAATAAATCTATCACTGAAACTGTATAGTTTTCAGATTGAAAATTTAGCAAGATCTTAGCACCCCATATTTAATTTTGGGCATGAAAATTAAAATAGATTGGGAAAAAAAAGAACTATGGTTAAATTATAAGAGATATATTGAGACAATATTGCATAGGTTTATTATGTAGGAACGTAAACCAGTAAAGGCCCTTGTTCCTTCCAAGACACAAGAGGAAGTGCGTAGGACACGCTTCGTGTTCCACATGCTAGTGTAGCTAGAATTTTGATCTATGTAATGATGTGTACTATACGAGACAATGTACATGCACTGGGAGTCTTGAGTAAGTATGTCAAAACCATGGAAGGAACATTGGATAGATTTACATAAGGTTTTTAGTTATTTGCATGAAACTACTAGCTATGGATTGTGCTACCAAGGAAGACTAGGATTGGACAAAGTGTTGCACTTAATGTATTGCTTTTTTTATGTATATTGGCCAGATATCTATCTAGATTGTAGATGATATACAAAGGGTATTCGTTTAACTTATTTCAAGGAGCAATTTTATGCGTGTTATTTGTGTGGCACTACTAGTTGTGGATTGTGCTACAGAGGAAGACTAGGATTGGAAAAAGTGTTGCACATACATTGCTTTGTTGATGTAGACTCGTGAGATATCTATCTAGATTGTAGATGATATACAAAGGGTATTCATTTAATCTATTTGGAGGAGCACTTAGATGCGCAAGAGACAAGAGAGAGTGTATAGTGACACCGTCAACTCTAAAAGCTAAATACATGACAACCAACCAAAAAAATATTATAGTTACAAAAAATAGATTTAAGTGAAAATAGATTGGGATAGTTAGAATGCAATAATTTTAGTAAAAAATACAACCTACTATTTTTTTTTAAATTAACTATTAATTTTTTTTTATGATATATGTTTATAATTTTATAATTAGCTAGAAATCTATTGAAATGTATAAGAAATGCAATTAATAAAACTGGACTCCATATTAATTCCACATATAAAAGTATATAATGCAGGACAAAGTTGGATTATCATTCTTTTCATAAAGATACATTATTGATAAATTAAAAAATATGAATCATATGCCTTGTAAAATTTGTAATTGGTTATCATTTTTCTCATAAAAATACATTATTGATAAATTCAAAAATATGAATCATATGCCCTGTAAAAAATTGTAATTGGTCAAAATTATACGAAATATCATAATCCTGCCACATTTGAATAAAAGTTGCATTCTAAATACTCTTACTTGGTTTAATTATAGTTAAGTTAGAGTAAAAAACAACAAAAGTATACATAACTGAACTAACAAAGTTTTTTTTCAGTATTCATACAATATTGTTAATGACCTCAAACTTATAATATTTAAATGTTGAAATCAAAATCATAAACCATACTTCTAAACCAAAATATATATATATACCTTATTATAGTGGCCCCAAAATTTAAGCTAACTTTAAATTATTCTAATCATTTTATATTAAATGCTTTTATTCATCAATTACATTAATAAATTTAATATTTTTATTTGATTAAAAAGTCAAGATATAATCTTTTTTTTAATTAAAAACCACAGATTCTTTTTATTTCATTAAAAATTTAAAACATAGTAACTTTTTTATTAGAAAACAGTAGTTATTTTTATTTGATTAAAAAGTTAAGATATAATATTTTTTTTTATTAAAACCAAAAGTTGGTTGCAATTTATACTTATGACATACATAGTCCTTATGACATACGTAATAGGCACGAATTTATTGATGTTAGGTATGAACAAAGACTTTCATGAATCATTGCAAAATAAGATGAAAACTTTATAAACCAATCAAACATCAAATAAATGAAATTTAAAAATTAAAAATTAATTGACACTTTCAGGAATCAATGCAAAATAAGATGAAAACTTTATAAACCAATCAAACATCAAATAAATGAAATTTAAAAATAAAAAATTAACTGACACTTTCAGGAATCATTGCAAAATAAGATAAAAACTTTATAAACCAATCAAACATCAAATAAATGAAATTTAAAAATAAAAAATTAACTGACACTTTCAGGAATCATTTCAAAATAAGATAAAAACTTTATAAACCAATCAAACATCAAATAAATGAAATTTAAAAATTAAAAATTTAATTTTATTCGTATGAATTTTCATATGATTTTTAAGGCAAATTTGAAAAAATTGATGGTCAACGCATAAACAATGCGTTATACCTAGCGCGGCAGGGCAGGGATAATAAGTAAGATTTTTTTCGTTTTTCATTTTTGGACGTCCTGTAAAAACAACGCCAACTTGCTGGGGAATGATAATGTTTGACAGAGGGGACGTTGTGATTGCAGTATAAGGGAATTAGTTTCGATTCACAGCCAAACAAGATCGAGATTCACAAGAAGTTGACGCTCAAGCCTAATGTTATCCGCTGTGATGGTGAAATTTTCTTAGTTTTTATTTTTTTATCAATAATTTTAAGGGAAGTTGTAATCAAATATTATTATTAAGTTCAAAGAAATTAAGGATGGTAGAAAGAAATTATCTATATATAATATCCAATATCCAAGTGAATTAAGGTAATCGTGATAATGAATTCTTGTTTTAAAATATTGAAATAAATTTAACATGTTATATATATATATATATATTAATAAGTTAGAAAATTGTTTGGGAAAAACATGTTGTGTCAACCTAACTTTTATTGTTATAATAGAAACTTTTCGTCTTTACATTGATGATACTTACAATAATTTCATATACGACAAGAATATTTTGGAGGAAGTTCATTTATACAAATATATCGTAATTGATTTTTATCATAGTTAATTGTCAGCTAAAAAAATAAAAAAAATTGAAATAATTTTTGTTATTTATACTTTAAAAAAAAAAAAAAAAACTTTATCTTATTTTATTTTCTTTTTAGAAGTGATCACTTCTCCAATTAAAAATATGAATAAATTAAATAACATGGTAAAATACAGTTTCACAAAATTGTTTGACATTGGAAGAAGAATCACTTTAAATTCAAGTGGCAATGGTATAAGATGCTCATCATTGAGTAAACCATTGGAGTTCATATTACAAAATTAAAATAATAATAAAGATATAATTAAAAAAAAAAATTAAAGAAAAATATGGTGAACTAAATATTGGAATTAAAATATTATAAATTGATTAACTCTTCAATATATATAATATAATCAATAGTGTAAAATAAAAATAAAATATATTCTTAAAATAAATAAACAAATTTATTAAATAAAATATATGATAAAAATCTAAATTTATGTATTTTTTAATGCTAAAACAATAATAATTTTAAATAATCTTTGATGATGCTCTAACCCCTAAAGATATAAAGATATTAGCCATCATGGAAATTTTATATTAAATAATTAAAATGAAAATTTAATTTTAAAATTTAATTTTATAAATTAATTTAAATTAAATTATTATTATTTTAATATTTTAAAAACATTAAAAAAATATTATACATAATAAACATAACAAGCTTTATAAATAGATCAAGTCAACATAACAGCTTTATTGCCTAGACAGCTTATATTTATTCAGTAAATGAAAGTGTGAAAATCTAGATACCACTTTAAGAAGGAATCTTATGGCATTAATAATAATAAAAATAAAAATAAAATAACCCGTGATGTTTGAATGATTTCTACATGCCACTTTAAGAAAAGAATCTTATGGCATTAATATTAATACACAAAATAAAAAATAAAGAAATAAAATAAAATAACTCGTGATGTTTGAATGAAAATCTAGATACCACTTTAAGAAGGAATCTTATGGCATTAATAATAATAAAAATAAAAATAAAATAACCCGTGATGTTTGAATGAAATTGTTCGAGGAGCGAACCGTGTCACCTTTCAATGTTACAAAACAAATTATTTTAACGTTGCCAATCTCCACCTCACCCCACCCGAGATACACCTGTCCATTCTGAGTTGAGAGGTGACATTAATACATGCACTGAGAATTATTTTAATGTTGCCAATCCCCACCTCACCCAAGATACAGTTGTCCACCGATTCTCAGTGGAGAGGTGACATTAATACAAGCAATGACAAGTAGTCACTTGTATGTTCATCTTATCCATTTATCTTTTTCTTACCTCTATATTTAAACTTAATTGCATCGTGATTATTATTCATGAATAACTATGTGTGCGAATAGGGAAAACGAATCATGAGATATTAAACTCCCATATGATTGTATAACATAAAGATAACATAAAGTTTATTAATCATTACTGCAATGATTTTATAGTAATCATTTTGAAATAAGACGAAAACCTTATAAACCAACCAAACATCAAATAAATAAAATTAATTAATTAATTTTATGGAATTTTGTTTGATTTTTAAGTCAAATTGGAAATAATTGATAGTTAATCGCGCAGGGATAGTGACACAATGTTTTAATAACTCTTATGGCGTTACTATGTTCATAGTAAACAAGTAATGGTCGAAAAAAATGACATCTTGAAAAGCGAAATTAAAAATCTAAAGGAATAACTACAGAATAACTCAATCCTAAATAACACAGAGAATAACTTAGATATTAAACCCATCAAAGAGTAAATTAAAAAACTAGATATATTCGATCATGAGTGCTACAAACGAGCCTTAAATCTTATCATTGCGAGTATAAAAGAACAAAATAATGAAAACACATTAGAAATAGTTAAGGAACAATTAAACACAAAATTTCAAATTGAAACAACTTATCTCACGGAAGCAACAAGGATGGAATAGATACTTGAGCATAAACATAGACTCATTTGTGTCAAGGTCAGTTGTAATGAACATAAATTGAATATACTCAGGAAATCCCCAAGCCTAAATGGAACAGGAATATTTATAAATGAAGATATCATTCTAGAAGACCAAGATGAACTCAGGAAATAAGTCCAAAGGGTCAAGGAGCCAAGAAAGGTAGGGAAAGGGGAAATAATTAGGAATAGGAAAGCTATAATTAGAGATAAAGTCTCAAGCACGAGTGATAAATAGGGACTTGCATCACTTTGGATCCTCTTCTAGAACTATCGTGGCTTTCCATGGTGTAATGGTCCTATGTTAAGTTGGATCCCGAGTGATATTGGGGCCTCATTCTCTTAGTTGAAACCTGGGAGCATGATTAATCTAGGGTCCCTCACCTTGACGATTTCACTCTTTGGTTTGCTTGGAATAAGAAATCCTCTCAGAGGGGTTTTGGTGGTATAGCCTGATATATAAGGAACATTGTTTCCTCTTACATCCGACTTCATAAAATCGACCCCTTCAATCAATACATTTGGATCGAAATCTCTGATTCTACCACCAATAGGATCTTTCTTGCAATCTGCTATTTCACTCCTATCAACTCTACATCCTATAAGAAGAACAACCTAGATAAGAATTGTCCTTTCAATACTTTAAAAAAAGACATATTCAACCTAAGGAATGAAGGTAATATCCTTTTTCTGGGAGACTTTAATGTTAGAACTGCTATTAACCAAGCCATTACGTTAGGTAACAACTCTAACCCTGACCCCTTGTGGCTTGATGAAGATAGTAAGTAAGCTAATTAATAAATTCAAGAGAAAATCTGAAGACATTATCAATAAATTATTTGGCACCGTTCTCCTCAAAATTTTCAGTTCCCAGGTTGTAATGGTATTAACAAGTGGCCCCTCTCCAGTCAGATGACATGTTTCCATGGGTTGGGTAGCAGTGTTGTGGATTATATGATTTCTGACACCCTCGTCCTCACTCACCCGTATTACAAACTTTGAGCTACTTAATGGATTCGAGCCTAACTCTGACCGCAGACCTCTATCTCTATCCCTCAATCTTGTTATGCATACCACCCGCATGCAGGAGGAAAATGAAAGAAAAAGACACATTCTCTTCGATAGAAGTAAATCTGACCTCTTTTTAAAGGATTTAGAGAGGGATTTAGGCTCCATGACTTATAATAATAAAATTGATCAAAATTATTACCATTTCACTACTATTCTTTACAATACCATTATCAAGTTCTCTAAAGAGACTTTGTTTAAGCATAATAATAGAACTTCCAATTCATGGCATGACAAAGATTGTAAGATTGCCAGAAAAGCGATCAAAGACGCTCCTAATGAAATAATTAAGCTCAAGAATATCAATATATACAAAAATCTCATCAAGAGGAAGAAAAGGTCATATATTAATAAAAGACAGGATTATCTTCTCCACCTTTCTAAAGTTGCACCGAGAAAATTTTGGCACAATGTGCTTGTTCGTAAAACCAAAGATAATCATTCTATCCCTTTAGAAAACTGGGACAACTATCTTAAGAAGTTGTATGACTCTCTGGACACTATGGGAAACACCTTAATCACTTCTATTAAGGAGGATGTATTCTCTCTGTAAGATGTGGAATCTAGCATTAATAAGCTCGCTAATGGGAAAGTTAAACATATTAAAGGTTACCAAGTTGAGATCCTTAAAATGGGAAGATCTATCCTCATTCCTCATCTCCACGAGCTTCTCAAATTTGGTTGTAACACATGGCTTCCGTCAGCTTTGGATGTAAAGACTTATTGTCCCTATATTTAAAAATGGGGACAAAATTGTTCCATATAGCTACAGGACCATTATGATTATCCACATCCTGGCCAAGTTTTATGTGCTCATTTTGGAAAAGAAGCTTAGCCTTTGGCTTGAAATCTAAAGAAAAAGAGCTAAATGACAAGCTGGTTTTAGGATACATCACTCAACTATTGACCATCTTGTCACTCTCAGAATAATTCCAGAAGAATGTTGCAATAGTAAAGCCGATCTCTTTTGTTGTTTTGTGGACTTTAGAAAAGCTTTTGACATTGTTCCTCGAGATAAAATTTGGGAGAGACTTAAAGAGATCATGGTCCCTTTCGGAAGCTGAGGGGATTGTGGGTGATCCGTCCCCTACGAGAACGGGCTGGGATCGCCAAGCGCAAGACCAACAGAGGGGTTTTCTAAACATATTAAATGCAATATCTAGTTAAGCAGGTCTCCCCCTTATCCTTACCCTTTTGGCATATACAACGATAAGGTAGAGGAATGTCTAGAACATGATTCAAGGGCCTTGTGCTTGTTGGTGTTCTCATTACTCTTCTCCTTTTTGCCGATGATATTGTTCTTCTTGCAGAAATCCATGATGACCTTGACAAGCAGCTTCAGACTCTTCATGTCTACTTCTCTAAGCTGGGTATGAAAGTTAATAACAACAAGACTAAAGTCATGATCATTAAATCCAAAAATATCACCCATGGTAGTTTCGTGTATAATAACCAATACTTGGAACATGTTTCTTCCTAGACAGATTTGGACATTGTCTTCCCTGATCAACTCAAATAGTATTATAGCACTGAGAAGAGGATTATTGGTGGCTAGAAAGCTTATTATGAGCTTAAAAACAAATGTAAGTCGATCGATCTTTACATTTGGACTAAAAAGAGGTTCCTCTTAGAAACTCTCGTCACCCCTGTTGTCTTATACAGATGTGAAGTTTGGGGTTGTAGTATATCCAAAGAGTCTTGGAGGAAAATTGAGATGATTCAAAAGAACTTCATAACTTACAACCTTAAGATCAAGGGAAATACTCCCTATCCTATCCTCTTGATCGAAGTTGGTTTGTCCCCCATTGAAGTATGACTATGTTTAGATATCTGATGTATAAGAAGAAGCTTTACAACATGGAATCCAAAAGGCTCCCAAAAATTTCTTATGACTGTAGTCAAAACCCCCACCTTTGCCTCAAGCGCGGGTGGCATAAGGATGCACAGTCTTGGCTCAATAATTGGGAAATTGAGGAGGACCTCAGTATGGGAAGCACAGATAGTGTCAAAAACACTATTACCTCCAAGTTTAAGGACAAGCTTTGGGGGGATGAGGAGCTAGAGTGTAAAAGGAAGCTAAGATACTATAAGGAGGTGATCAACCTCGCCCTTGATAATCATAATTATCTCTCTGTGTCGACCAACAATAAGAAAAAAATGAACATCACTAGGATAAGAACTAATTCTCATGAGCTTCATTGTGAGATCGGGCCGTGGTCTATTCTCAAGGCTCCCTAGAAGGATAGAATCTATCAGATTTGGGATACTAAGCAGGTAGAAGATGAAAATAACTTCCTTTTAGACTGTCCGGCTCTTACTCACATCCGCTGTCAATTCCCTAACATCTTCCACACATCCAATCTTCTTGACCTATTAATCCAACCTACCTATGGCGATCTTGGAGCACTTATTTCCCTTGTCTTTGATCACAGAAACAAGATTTTGAAGAATCAAACTTAGATTATTTTTCTTTTCTTGAAATTTGATAGATCGTCGTCATCGTCATCGCCGCCGCCGCCACCAATACCATCACAAACTATATAACTTGAAATACATCTAATAAATTTTTATTATTTTAAATATTGAATATTTGCCGCCGCCAATGAAAACCATGTAAAATATTGAATATTTGCCGCCGCCAATGAAAACCATGTAAAATACTATCGCAATCTATAAAACTACATCTAATGAAATTTTATTATTTTATTAAATATTGGATATTAATTATATTAATTATATATATTCTTAAAGTTCGATTATCCCTTTTCTCACAAATATAAACCTACATTTTTCATATCGCACGTTTAAAACTATGGATCATCACTTGTGTAACGCAGGTTAAAAACCATGGATCATCACATGTGAAAATTTGGAATTGGTGAAAATAATGAGAACTATATAACGGCCATTTTTATCTCTATAGCAAAGAATATGATTATTAGGAGAGGATAAAAGTATCAAAAGTGGCACATCTAATTAAATGGTTAATAACGTTTATTTATTTATTTATAATAAATATTACAATATATAATAAAATTGAAAATAGAAACGTAGTAAGAAAATAATAAATAATAAAAATATAATATAAAATTAAATTAAATATTTATTATTTTTTAAAATTAAATTAAAAAAATTTATTTTTTTAAATAAATTTCAATTTTTTATTCATATAATACGTAATAGAATGTGATAAATGTAAAATCTTGTATCCATCTATAACTAGTGCAACTAAATAGATCAAATGGTTGGTAAACGCTTTACAAATATAAAAATACATGCATCTCAAATTATTAAAAGTAAAAATGTATTAAAAAATAATAAATTATATATATATATATATATATATATATATATATATATATATATATATATATATATATATTTGTTACTCAAAATAATTTAGCAATCTATTTTATAGGTGGTTACTAGTGAATTTTTGTGGGATCATATTACAACTAGCACATTTGAATCTTGAATTTCTTAGTCTTCACAGTTTTCACAAAATTTTGTGGGACCAAGTCACAAACAAGATATGAACCTATATGAACCTTGGATCTTTTAGTTTTCAAAAATTTCAAGTTATCTTTATCAACAATTAAATTGCTCCACAAGAAAAATACAATATAATTTTATTTTAAATTGTTATTATTAAAAAATACATTATAATTTTATTTTAAATTATTATTATTATTAATTATAACATAATTAATATATAAATACATGCATTTAGATATTCACACCATTTTTAAATGAAAATATTTAATTTGTAAAAAAAATGTTACAATAACTAACTGTTTTAAAAAAAATTATGAATCGAAAAAGTAATGAGTTAACTACTTTAAAAAAAATCTCACTGTTTTGTATTTTATATGTGATTAATATTAAAAATATTTTAAAATATTTTATAAAAGAAATTTTTTACTCTTCCCCTGTTAATTATTATTATAATTAAATTAAAATTTTAAAACTTATAAATAAACACCCTTACCTATATAATTGAAAATCCTATTTAAAAAAAAAACATGATTTATCAAATTTTAAAATCCTATTCCAAAACAAATAAGCTTATCATCCTAATTAATAACATTATCTCTATAATTAAAAACCATAATTCAAAATAAACACATTTATCCACCTTTAAAATCCTATTTAAAAACCTAATAACATTATCTCTGTAATTAAAAACCATAATTCAAAATAAACACATTTATCCACCTTTAAAATCCTATTGCAAAACAAATAAGCTTATCATCATAATTAATAACACAAATAAGATTATAAACATAATTAACAAAAATACTCTGACACAGAAAACGTCTGGCAACTTAAATTTGACAGGATATTCAAGAAATCCTCCAATTATTTAAATTTCCCTAGGATATTCAATTTTTTCACCTCTGCTTATACGCTTCTGCTATCTGCTCGATCTGTTGTATGAAGTCATGGATGTAACTCTGCTGGCAACTTACTTAAATTTCATAGGATATTCAAGAAATCCTCTCCATATTTAAATTTCCCTACGATATTCAATTCTTTTCACCTCTGCTTATATGCTTCTGCTATATGCTCCAGCTGTTGTATGAATTCATGGATGTAACTGTGCTGACGTCCAGTATTGGTCACTATAATCTTGCGCGCCGCATCCACGTTTGATCGCAACTTCTTCCCCTCTTCTCCACCCAATACCATCCCCAGTGCTGTAGATATGTTTTCGCTGAGAAAACAGCCATCGTCTCCTCTCTCAATCTCTATCCCCGCCTTCAATTCGGCCACTATTTGTCGCGTATTCAAGCTCTGATCAAGCTTTACAGGCAAGAGGATGAGCGGCACTCCGAAGCTCAGCGCTTCCATGGCGGAGCTCCACCCGCCATGGCTCAAATACCCACCGACCGACGGGTGCGAGACGATTCGAACCTGCGGCACCCAGCCCCGGACTACCAGACCCTGGTCCCGTGTTCGAGTCTCGAAACCCTCAGGAAGGATCTCCCGCGGATCTTCACGAGCGCTGTCCAAGAATTGTGGAGTACGAAGCGACCAGAGGAACGGGTGCCCGCTCGCCTCCAAACCAAGAGCCAGCTGGTGGGATTGCTCTATCGAGAGAAACGTCTCGCTGCCAAACGACACAAACACGACAGAGGACGGCCTCTGCCGGTCCAGCCAATCCAGCAGATCGGAGCCCTCGCGGCTGTCTGAGTTGGGGTTAGATGCGGTCATGAGCGGGCCGACAGAGAGCACGGGAACTCCGATAGCACCTTGGAAATAACGAATATACTTATCTTCCTCTTTAAAGCAGGACTTCACGGCCACAGCCACGCATCCTTGCAAGCATTTAGCGATACGATAGGTCGGAATAACGTGCCCGGGTATTCCTTTATACATAACTAACACATCCCGTGCTTCATACGGCCTGAACGAGATCGCCGAACACGGAAATCCAAGCGGCGGAGACACCAGCTCCTCGGCGGTTATTTCGTGGTTCGAGACACGAGAAGGGTGGAGGGCATAGCTGCAGGTCGCCGGCGAATAGACCGAGAAATAGACAGCCGGTACGCGCATCTCAGCAGCGGCGCTCTGCGTCCAGTACTGCGCGAAGTCATGAACAACGTAGTCGGGCGAGAGTTGCCTGAGGAGACTTCGGAACGGCTTCTCCAGGCCGTCTATGGCTTTCTGGAGCGGAAACGCCATTTCTACGGGGATGTCTGCGGTGCATTCCGCCCCCGGAGTGAGGCCTTCCGTGGGCGGTAACGGCAGTTCCAGCAGATCGATACGGCCCGGCCAGTCCTGAAGTTGTAACGACGGCCTGATTCTGGAGATGTTAACGGGAGTGGAGAGAAAGGAGACTGTGTGGCCGTGGATTGCGAGTGCCTTTGAGAGCTGCAGAAAAGGATTAATGTGGCCCTGCGCCAGCCATGGAAACAGTAGAAAATGAAGACTCTTCCTTCCAGTCTGGCTATCCATGATCATCCCACAAGGCTTTTCCATTTTCCTTGAATCGTATCCCACATCTAAGCCGGCTGATGAATACTTTATATCTTTTGTATTTTCCTTGAATCGTGTCCCACATCTAAGCCGGCTGATGAATACTTTATATCTTGTCTCTCATCTAACCAAGATAAGGAAGACTAAATACAGGCAGCTGTTAAAGTCTTTTGTCTTACTTAACATAGCCACCTGTTTAAGCACTTAGTTTAAGTCTTTTGTCTTACTTAACATAGCCACCTGTTAAAGCACTTAGTTTCTTAATTCTTACATAAAGCAGCAAATGTTTTTATTTTCTAAGCGCAGCCACCTGTTAAAGCACCTGGTTTCTTATTTTTGACGCCGCTGGTTTGAATAATCCCCTGGTTTTGAGGAGGGATCAGTGGCCAAAAGTCTTTGATTACGTGAATTCATATACTTTCGGATCATTCCTATCTTTTACGCTCCTGGCCGTTTTCACATTCGAACTGTAAGGTCGAGTGATGCAATATCTCAAAAATATGGAATCCGTGATGTCATAGATCAAAACTACAAATAAACACTAAATTTCACATGAATCATTCTCAATTTATGTTGATTGCAATTTCAGGGAATGTCTAGGGAATCTGGCGGCCAGAAGAGAGGTGAATAGTTTGATCTCTCCTTACTATCTTATTCCAGGATATTCTGGAAAATTTATAAGCGTGTTACATTTTAATAATTATAGAAACCAAATCCAATCAAATTTGTTACTTTCTATTAATGATGTTATCACGGTATTTCTACGTCCGTAAAAAACATTAGAATACTCAAGTGTTTGAAATGGTATGGTAAAAATGGATTTACTATAGTTAAGAACTTTCAAGTATTCAAAATTTTGAAGTAATTTTGAAGTTTGACGGTTCTAATCTAGATTTTCAAAAAAATTTAACGAATTTTATCATAGTTTTGTGAAAATTTCTATTATTTTCCAAACTAATTTCAAAGTTCTTTAAACTAAATTGTTGTCACAGTAATCAACAAACTTGTTAATAAGGAACTAAGCATGGAAATGTTTAGATGATACCAATAATAAGAAACTAAAGAGATTTAAATAGCATGGAAATGTTTAGATGATACCAATAATATCATGTAACACTAGTATATATATAGAGAGTAGTACACTGCATAGTTACCAAATTTGAACTTAAATAGGAATTCCAATTCTATTCTATAGGAAAAAAAATAGACTACTTAAAATTCAGTTAGATCTTATAAAACTAAATTATTTTGAAAAAATTAAAAACCTTATATACATTTTCACTTAAATATATTTAATATTATATAATTTTATTAGAAAAACCATGTATATTTTTGGAAAAGTATAATAACATCAAATCAAAAATTTTAAAATAATTAATAACTTCATTATTAATTAATAATTAAAATCCAAATTTCTCATTGTAGATTTTGCCCTTCTAGTGCATCTTCTTGAAAGTGCACACTATTCATTCAGGGAAAAGCATTGGAATGTCCGAAGCATGGTTATCAAATTTGAAAAAAATACTATTGTGAAAATAAATGTGAAATATAAATTCAATACTAGAAAACATTGAAATTATATATTTTATAAATATTTATAAAAAAATTTATTATTTTTTATTATAGGAATTTAGCATTTCTAACAACTCAATTTATCATTTTTTATTATATTTTAATATAAAATTTACAGTTTTTCACAATGTAAATTTTTAATATGCAATTTATTGTTAGTATACTAGTTTAATATAGAAATTTTTATTAATTTTTTTACTAACAAAAATAATTATTAAATTAGATAAAAATTGTGATTTTTTAACCATTAATATAAAAATTTCCATTTTCAATTTTTATTATATTAACCATTTACTTCTTTACCAATTCCATCACACTTTAATTTTTTAAACCAATTTCTTATTTACCAATTCCATCAGAGTTTAATATTTTAAATTAGTTTCTTCTATACCAATTCCATCACAGTTCATTTTTTTCATTTTTTTTAACTAGTTTCTTCTTTACCAATTCCATTACAGTTTATTTTTTTAAACCAGTTTCTTCTTTACCAATTCCATCACAGTTTAAACAGTTTCTTCTTTACCAGTTTAATAATAATCCGTACCGAATTCGAATTAGCCAAATTTTCTGTCGAACTGGCGTATTTTCGAATATTTTTGGCCGATACGGCTGAACTTGTAACTATGGTACACTGTCGGTCCAATGAGGAAGA
The DNA here is from genome assembly GCA_034641835.2 of Pinus albicaulis. Classification (NCBI taxonomy): domain Eukaryota; kingdom Viridiplantae; phylum Streptophyta; class Pinopsida; order Pinales; family Pinaceae; genus Pinus; species Pinus albicaulis. The sequence goes on from CM076578.1 coordinate 81,545,800, forward strand.
GGTTTGCGGAACGAATTCTATTACATCTTGAAAGTTTGTTGCAGAGCACGTGGGATGGGTCGCTGGGGTGTGTTTGAACAAATTCTATTATTATTATATCGAGAAGGTTTATTGGAAGAAACGTGGAATCAGTGATCAAGTTTTACATCCTATACTATTCAGTGAATTGATGATTCGGACTTTGACTTTACAATAGGTGCTCCCAGCGCTGGAATTTGATGGAATACTTTTTTGAATTTTAAATGTATTTGACGGCTAGGGAAATTTTCCAGACGGGAAAAGTGACTAGTAAATAAAATTTGAAATCGTGTGTAAGGAGTTAAATTGACCATCGTAAATTTCAATGAGTGATATAGACAAAGATTCATAACCCATTGAGATTTTTGGTAGATCTATCAGAAATGTACATTTCTTGTCATGTTTTTTTGGTGAATAAAATGGAAATGAGTTTTTCATAAACACAAAAAAAAATACATAGAGATTGGAGTAGTGGCATTTTCTAAATAAAAAACATGGTTATACATTTTATTAAAAGAATTTTTGTCCCCAGAAGAATTTTTTGAAATATAACTATCTACAAATCTATTTCAAATTCATGAATTTATATAAAATAAGATATTAGCATGAAAAACAAATGACCGCCATCAAATTTCTATAAATTTGAAATTCTATACCTCAATGCTACCACCATATAATCTTGCTAATATTGCTAGTTTAATAAAATTTTACATTATTTATTAATCAATATAAAAAATCTATATTTTCCTATTTCAACATTTTTAAAAGATCATAATAATATGATTTAATATATAAAGCATGATATAATATAATATATTACAATTTTAATATATAACATATATTTATTTTATTATAAATATATTATTATTTTTATTATTATCTAATTTTTAAGTTACTGTCAAGCCAAAAACCAAATTGTTGTATGAGACTTTTTGTTTATGGGACAAGGGACTTTATTTTTATTATTATTCAATTTTGAGGTCACTGCCAAGCCATACACTAAATTGGTGTATGAGACCCTTTTGTTTGTGGCACAAGGGACCCACCTCCCAACAGTTATTTGACTACTAAGTTAAGTCTACAAAGATATATATACTCTACGCCATTTAGTTTTGAACCTATTACCAGAAAACACATGCTCTTAACCATTAATCCCACTCAAACTGTAGGCATATATATATATATAAAACGCGGTAAGGTTGTAGTATAGGAAATAATAACATATAAGAAAGAAGAGGTAGTAGAAACTTTCAAATCCAAATATCCATCTTGTGTAATTGATGCGGAACAACTTCTTCGTTATTAATTGCATGTAAGATGTTTTTTTCATAATGAATGAGACATTTTGGCCAAAGTACTCAAGACCTCTATATGACGAAATCTCCATGTTTATTTTTTTCTGCATGAAGGGTGCACTTGGATTTTATGACTAGGTTGGGCAGACTTCACCCTTCCACGAATGATTTGCTTCTATCACATTTACAATGTTGAAATCCTCTGATACTACTCCTAAAACTCTGACTCCGCTTTACAGCTAGAATTATTTAATGGAATAAAAACTTATCACTATGACATGTTGTACTTCATAAAAGACCACTAAGAAGCTTAAGTATGGTAAATCCACCTTCACTTGTCATTTGAACATAGAGTATATAGTTATCTTAATTGTTAATTTTATGGATAAGAGACATTTGGTCTTTTTTTAACCCTTGGGGATGATTAATTAATTACATTAATAAATGATCTACAATCATATTTCTATAATTCCAATTTGAACGACCAATATTCCACTTCTTTTTCGAATAACAAACATCATCAAGACCCAAAAGTAAGAAGAAAAAATTAGCTCATGACCAAGGAATCTAGCGACTTCTTTAAGGATCATAATTCAAGGCTTTAGTGCCTTTTAAAGATCATTTATTTTCCCATCAAATAAAAAGCAACAATCAAATTTTGTAGTGACAAGAATGGGAACAGATTTTAAATATAATGATCATATTTTCCCATCAAATAAAAAGCAACAACCAAATTTTGTAGGAACAAATTTTAAATTTAAAGATCATTTATTTTCCCATCAAATAAAAAACAACTATCAAATTTTGTAATGACATGAATGGGAACAAATTTTAAATGTAATAACTCTCTTCCCTAGTGACAGTATATTTTGGTTTTGAAAGGAAATTATTTCCCAATCTTTTAAATAATCGATTCCTCCCGAAGTGACCCTTTAGAAATACCTTTTTTTCAACTGATTGCAATAGGTAAGTGTCTTTTGTTTAGTATTTTCTTAGTCATTGAATTTAAGAGAAGAGGTAAAGAGACTACTAGACGAGAAAGAGCAGAGTGATTGAATGTCAAATGAAAATAACATTAAGGAATATCCTTTGATTTTCTCATGTGGGCCTTCTTCAACTGATGAGGTAGTAGGAACTTTCTCAGCTCCAACTCCTCCAGAATAAGCAGTGGAGAATTATGTTGAGTGAACTAATACTCATGGAATTCTAATGACTCCTTCCAATTGGAATATTTCTCTTCCCATAACTCTATCTCGGGCTATAGTTCTAGCTTTCTCTTGTTTCTGAATAAATTGTCTCTATATCGCTATTGTCTGTCTCTTTTTGAGTGCTTGCTTGAATCAATGAGATAATGTAGCTCATATGGAATCCAAAATCCTCGACTAACCCATTTTCTAAAGAGTCCTCTTCTTTTCTTAATTCTTCTATTTAGTCCTCCATAGCCTTTTCAACATTGTTTCCTTCTAAAAAATCATATATTATTGATAAGTCTCCATTCGTCTGCTTTTCTTCTTCCATATAATTCAGATCTAAATGAATGGAACTTAAGCTAAGCTTCGTGACATTTTCCAAATTTCATGATTTTTCATTGCACTTCTCATGTGTATCAAGGAAAATGGATTCCACACATTCAATTTTATGCCTTTTTAGGGCCTGTTGTAAGGTTGGAAGCTTCTCTTCACCATGTATCCTTTCTTCTGTATGCTTGACTTTGATAAAAAAAATTGTCATTGACCCCTTTAGATGTGCACAATTAATAAACTTTCCCCTTATGTCATGTTGACTAGAAAAAATAGATTTTTCATATTCAATTGTATGTTTCATATGTTTCTTTTCATCAAGCAGCATAAGAATTCTTGACAAGGGATCCCCTAATGCTGGAAAAATAGAGAGGTTGAAAGAGATGTGGATGTACCTAGAAATGATGAGGAAATGAGAGATGTAGAGGAACTTGTCAATTAGAATTTTGACCATACAAATAAAGTCACCATTTTAGTATTTTAATTTTTTTCATAAATATATATATATATATATATATATATATATATATATATATATATAGGGACAACATTTTACCCACAACAAGAAAAAAAACAAGAAAAACTATGTATATTTGAATGTATGAAAATTTAGATAAATTTTATTAAGTAAAATTTTAAAAGAATAATGGTTATAAACATTTAAAAAAAATTATTAAATAATTAGTTTAAATCATTATTATTTATCACAGGGATCAACTCTCTTTTCACTATAAAAGAGGTTTACATATCAAGACATTTGATCCCTCTTGGCTCTTGGTAGATCCAAAGTTAAGATTGATTTAGACTATCTTAATTCCCCCCTTTAAATAAACTACATTCCACATGAATACCATGGGTCAATACCATGGACTGTATTTTTAGTTTATTATTATTTTATTTATTTTTATTTTTTATTCTATTTTGATCTAGTTAAAATGTTCATTACATTATGTCAATTTTTTAATTTAATTTACTTCTATTTTTAATTTTCTGTAATTTGACAGAGTCAAAATGTTAAACATTACATTACAACATTTATATCATAATTTGTTGGAGAGCATAGTGACACAACAATGTAATATTTAAATATATAGATAGTTATTTTCCTTTTTTTATATTGTTTTTTATCCATGTAATAAAAACCATGTATTTTTGGAATAAGAAAATAGTTGTAACAAAAATAATATAGAACAAGAAAAACTATGTATATTTGGATGTATGAAAATTTAGATACATTTATAAGCAAAATTTTAAAAGAATAATGGTTATAAACATTTAAAAAATAATTTTATTAAATAATTAGTTTAAATCATTATTATTTATCAAAGGATCAATTCTCTTTTCACTTTAAAAGAGGTTTGCATATCAAGACATTTGATCCCTCTTGGCTCTTGGTAGATCCATAATTAAGATAGATTTAGACCATCTTAATTCCCCCCTTTAAATAAATTACACTTCACATGAATACCATAGGTCAATACCATTGACCCATGGGCTGTATTTATAGTTTATTATTATTTTACTTAATTATTTTTATTTTTTATTGTATTTCGATCTAGTTAAAATGTTCATTACATTATGTCAATCATTTAATTTAATTTACTTTTATTTTTAATTTTGTGTAATTTGACATAGTCAAAATGTTAAACATGACATTACAACATTTCTATCATACTTTGTTGGAGAGCATAGTGACACAAAAATGTAATACTTAAATATATAAATAGTTATTTTCTTTTCTTTTTTTTATATTGTTTTTTATCCATGTAATATAAATTAATTGGTTTGTGTGGACTTTAATTTTATGATATAAATTTTATTGAAAATAAAAATTTAATGCTTATATACCCAACAATTTAATGTTTATGTGTTTTACAATTTTTTTATTCATTAAATTAATTTATGTAAAATCTAGTTTTGTTAAGTTATTGATTTAAATTATATTTAAAAATTTGAAATTATAATCTAACAAGTTTTTAATAACAACATTTTAACTTAAAAATCACCAAAACCTAAATTCAATCTTACTTACTAGAAAGAAAAAAAACTAACATGATAAAAAATATATATAAAACTATTTATTTGTGAATCTAATGAGCTAAAACATTTCAATCGTCTAACATTTGATCCAATGACTCTAACATGAACACAGTAACAACTAGAAGAGTTATTTTCAAATAAAAACACCTTACAACATAAATATAGCATTTAATTAATTTATATTTATATTTTAAATTTAAAAATTGCTTTAAATTTTTTATTATTACTCTAAATTTATATATATATATATATATATATATATATATATATATATATATATATATATATATATATATATATAAACGTGCTACATGAACATTCCTTGTGCGCTATGAAAACTCACCTTCTACCCTTTTACTTGGAATCTTCTGAACACGTGAGATGTTATAAGCATGTCTCACAGCCTTTTATGTTCCAAGAAAGATTTGATGTTGTTATTTCATGTAAATTGAGATATACATAAATCAGCTGGTTTAGGTTATATATATATTAATTGAATTTAAATTGTATATGTAAGATAATTCATTAAATTTTTATTTGATTATATATATATATATATATATATATATATATATATATATATATATATTATTTTCTTAAATACATACTAATAAATATACTAATTGAACTTGCACTGTATCCTTATGATAATTCTTGCCGGAAAATTAATAATTTGAGAACTGTATATGTACAAATTGATTTGAATTACCATCATTTTGAGTTCTAATTTATGAATTGTATCTTTAAGATAATTCCTGCCATAAAATTAACAATTTGAGAATTGGATATGTGCAAATTGATTTGAATTACCGTTGTTTTGAGTTTTAATCTCTAGTGTTTCATAAAAACATTAAGCATATTCATACACAGTTTCACTTTGTCAGGGAGAAAGTTTAGTGAACAGAAATCCATGTCACTTTATCAGGTAGAAAGTTCAGTCAAAAGAAATCCATGTCCAATATTGTAATATATGTGATAATATTAATGATATGTTTACTAAGCCTCTTGGTAGAATTAAATTTGAATTGTTTAGGCAAATGTTAGAAATATTTGTGAACCCTTTCTCCATTAAGGGGGAGTGTTGAAGATAATAAAGAAACTTAATTAGAGAAATTCAATTCACCAAAACCTTAAATTATGAGTTTGTTCCTATTTCTTAGGTATTGGTTCTAACTTCCCTATAACCATGTAAACTATATATTTTTTGTATTGTAATGAGAATGTAGAGTGACCATGCATCCCTCCTGGTGTAGTCTTTCATTATAGAGCTAACTAGTATTGCTTGATAAATTGATTCTGCCATTTTTATCTAACATGACTCCAAGACTCCAAACCTTACAAAATATCACTTTTAAAAATTGTTTTAATTAGTTATAAAACTAATTCCTAAATAATTAGGAAAATAATTTTCTTTTAAAAAAATATTGAAATATTTTAAAAAGCCAACATGTTTGGAACCATGTAATGTTGGAATATCTAATTCCTACTTGTCTTCAGTTAGAGTCTATTCCTATTTGTTAGGTTAATTCCTAGTTTGGTGTGAGGTTGAGATATTCTCTCAGCTAAATTATTGTGCGTCTAAGATAGCTTATCTATCTTGAGACTGTACCTCATGCATATATATGTAACTTGATCTGATTAATGTAATAGAGCTTGTATGCTTAGTTTCTAAGTTGGTATCAGAGCCCGTTTGGGCCTGGCCTTGGCCCCTCGTGGGCTGAGGGAAATAGCAACTAGAGAGTTTTTTGGGTTTGTCCATCTGAGAAGGAGTGTTGCCTACCTGAGGAGCGACTAGCAGCATTCGATTTTTTTGATTCGGAGCACATCTTAGTGGTGGAGCTTAGAAGGCTATTGTGTGGAGCCGAGCCGTGGCTATGCAAGTTGCTGTGTTAGCGTTAATACACAGAGCCATGATCTGTGAATGCCGAGAGGCCGAATTTGCTGAGTGCGACCATGAGTTGGAATGCTGTGAACTCGAGCCGACAGTGATTGCCACTCATCTGCGTGGACCGTTAGACCATTCTACGCAGACCAGACCTGTAAGAGAATACAAATGTTGTTGGATACATAACTACCATGAGCTTGAAGCAGGCCATGGAGCTGTGTGGAGGCATGCTGCCTTTCAGGTACATAGGCACTTGTGAATTGTTGTGTTGGATTTGTGTGGTCTGAGCAACTTGATTGTTGGGTAGATCGTTGTTGCGTGGATCGATATGCAGATCGAAAACTGGTGAGCATTGTTGCATGAAAAAATTGGAATCAAGTCGGATCTGTGTTATGCGTGAGTACCTCTCCTGTGATCGGGGTTCAATTTTTTGGTTGCCTCGGGGAAGACAATGAGAAAAACTGTACCTACCCTACCTTACATGGAATTCGCGAAGAGTCGAAATATGAATCACACATATGTGAGCCGATTCTGTGAAGATTTCGTGTAAAATCTGTAAGTAATTTACTTGAAATATGTTTTAATGAATCCATTGCATGGCATCGAGGTTTGATTGATCATCTACACGGCCGGGCTCTGAAGAGACCGAATCGTCCGCGGCTAGATTATCTGAAACAATTTATGCACGCGTTGGTTAGGGGGGTCCAAGAGCCATCTTGCAAACACTGTATAGGGATCGTAGGGTTTTAGTTCGTGGAATGGTGATTGCAGTAGTGGAGACTGACATTTCTATTGAGATTTGCAGTCAGAAGCATGGCATTATTAACCTGAAAATCAATCATCACTGAGGGGCTTCGAATTCTCGCCAATGTTGGCAGTCGCGTGTGGTTGTAGTCCTGTTCAGTCGGATCAAATATTTTTTTATTAATGTCACCAATGTAATATCTATAATCTATGATCATTCTCATGTAAGATTTGTGCAGAAAATGGCTCGTAAGCCTCACAAGAGACAAAAGAGAGATGGTTTAGATCGATTGCTGCAAGTCGTGGAGCAGCATCTGAAGGTTTGTTGGGTGTTGGTACTGGATCGAGCATCGTTCAAAATCTCCATTGGAGAATTGAAATTCGAGCGACTTGCATGTCTGTTCATGATTGCTTCTGCCTATGCGTGGAGCTAGGCAGTGTGAGTGAGGGTGGACCCTGGTTAAGGAGGCGTGAATCCCCGGATCTGCTGTGAATTTTGCGTTCGTTGGTGCCAGGAAACGAGGTTTGAGGATCTCTCAATGGTAGTGCTGCTGTGTGTCATGTATGTCTTGATGCTGCAATACAGTTGCGTGAGTTGAGTGGGATTTGAGCAAATGTGTTACTGTTTTGGAGGTTGGACAGCCGACAGTCCACTCTGCAGTGGACAATGAAGGCAAGAAAAAAAATGCTTGGTTGTATCAGAGAGCAGGGCAGATCTGCGTAATCAACTAAGTATGAAGTGATTGAATTGAACAGTGTAGGATTGGGCATATTAAAAACAAATCCATAGTTGCTTGTGAATTTTGTGTCGAGTTGCAGCTGAAGAGAATTAGATTTCCAATGTTGTGGACAGATGGAGTCTGCGTATGGAGGTTGCTAGTGTTGATTTATGCAAGTGCGGATATGCTACTATGTTTGACGTGGAGTTGCTTAGCTAAGAGTATAGATGAGCATTGATTTGTAGGCTTTCTGGGTCTTCTGCAGGTGTCAGAAGAGGTGTGGAATCTTTGATATGATTATGCTTCTATACAGATGAAACTAAAAAGTTCCAACATATTTGCTTTGGTGAAAAAAATTGTCTTCGTGAATTATTTTTCTTTCATGTTGAGACCGGTCAACTTAACATGTAAATGAATTTATTTAAATCTGGTTAAAAGAATTAGATGCTGTTGTGACATTTAGCTTGGAAAACTAGCGTCGTGAGTGTGAATCTATGTTGGAATTTGCCATTCCAACAATAGACAAATTTATTTGCAGGAATGATTTACTACCAAATATGATGAAGACATGACAATGAAATGGCATCTAAGGATAGTGGTTGGAGCTACATCAGAGATTGGAAGATGATTGAGTTGGTGTGTGTCGAGTGTGATGGAAACAGATCTGCATGTTCAAGTGGGAGGAGATTAGCCTGGCAATAGTTCTTCGTTGTTGCAGCCTGATAACCAATGTAAGAAGGCATGTTTGGAAGTCTCTTGTGTCAGCACCAGATGTACATTGACGATGATGGAGAGCTGAATATGGTGCAATGAGGATGGATGTTTTGTGGGTCAGTTGCATTACTGTGGCGACATTATTGCAGATCCAACTTGTGTGTCGTTGCATGCTGTAGAGAAGAGCTGGTAAGCCTTAATGGCTTGTGGCCCCTTTGTGGCTGGAAAGCCTTCGTGGCAGTGATAAGCCTGGGTGGCTGGAGAGCCTTCATGGCAGTAATAAGCCTTTGTGGTTGGAAAGCCTTCGTGGAGGTGATAAGCCTTTGTGGCTAGAGAGCCTTTGTGGCGGTGATAAGCCTGGGTGGCTGGAGAGCCTTCATGGAGGTGATAAGCCTTTGTGGCTGTGATAAGCCTTCGCAGCTGTGTTGAGCCTTCGTGGCTGTGATAAGCCTTCGCGGCTATGTTGAGACTTCCTGGCTGTGGTGAGTATTTGTGGCTGTGATAAGCCTTGGTGGCTGAGTTGAGCCTTGGTGGCAATATTGTATCTCCTCAAGGCTGAGCGCCTAAGCGGTGGAGGTGAATTAATGCTTGTCGAAATGTGAACTAGCAGGCAGGTGAAAGGGTGTTGCTCATGCATGTTCATGAAGCAACGTCAGTTGTCAGTGATCTGGTAGGGATCAAATCGAAGACAACGTGCAGTGTATGATCTTGGATCTGCTCACAACAACAAGTGTGGGCAGTGTTTTGGTGAACTGAAATTCGAGGCAGGTTGTCCGCAACAGTGAATGGCGTGGCAATGTGTTGAACGTTTACATGCCAGTTTTTTCTTCATGGATATTTTATTATTGTCATGGTTATTGCTTGTGCTTATATTTTCATTTGGTATTGTTTTTTATTTGGTATGGGTAAATCTTGGAAATTTGTGTAAATATTGAGATTTGCGACCTTAATATGATGTCATTTTGTTAGAATTCGCAACTATAATTGATGACAAGTAAAACATGGTGACCAAGACCAGCTTGCTAAAGTAAAATGCCAAAGACTCAAAAGTACAAAGCCAAAATAATGGTGTGTTCCAGCATATGAATAGTGCAGTGTTTGTAGAGGTGAATGGTATGGTGAACGACAAAGGAGGATGGACAATCAAGTTTTGTGTGAGTTTCTTGGAATAGACTCATGACCATGAGTATGAGTCACATTTTGAAAATATACATGTCATTTATTGTTTGTACGTGTTGTAAGACCTAGAGAGGCATGCATACCCCTTTGTTATATGTTCCCTCTGTCAAAGATTTTTAACACCCTGGAAGAGTGCGTCATGCGGGATGGATACACTTGGGTGGGCCATATTGGTCTTAGACTCCATAAGGTGAAATTTTATATCAAGGGGGAGTTAATCGAGAGGTTGGATGAACCATGTATGTGAAGGACTTCCTAGTAGACTGGTGGTTGCAGCGGTTGGAACCCATGTATTTCGGTAGATGGTTGTTCCTTTATATCGACATCTACAAGTAGTCATTGTAGATTTTGCAGATAGATATTGAGACAAGTAGTAATTAAGGGGGAGTGTTGGAATTTCTAATTCCTACTTGTCTTCAGTTAGAGTCTGTTCCTATTTGTTAGGTTAGTTCCTAGTTTGGTGTGACGTTGAGATATTCTCTCAACTATATTATTGTGCGTCTAAGATAGCTTCTCTATCTTGAGACTGTACCTCATGTATATATATGTAACTTGATTTGATTAATGTAATAGAGCTTGTATGCTCAGTTTCTAAGTCATAATATAGTTCATCAACAAATAAAAATATTGAATATGTTAATCAAAATCATTCAATATATAATACATAGATTCAATGGTCAATGAAAAACAATTACTAAAAGTGAGCTCTCAAGGATTTGAAATAATTAAATAAGAAAGATATCATCATTTTAACATTAATTATATATATAAATACAATGCCTCTCTGAAACAAAACTTGGACACTTTGAAAATTTTACAATACCCACATTATAAATGTTTGGACCCCTAAATCGAAATAAAGTGGGTGTGGGGCCCCATGGAAAACTACTTTTCGCCCTTGGGACCACATTTCATAATGGTTTAAGGAAAGTCAAGGAGGGTGTTCTCGAAATCAATTGAGGGCGTTGATCTTTGGTAATGGTTTTGAAAAACCATTCCTCACCTTCACGCAAGTGGTTAAACTCAAATGGGTAATGAGCTGTCGATTACTGTCAGATCTGAGAATGATAAGTCGTGGACCGTTGATCTCTTCATTTCCATAATGTATGACTCTTACAAAATGTGGGCCTTCAAATGAACATTAATACCACAAGCCCATCAATAAAGTTCACCGCCTCAATGACCAATTGATTTTGAAGTTTCCATATCAAAAATATTTAATTTAATGACCATTGCTTCATTGATTCAAATCAAAACTTCAAATGTATGTTGCGGGAATAGAATGATAACATTGGGTAGGTTTTCGATTTTATTCAACTCCTCATTGACACGCCCTTTCCTGAAGTGTGTCACACATTGTTCACATAATTAGTGTTTAGGAGTTTGCATTGATTCGGGCCTCTTTCACATATAATTGTGTAGTGCAAACTATCGGCCCTCTAGTGGGATTCTTCTTTCGGTGCCTTGTACTGGCTCTCGCTTCGCTAGATGTGATAGAGGATAATTGATGTCATTCGATAGCATATGTATATAATGTTGGCTAGGGCCTCGAGCCAGAAATTTTAAGTGAAGAACCTTTTACCCTTTTTGGCCAATTTTTTTTTTTAAATTTTAATCTAAAAAAAATGATAAAAATATAATATTTGATATAAATGGCTTCCATAAAAATGTTCCCTTTTTCAAATGTTTCTACTTTATAAGATGGAGTCCAGAAGTATTCCATCATCATTAGAATGCCTTCCTTTTGTAAATCTACTAACAAATATTAATAGGTGTTATTAAACTTTGGGAATTTGATCATGTGCTCGAGTTCTTTTTAATATACATCTGTAAAAATCTTTAACTACAACACATTAAATAAACAAAATGGTCACATTTGATATTTAGTTTCTAAAGAGAATTATTTATTATCTCACAAGAATATATTTAGAGTAGCAAAAGAAGTAGGAGGAGACCCTCTTAAAACAAAAATCTCATGTACAATGGTTGAAAGGAGAACAAAATTCAAAATTCTTCCATATATCAATAGTGAAGTGATAACATAACAACATGATATTTTCCCTCTCCTCTGAGAAAGGGAAATGTTTGGTGTGACATGCAGAGTTGGAGAAAGAACTTGTTTCCAACTATCACTCCCCACTAACAAATCTTACTCCTAACATATCAACCGCTATCCAAAGAGTTATTCACATATTCCAAACTTAATCCAACCCAAAATGAAGCTCTGATGCAAGAAATCTCATTTGCATAAGTAGAGGAGGAAGTGATGGCAATGCCAAAGACCAAAGCTCCAAGACCAAACGAATTCAAAACATACTTCTTTCAAGCATGTTGCTCTTTCTTAGGTCTAGAGGTTCAAGCTCTAGTAAACGAATCTTGCCACTCACAAACAATATGCCCTGGTCATAATAATACTCTTATTACGTTAGTCCCAACTTTGATAGAGGGGGAAAGACCAACGGTTTTAGACTAATCTCTCTTTGCAATTTTGTTTATAAGATAATATCAACGGTCATTGTCAATTGTTTAAAACTTGTATATATATTTTCTCTAGAGAGGAGCTAAGAAAGAAAGAAAATGCTCATTGGCCACTTGGGACAAACACTGCATCCGCAAGTTGGCCATGGGCTTGGGCTTAAGAGACTTGGAGATGCTTATCAAGCAAATGGGGGCTAAGCTTTAGTGGAGGTGGCTTCAAGGAGGCAATCAACTATGGAAACGCATTTGGAATATGAAATCCTATCAAACCTCTTCTTAGTTGAATAATTTAAGAGATATAGAATATACATTAAGCTCCTTTATATAGGATTTGGCATGCGAAAATAAAAGTCTCATTCAAAATCATGCCTTCTAGGAGATCAGGAATGGTTGCAAAATACTCTTTTGGAAAGAAGTTGGGCAACAATTTCCCCACCCAGGGGACTGCGAGGAATTCAAGTGCTAGAGGACTTTACATTAACTCAACAATGTACCATAGTAGAGTATTTTTGGAAACCTTCCCCCCATTCCAATTTATGTAGAAGGTGGAAGATGGCAGAGGATTGGCTTAAGCACCCAACAATGACAGCATGGCCTAATTTTACTTAGGAGTTGCAATGTCATAAAAAATCCATTGATCAATGCCATGATAAACTCCATTGGGGATACCATACTAAAGGAATTTTTACACTTGAAGAGGCTTACTTATTGATGGTTGGTCACCATGAACTTCAAAGGGAACCCCTATGGAAAAACATTTGGATGCATGAGGACTAGAAAGCTAATCAACCTGAATAAAATCGAAAACCTACCCAATGTTATCATTCAATTCTCGCAACATACATTTGAAGTTTTGATTTGAATCAGTGAAGCAATCGTCATTAAATTAAATCTTTTTGATATGGCAACTTCAAAATAAATTGGTCATTGAGGTGGTGAACTTTATTGAGACACACTACCCTGAGCATGTGGTATTAATGTTCATTTCAAGGCCCACATTTAATAAGAGTCATACATTATGGAAATGAAGAGATCAACGGTCCATGACTTATCATGCTCAGATATAACATTAATCGACAGCTCATTGCCCAATGGAGTTTAACCACTTGCGTGAAGTTGAAGAATGATTTTTCAAAACCACTACCAAAGAGATCAATGCCCTCAATTGATTTCGAAAACACCCTCCTTGACTTTCCTTAAACCATTATGAAATGAAATGTGGTCCCAAAGGCGAAAAGTAGTTTTCCATGGGGCCCACACCCACTTTATTTTGATTTATGGGTCCAAACATTTATAATGGCCGTAGTCTAAAAAAATAACAGAATGACCCAGAATCTGGCAAAGATTTTGAAAAAATTTGGCAAATATTTATCATGATCTTGTTTATAGTTGTTAAATTTCAATATTTTGGGTGTCGTAACGGTTTTTGATAGTTTTGAATCCATTTCCACTATCAAAATGCAATTCAAACACTCCAACTACCTGATTTTTTGAATTATATTTTACCGGATTCTAGCAACATCTGGCCTATTCTGTATGCTGAGCAGACAACTCCTTTATAATGTGGGTATTGTAAAATTTTCAAAGTGTCCGAGTTTTGAAGGCATTATATATATATGTTAGAATGATATCTTTGTTATTTAATTATTTCAAATCCTTGAGAGTTCACTTTTATTAATTTTTTTTCATTGACCATTGAATCTATGCATTATATATTGAATGATTTCGATCAACGTATTCAATATTTTTATTTATTAATGAACTATATTATGTGGTTCGAAACATGTTGGATTTTTAAAATATTTAAAATATTTTTAAAAGGAAAATTATTTTCATAATTATTTACAAATTAGTTTTATAAATAATTAAAAACAATTAGGTTGGGGAAATAAAAGTTTAAGAGTGATATTTTGTAAGGGTTCGGAGTCTTGGAGTCATGTTTGATAAAAGTGGCAGAATCAATTTATCAAGCAATACTAGTTAGCTCTACAATGAGAGACTACACCAGGAGGGACTGCGTCTGCAGGTCGCTCTACATTCTCATTACAAGACAAACAATATATAGCTTACATGGTTATAGGGAAGTTAGAACCAATACCTAAGAAATAGGAACAAACTCCTAATCTACGGTTCTGGTGAGTCGACTCTCTCTAATTAAGTTTCTTTATTATCTTCATCACTCCCCCTTAATGGAGAAAGGGTTCACAAATATTCCTAACATTTCCCTAAAAAATTCAAATTTAATTCTACCAAGAGGCTTAGTAAACATATCATCAACATTATCACATGTATTACAATATTCGACATGGATTTCTTTTGACTAAACTTTCTCCCCGACGAAGTGAAACTGTGTATCAATGTGCTTAGTGCTTTTATGAAGCAACATATTATTTTCAAGTTTGATGGAGCTTTTGTTATCAAATCTGATAATTGTTCCATCTTTTTGTTCTTCTCTAGAATCCCGGAGAAGTCCCCTCAACCAAATTGCTTCGCATGTCGCTGCACACATTGCTTGATACTCAAATTCCGTTGAAGAAAAGGATATTTTGTTCTACTTTTTGCTGCTCCTTGTAATGACCTCAAACCCAATTCTAAATGCATAAATTGTTATGGATCTCCTGTTATCTACATTTCCAGCCCAATCAGAATCTGAAAAACCTGTCAATTTAACATCACAAGAATCAGTATATTTAATGCCAAAGTCTAAGGTTCCTTGAAGATACCTTAAGACGCCTTTCACTGCAAGCCAATGGATCTCAAGTGGCTTGGACATAAATTGGATCAATCCACTAACTACATAAGCCACATCTATTCTAGTAGTGGCCAAGTAGATTAAATTACCAACCAACTATCTATACAATGTTACATCTGCCTCCTTTGAACCGTCATCATTTTGAAGTTTGGTATTCTGTTGTAATGGCACTACTACAACTTTGCTTTGATCCATCCTGAATTTTTTTAGTAGATTCCTGACATACTCACCCCGTGATAGAAAATTCTTTCCTGAATCTCTCCAGATTTCAAGACCCAAATAGTAGCGTAGCTCACCGATATCTTTCATCTCAAACACTTGTGACATATTCTCTTTGATTTATTTTTCATCAACATTTCTTGTAATGATAAAATAATCTACATATAAATAAATCAAAATAATTCACCCCTCTTTATCAAACACAATATACATATTAGTATCATTTTTTCCTCTTTTATAACTGTGTTGCAAGAAAAATGAATCAATTTTATCATACCATGACCAGGGACCCTGTTTTAGTAGACATATAATGATTTCTTCAATCTACACACTAAATATTCTTTCCTCTATTTAAAAAATCCCCCAGGTTGCTCTAAATACACTTCATCTTTCAACTCCCCATTTAAGAAAGCAGATTTTACATCTAACTGGTGCATCATCCAGTGATGTTTAGTAGCTAAGACAATTAAAATTTTGATTGTATTTATTTTAGCTATAGGGGTGAAGGTTTCCTCATAGTCTATACCTTCTTTCTGCGAATACCCCTTTGCAACCATCCTATATATATATATTTATCTATGTTCCCATCTGCTTTATATTTGGGCTTGTATAGCCATTTGCAACATATGGTTTGTTTTTTCTCAGGAAATTCGACTAAATCCCAAGTTTTTGTTTTTAAGTATTGATTCATATTCTTCTTCCATATTCTTCTTGCTATGATACCATGATAAAAATGGCAGAATCAATTTATTAAGCAATACTAGTTAGCTCTACAATGAGAGACTACACCAAGAGGGACTGCATCTGCAGGTCACTCTACATTCTCATTACAATACAAACAATATATATCTTACATGGTTATAGGGAAGTTATAACCAATACCTAAGAAATAGGAACATAATCCTAATCCAAACTTCTGGTGAACCAACTCTCTGTAATTAAGTTTCTCCATTATATTCAATAATATTTCCTTTGTAACAATGAAATCTCTCTGAAATGAAAGAACTTAAAGCAATTTTGTTTCCATCTTTGGGGTTAATTTAAGCCATTGTTTTTTCTCTTGTGTTCAACATTCATTTATGTTTTTTCCTCTCTTAGATAATGTAAGATGCAACTGGTTGTTTCAATTTATTTTTTCATGAATTTACTGAATTGTACTCATGTTATTTAAACTAAAAAACCTTAATGAAGCGCTCCACATCCAGGAACTCATGCACATATTCTCATTCTTCCATTATTATTTCTACAGAAGTTTAGTTCCACATTCTTAACTTTTTGTATTAAAATTTGTCTTTTTTATTTCTCTTCAAACATCTCCTTTGATACAAAGACCCTACAACCATCATAGTTGTTTGGCCATTCTATTTTGGAGGCTAAGGTTTCATAACTATAATATTTTTTGCAATCCCTCATGGCCTATCACTCTGGCCACTGTTTTTAACAATTTTCAGCAATCTTTAGATGTCCCGGGAAATGGTTCCCTTACAACTAGGAATTGTATCTGGGAAACAACATCAAATTGACGTCATTGTTGGGGATCAAAGAAACAGAGGTATATTTCTCTAGGTAAGGATATATATTTCTTGATGGAGAAAAATATTTAGATATCAAAGATTGTTTTTTAATCATTCATCTGGTGACTCTGCTGGAAAATAATTTATTGAAGAGAAAAAAATTTCTGACAGAAAATGAAGAAGCACAAAGGAAAGACCTAGTATCGTACGTTGAAATTTTTTAAAAAATTATTGTTCTTTGTTATGAGTTCTATCATATATTTTCTCGTACATGTCAAGAGCGTTGTTTCATATCTTGTATACTCTGACTAGTCCAAACCCTCAACAATGTATTTTTCCTTGAGAAAAGAACATTTATATTCCTATTGTGTGGTAAATCTTGATGATGTTCTTTCTTTCGAATCAAATGAAAAAATCATGTTTGCATTACAATCCCTCCTTAAAATCCGCAATCTTGTCAACTTGAACATGAAAATTTTGGTTCACATCTCCTTTGACAGTCACTGTGATCTCTTCTAAACAACCCTCTGACATCCAATCCAAAATTTGGGAAATTTTTAAGCCCCTTAAGTTGTCACTTGTTCTTCATGGTTACCCTATGAGATGTTTTAAATATTTGCCTCATTTTAGTGGAGAATTTTGTATTACAATCGAGAAGCATGTGTTGACCTTTGAATAACTTTTGGTCAGGTTTGAAATTGTTCACGAGGATGTAGTTTTGAGACTATTTTGTAATTGCATTAAAGGGGTATTCCCAATAATAATTTCAAAGTTTAAGGCCAATTTCAATTGTTTCATGGCCATAATTTCGAGATATTTTCCTAAGGTATTGGGGTGAACAAAAATATCATGAGAAATATCTTTTTGAATTGTATGCAATCCATAGGAGAAGTATTGAAACAATAATAAAATTTAAGAGGAGGTTTGAAAAGTTCTACTTCAACATGCCCAAAGAAATTTTCCCTCCTGAAGTTGTTGCTATGGTATACTGTTCAGTAGCTCTTCATCCTAATAGAGCATTTTATCTCAGGGAGATGAGACCTTGTACTCTGGAGCAGATTTTTAGTGTTTCCCAAGAAATTGAGGATAACCTCTCAGCCTATGGGAAGCTTTCAGATCAAGATATGTATATAAATCTAGAAATAATTTAACAAGAGAAGGAATCTAAACAACGATCATCATATTTGAATCTAAATTATTCTTCTAATTCTACACTTTGCAAATTAGATTTTTTTGAAGTAGATGATTTCCCTTTTCATAAGATAATGAATTATATTGACATGGTAGTTCTTGAAGAAAATTTTGTTGAAATTGGTGGTGTATACTTACATTATACAAAGCACTTCACTGACAATAGTGAAAATTTTTGAGTTCTTGGCAAAAAAATTTCACATCAATAATTTGTTGAACAAGAAAGCATGCCACCTTCTCCAAATTCTTATATTCATATTAATTGTGCCTATGTGGAAGTATGTGAAATTTTGAAATTGGAATATGCAAACATATTTATGAAACAAAAACCTTTTTATTTGTTTGTGCGAAGAAATTAGTTTTTATATAGCCCCAAGTTGAGGAGTCAAATAGTGAATGTTGTTGCCCTGTTCAAGAAGATACATGTCAATAGATTGTTCATGAGAGGGAGGTAGCTAAAATTTTTTCTCATCAATTTTATGATACAAAAGTTGACTATATGGCATCTTTATTTTGTCAGCAACAAGTATCAATTCTAGGGTATGTATCAAATTTTATGTCTTAGGATCTCATGTGGTGCATGGCTATTTTTATTTTTAGTTTTCAGGATGGTACCATTGGAAGGTTTACTTCACTTGAAGGAATCCCACCATACATATAAGTAGGAACCTATACATAAATACTATTAGGCGTTGAGCATTTTATTTTCAATTACAAATTTTCGGTTCATTTTTCCAGTTGGTAGATAAGGAAAGTAGTCCCAGTTGAAACAAGTTTTGAGATATTTCAGATTTCAATTTTCAGACTTGAGTTTGAATTCATGCCTAATAGAGGTAAATGGTCTACAGTTCTCAATTCTTTTCATGAAAATCATTGTCCCCGGCTAGAGCCAATATGTTGTAGCTAAAATTTTCATAGCTAAATGTCAAATATCTTAAAATAAAACTCCAACACAAGATACAATTTGTAGGGTGTAATGACACATGTAAATATTTGTTGGAAACTTTACAAAGGGAAGACATTCTTGGTTTTTTGGAAATTGATGAGAATTATGGAATACTTCTTGGCTCCATCTTGTATAGTAAAGATGTTTGGGAAGGGGAACAATTTTATGGAAGCCATATCAAATATTATATTTGTACATATTTTTTTATTAAAAACAAAAAATGATTTTTGTCCAAAAAATGGGTTAAGTTCCTCACTTAAAATTTATTCTCGAGGCCCTAGCCAACACCATAGACATATTTTATCGAATTCCATCAATTATTATCTATCACAACTATCAAATCCATCACCAATACAAGGCACCAAAAGGAGAAGCCCACGAGAGGGCCAATATTTTGCACAATGCAGTGATATGTGAAATGGGCCTATATCAATACAAACTCCTAAACACTAATTATGTGAAAAATGTGGGACACACTTCATGAAACAGTGTGTCAATGAGGAGTTGAAAAAAATTGAAAACCTTCCCAATGTTATCATTTGATTCCCGTAACGTACATTTAAATTTTTTATTTGAATCAATAAGGCGATGGTCATTAAACTAGATCTTTTGGATATGCAAACTTGAAAATCATTTTTTCATTGAAGGTAGTGTACTTTAGAAATTTATTATGACATATGGAGACAAAAGACCTTGCACATGTGGTATTAAAATTCAATTCAAGGCCCAAATTTCACCAAGAGTCATACATTATGGAAATGAAGAGATCAACGGTCCACAACTTATCATGCTTAGATATGACGGTAATTGAAAACTCATTTCCAATGGAGTTCAACCACTTGCGTGAGGTCAAGGAATTTTTTTTTTAAACTACTATCAAAGAGATCATTGTATGCAACCATCTCACAAAATAGAAGAAAATATAGATCAATGGCTTAAAAATTAGCCTCTTCGAGGGGAAACCTCATTTACATTACATACATGAAAAATTCTTGGATGATACAAATATAAGACCTCCTTGGTATTTATAAGAGTCTAAGGGATCAAAATATAATCAGATCCTATAGAACAACAATAATGTAAGGGCACAATAATAAAAATAGTTGGCTTCTATGGGGCACAACAATAACAACATGGGGGATATATGGGCACAACAATAATAATAGGGGGCTACAATAACAATAACAATAAAGGGAATACATTAGTATTATAGGGACCTAACATGCCACTCTTCTTCAAAAAAGTGTTTTCCTCAACGCTTGAGTAGTTCCAGATGCTTATGTATAAAATTCTCATCCACTGGTGGAATCATCAGCGGGCAAGTTATTCCACTTAATGATATACTCTGAAATTAATTGATTCCGTATTTATCAGGTTCTTGTTTTCGTGACTAATTTAGGCTCAAATATTTTTTTTCTTCTTTCTCAAGTTCTGGTAACATTGTTTGAACCAGGGGCTTTTCAATGATAACCTTCTTTAAGCATGAAACATGGAAAACTAGGTGTACTAAGGAAGATGCAGGAAGCTCCAATTTGTATGCCCTAGTACCAATATTTTGCAACACCTTGTAAGTGTTAGTATGAATCTTTCGTCGTAAAAGATCACTTTAGCTATGCATAAAAAATAGCCCTAACATCGATTATGGCTGCAAAACAACTTTAATTAACAGTTGCATAAATTCAGATCTAAGTACAAAAAGATATTAAGCAGATAAGATATAACATGGCTCCATGCATTCAATGGACAAGACAAGAACTAATGTTTTTAAAAGAATTTTGTATTATATTAAAGAATGGGGCACCTGGGATGAAAAAACGAAAGGTTTTTTCTGGTTCTCCTCAGTGGGATGGGTTCTTGGAAGTCCTCAGTGTTTCAGACTTAGCATTTCTCTCTTAATGGTGAAGGAAAACAAACATAGAACTCAATGGGAGTTCACAAAGCAAAAGTGGAAGATGGTGACCAAGAGTAGATCCAGAGTGATCTAATGCAATCAAGGTGACTAATGAATGGGGAAAACCCTCCTATTTATAATAAAATATTGGGGTGGTCTAGAACTTGGTGCATGAATAAAATATTATTAATCGAATTCTAGAAGCACCTTTTAGGAATATTTTATTATATTTGTTGGAGGGAAAAGGGTTCTTGACTTGGGTCAATTCCTTTATTTATAAATAATAAATAAATAAATGGTTTATTTATTATTTTAGGGAAGTGATGGGAATATAATTAAATAAATAATGGTTTATTTAATTATTTATGGATGATTTAGTCAAATTTAACTAAGAATATTATTTAAATAACTTATTCTTAGGGAATAATTAAATAAATAAGGATTTATTTAATTAAGTTCCTTATTTTGGGTTAAATATGACCAAGAAATATAAACAAATGAGTTATTTTATATGGTGAAAGCAATTTTACTTAGGGTAAAATTGGTCTTACATGGTGTACTTGGGTTCATCTAATAATAATAGGTTAGATGACCAAAAAATGGTGTAACAGATTGCCCCCCAACATACGAGTGTTAGGGATGCGGAAAAAAATCGTGGAATGCACTCTGGTAGGGTTCCCGCTCACCCCCTGCAACTGCGCCGACTGACATAGTAAGCCTTCTGCTTACCCCTGGCCCTCTCTCTTTGGATCAGCGCGAACTGGCATTGGTCCACCGTCCATGACAGGTCCTTCGGGGGGGGCACAGTCTTCCCCCTCAGGTAACAACAAACCCTCATCCATGGAACCTTCCATGAACTCAACATCGGATCAAATGCTTCCTAAAGCACAGGAAAAACGGTCACATGATACGCCAAAAGTCACAAATGAAAAGAACAGTGCAGCACAGGATGAAGGCCCGGGGCAAAAAGATTCCCCCACAGTGAAGTCCGCTACCTGCAAACCGATTGCGGCGGAAAGACCTAAAATCGAGCTTCCAAGCCACAGGATTAATGGAGAAATCCAGTTTATGAGGGATCACGCACTCATTGGTAAATTTATTGGCTTCTGGCCTACTGAAAAAGTGCTGCAAGGATGGATTTCGGCTAAATGGAAGCCCAAAGGGCACGTTACCCTTCAGCTTGGACCCAAGGGCTTCTTTACTATTATCTTCATCTGCATCGAGGATCGCAATAGGGTTCTAGATGAAGGACCTTATTTCTTTAACTCAGCCGGCCTATATATGAGAGATTGGGTGGAATGGTTCAACCTAGATAAGGAGGATTTCAGTTGGGCACCGGTTTGGATCAGGATGTACTTGCTCCCTTTGGAGTACTGGGATGAAGAATCCCTTAAAGACATTGGCAAGGGGCTGAGGGAGTTCATAAAAATTGAGGATGAAACGAAGCTACATCGTTACACCTCTTATGCTCGCATCTGTGTCTACATGCGCCTGGACCAAGCTCTCCTTGATTCGGTAAGCCTCTACCACGATGATTTTAAATGGATCCAACCCCTAGACTTTGAACATGTTCCCTTCCGATGTCGTAGATGTCACATTCATGGGCATCTCTTCAGGGATTACTCGCTCAATGCTAAACCATCGACCATAGACCACCCAGAAACTTCTACTCCTGAAGGGCTTACCAAAGTTACTAGCCGAAGGAGGTCCCATAAGAAACCTTCCAATGGGAAAAAATCCATCTCAACTGCTAATTCCATGCCTTCTACCAGCAACAGCTTTGAAGCCTTAGATACTGCTACGGAAATCTCCCCTCAAGCTAACTCGAATGCACCCCAAGCAGTCAAATCAACCTCGCCCCACCCTCCGCCTGATTCTCCTCCTAATCCTCCGTCCAAGGGGATTCCAATTGGTCTATTGGAAGCTCCTTTTAAAGACCCAGATTGGAAACCAAATGGAATGGATGTGGACTTCTTACCCAATCAACCTGATGCAGGAAGTAGTCAAGCCCAAAACATGGATGAAGAACTGGAAAGCATTGATCTGAGAGGGCTTGATATCCTTGAGCTCGAACAAGCGTGCCCGAGAAAATAATTTGACAAGATTCAAGAGCATCAGATAGACACGCTGGAATTTATTATCTCCAGAGCTTTCCGACAGAAAGAACTGGGAATCCAACCAGGCAGCAGGTGGGATGGCAATCAAACCCCAAACGACTCCAAGAAGAGGGGAAGGAAAATAGATCTGGAAAGAAAAATCACAGTGGGAAAAATACTGGTTGACTCCAGTAGATATGCAAAGCTGACAAAGTACTACAAGCCTCTCCAAAATAGTGAATCATGAAGCTCACTTCATGGAACTTAAGAGGACTTAACAGTCCCAGGAAGCTCAGAATGATAAAAAACATGGTAAAGCAGGAGCAGCCTCAGATATTTTTCATGCAAGAAACTAAATGTAACAGTAGCACTCTAGGCAACATTCTCTCAAAAGCTTGGCCTGGTTGTCAATCAGTAGCTGTGGACGCCTCGGGAGCTTCTGGAGGGCTGTTCATTGCCTGGAATACTCAGGCCATCTCTCTCTCATATTTCCATGCTTCCCACCACATCATACAAGCAACTTTTCACATCATAGGTACCAACATACATGGTCACCTCGTCTATTTCCCTTAGGACGCCGCCAGCAAAACTGCTCTTCTGGAAACTATAGGAGCGCTCAACTATGACAGAATCCATCCCCTATGGATTTTAGGAGGTGACTTTAACATGATCACCAAGTTGGAGGAAAATATGGGGGCAGGGCCAAGCTAGAGCCAGAAAGTGGCCTCTTCAAAGACTTCATACAATACCACCAGCTGATTGATATGCAATTCAGAAATGGTACTTTTACCTGGAGTAATTTTAGGACGGGTCGGCAGCACATAGCCTCTAAGTTAGACAGATTTCTAATTTCAGATAATGCAGTCTATTTGGGAGGCGACATCACATCTTATATCCTCCCTCTCATCGGTTCTGACCATTGGACGATTTCACTTCAATGGCAAAGGCCGGGTAACTCTAGGCACCGCCCTTTTCGTTTTGAAGCCTTCTGGTTCAATCACCACGCTTTCAATGACCTCATCAGCTTGTTGTGGAAGAGCTTCACGCCGCCAGAAGGGTCCAAAATGTTCCAGTTCGAACAAAAGCTCAAATTCATAAAAGGTCACATCAAGAGTTGGAATCATTCCACTTTTGGCAATATCTTTTAGGCACAGCAGAATCTACACAAAGAAATTAAGGCTCTCCAGCAAAAAAATATCATAGAAGGCTACACGGAATGAACTTTGGAGCAGGAAAATAAACTTCAAACTTAGCTGGAGGAAAGATCAAAGCAGGAAGAAATTTTATGGAGGTAGAAATCTCAAATCAGATGGTTGAAGGAGGGCGAACGAAACACTAAATTCTTCCACAGATCTACGATTCAAAGACGAATGCACAATACAATATCATTCATTAAGAATAAGGAGGGGGAGAAAGTGGAAGATCATGCAGAGATCAAGCAGGAGTTCATTAACCACTTCCACACTGTGCACCAAGAACCTCTTCAGGACAGATTGGCGGCCATCAACAAAATCACTCAGAATATTCCAAAGTTAGTAACCAACGAGCATAATCAACTTCTACTTCGCCCGGTCTCGTGTCTGGAGGTGGATATGGCCATGAAGTAGTTCAAAGATGGAAAGGCTCCTGGTCCGGATGGCTTTACGACCACCTTCTTTCACAAATTCTAGGATCTGATCAAAGAGGAGGTCTGGATGGTGGTGGAGGAATCGCGCTCAATGCATTGGCTTCTCCCCCCCTTGAACGAGACCTTTATTACTCTAATCCCCAAAGAAGAAGATTCTAGCACGCCAGACAAATTCCGCCCAATCACCCTATGCAATGTCATCTACAAAGTTATTTCTAAAGTCATCGCCAACAGACTGAAACTGCTTCTGCCCCTACTCATCTCACCTGGGCAAGCTGGTTATGTTGAAGGAAGGCAAATTTTGGATGGCATCATCCTCACACACGAAATCATACACTCCCTCAAGGACACCAAACAGGCAGGTATGATTCTCAAGATTGACCTCTTAAAAGCTTTTGATAGATTAAGCTAGACGTACATTCAGAAAGTGTTATCTGCTTTTGGTTTTTCCCCCACTTGGATTCGTTGGGTCTCTAATCTTATCTCCTCCTCCTTCTTCTCAATCCTCATCAATGGCATTCCCTCACGTCCCTTTATCCCCTCTAGAGGAATCAGATAGGGGGACCCTCTATCCCCTTTCCTCTTTGTCTTAATGGCGGAAGGCTTGGGGCGACATCTTAAAAATGCCCTTCGATCCCAGCAGATATGAGGCCTCTTAGTTCACAATTCCCCTGCCTTAACTCACCAGCAGTTTGTGGATGACAATATGGTGTTTGGTTACCCTTCCATGCATGAAGCCTCTTGACTTAAATCCCTTTTGAATGACTTCTCGGTTGCCTCAGGAGCGTGCATCAATACTGCTAAATCCCAACTCTTCTTCTTTCATACCCCTCCCTTCACTCAAAGGGCTATCGCCCGCATCCTTGGTTTCTCCATTGCCACCCTCCCCTCTAAATACTTGGGTGCCCCCTTAATTGCCTCTGCCTTAAAGCACGCCTCATGGAAAGAGCTCCTTGAAAAACTTGAAGCTCGCCTCTCTTCTTGGACTCATAGAACTCTGAACATCACAAGTAGAGTGGTCCTAATCAAAGCAGTGTTATAGGCTATGCCTCTGTACCTTTTCTCTATCTTGGCAGTGCCAAAATGGGTTCTCAAAAGAATTAAATCCCTACAGCGGGTCTTCCTGTGGGGATCCAAAGGCACAAATCGTAAATGGGCTCTGGTCAAATGGTCAATGGTTTGTAAGCCAAAGGAACATGGAGGAATATGATTGCGTGATCCAACTCACAACAATGCCATAATGGGTGCCAAAATATGGTGGAGTTGGCTCACAGCCCCTAATAAGCCCTGGGCAATCATCTGGATAGCCAAGTATGCCAACCACAGACCACAGGAAGAACTTATCAGATTCACTCCAATGGAGAAAGGCTCACTCATTTGGAATGCAGCCAAACAACATTACTTGCTTATTCAACAACACAGTTTTTGGGAATTAAGGGATGGTAGTACTGCCAGATTCTAGATGGATTCCTGGGATCAATTCTCAAAACTCACTAACACCTATAGACTGCTTCCTGGATCAGAATGGGATCGGCAGCAAATGGATGCAGTTCAACAATATGATAGATAATACAACGCAGGGTTATAGACAGTGGAAACAGGGTGAAAGGATCACAAGGAACATTGATGAATAGACCAAGGCAGCCTTAAATTCTGAACTCAAAAACCGGTGTATTAGAACTTCAAACAGTAGGGACATTCTCAGATGGGGATACACGCCAAAAGGTTCCTTCTCTACCCAGGAAGCCTACAAAATTATAAGTAATGATCCTGCACCTAAAGATCCCATATGGAATAGAATTTGGAGCTCGGGGGTTTGGCCCAAAATTTCTTTATTTCTCTGGCTCTTTGGGCATCAAAGAATCCTCACTTGGGACAACTTGAGGAAAAGAAGCTTTCATGGCCCCTCAATCTGCCCTAACTACTGTACTCATGAGGAAACTCAGCAACACCTCCTATACTCTTGCTCTATGGCCAATCAATTATGGGAAAAAGTCAGCTTTCGATGCCAACAAAACTGTCATCCCTCCGCAGATATCATCAGCTCTATCAGGAATTGGCATAAGAATCCTTACAGAAGCAAAATACTAAACGAACTCTGGAGAATAATCCCAGGTCTACTCCTCTGGAAAATCTGGAAGGAGAGAAATAAACGCATCTTCAAGGATCAAAAAACTCCTCTAGACATCATCTGGAGGAACTTTTGTCTCAATCTTACTGAGACCCTAGCTCTGAATTCCTGGGACACAAATGACTATCCAAATCTAGCAAAAGAAAGAGCCATCTGGGAAAATTGGGGAATTCAGCTTCACCCTCGAGAGCTAGTGCACAAAATCCCTAGAATTGATTACACCAAGAGCTCTTGGTTCCCTCCTCCTGAGAACACCTTCAAACTTAACTTTGATGGCGCTTCTAAAGGGAATCCAGGCAAAGCAAGCTTTGGGGGCATAATCAGAGATCACAAAGGAAAAATCATAGCTATCTACATGGGGAACCTTGGATGGGACACGAACAATTCGGCCGAGCTGGAAGGTCTTTGGCAGGGACTTCTCCTTTCGCAACATCTTGGGCTGCATCATCTAGAGATTGAAGGGGATTCTCAAATTCTTATCAACCTAGCCACTCAGATCCTCAATGGGCTCATGTGCACAAAATTTCCAACAGTTGGAGACTTGAGGCACATTTGGAGAACATTGAGCAATGGCTCCTCAATAATAGAGCTCTCCTCTTCAAGCATATCAGAAGGGAGGGAAACAAAGTTGCTGATTTACTGGCCAACTTGGGAGTAGACAATAAGCACAACCTTCTTACAGGTACTCTCTAAATAATTCACAATGATGATCAAAGACAGAAATGCCAAAAGCTGGTCCAAAGTGAAGCAGAAGTCCCGGATGCGGGTGACGATGAAGAGGTTTAAGGTGATGGGATGGGAGGGTGGCATGATGGGAAGCCACATGCCTACCTGCCTCGAAGCTGTCATTTGGCTCATAAATTGGATTGTTCAGAGTTTAATGCAATTAACTCCTGGCACTCATTACAACCTCGCCTCCGTTCCTCGATACCATTTCGCACACCGCGACATGGCTTTGTCTTCTGTTCAAATTTATGAAGGTTTATTACAAAGGACTCACTACTGCACGGTATATTGGGTTGAAAGAATGGAGCGAGGCTATGGTCAAGCAGAACTCCCTTGCCTGTAAAGCTATGTTGCACCCCGGATGCTGGGCTTTCTTCTGCGCGCACTGTGACTGGCAAGAGGAGCAATCTCAATTGCTGTTTGGAGTTGGGAGATAGCCTCCACTACTCTCTCGCAGGCTCTTGCATGCTTTCTACAGTTACTCTGCCTCCTCAAACGCCCCTATCTTCTGTCCATCCTTCGCCTCCTCACACAGCTGTCTCATTTGCGGATATGCCGCGTCTCAGGCATAGAATGCGTTGCAGGAGAGGTTCTACTAGAAGCCAGATTCCGCGTTCCCCCACCACCTCCAGCACCTCCTCTGCGTCTTCATCACACTCCGATAGCCTTTCTAGTGCACATAGAGGTCGCCTTCTCTGCTCGGGGCACCGCTTTCATTCCCCCAATCCTTCGATTCGTCTTGCTCATCCCCAAACTGTGCATTTTTCATTTAACAGCTCTCTTAATCGTCCCAGAGTGACGACCTCCATCACGGTCATCTTTCAAGAAGAACCTCAGGAACTGATTCCCTGCTCTGGCTGGGCGGAATGCGACATTGCGTGGGCTCAGCCTTTAGGGCAGAATGTTGGCAAGAAGCTCAAAGACAACATGGACTTGCAGGATATGGAGGGCAAGGCCACTCAGGACAACACAAGAAAGGCCTCGACTGGCCAGCCTAATGTGCAGCAGGACGTGGTGAAAAACAACAATGGGAAAGAAAGTGCAGAGCAGGCCAATCCTCCATCGCCAAGGAAGGTGATAACATCCATTGATGACCTTCTCCAGGCTGACGTGGATCTCTATTGCAGCTTGACCCCGCAGGGACACCCGAAGGTGAACACTGCGCATGAAGGACAAGCGAGAGAGATGTTGAATGATGGAGGTCAAGCGAGTGAGATGTAGACTACTGGAGGTCAAATGAGCGAGGTGCAGAATGTTGAGGGTCAAGAGAGCGTGGTGCAGGTTCCTTCAACAATCGGGAAGGTGATCCATTCTATTGCGGACATGTACAAGGACGATGGGGAACCAGATGAATTCTGGTGCAGGGTCGATGAAGAAGCTCCTGATGAGTAGCACCACCCTCTCTATCTATTTTTCGTGCACTGTCTCGGCCCTTACTTCAAGGCTTGTTCCCATTTGTCATGATGTTTATGTTTCAGTTTTTGTCAGCTTTGATATCCAAATTAGAACTCCATGTCTCCCCTGCGTGGGATTTTTCTTGAAAACTACTGAACATTGGTTTCCCTCCTGAAGGGCAGTGTTCATCACTGGTTTTTTGTTCAAAATGCCACTACACTGGGCAAGGATCTGGCTTTGGCCTGCTGTAAATAATTTTCTCTGTTAATAGATTAGTTTTACTTAGAAAAAAAAAAAAACGTATGAGTGTTAGGAGCAAATCGTATGACCGAAGTACGTTGTAAGAACTCAATCACCAGATATCAAGATGGAATTGAGAGAGAGAAATGTAAGGTTGTCTGATGTGCGAAAGGACTAGACCCTGAGGAGATGAGACTTACAGTTGCAAAAAGTATCTAGTTTATGAAGTGGTACCTGTGATAAAGGCGGCGGGGGAGGCATACCTATGCCCGCCGAGACAAAGTACAAAGAATAAGGCACCTGGAAAACCACGGAACGCAATAAGTACAAAGAATAAGGCGCCCGGAAAACCACGGAACGCAATAATGAAGCAGGTGCTGGCCGAAACATGAGCCAGATAAATAACATGATGAATCACACATAAATGTGATGCCGGAATAATCATCGGGACTTATACAATAATATGGTAGTACATGAGATATAAATACACCCAAATTCCCCCTACACGCGGGGAAGGGCTCGCAAAATCTAACTGATACGTGCAAATCGAAGAGGCACTGCAAGCGGTTGAGGCCGATATCATCAAATGAGAGGAGTTGCATCAAGGGCGGAAATGAAGAAGTCATCCGGGCATGTGGGGGGCTACCTACAGGGCCACCCACTCATGAGGGTTGAGACATCTCACACACGCCCGGGAAGTACCAATAGCTGCTGTTGCATCACTGGACCATCAGGTGTATAGATCACGATCATGCTGAGAAGAGCTGGAACCAAGGTACACTGCCCCCTAGACCTGGTTTCTAGAGTAAATGAGCTGATGTCGACCGAAGTAGGTCCGCCATAGGTGAGGCAATAATGGAACCCCAACTAAGGCACGAGGGAAAATGGTAGAGCGATGAACATACGAATAGTAATGATGATAATGAAATGGGGGATGATCCAAAGGGGACCATAAAGAACATGAGTACAAAATGGTATCTCATGACGGAAATTGACACGAATAGGAATGAGTATAGAGGCAAGGTGGTGCCCCCAATGACATGGGTTGTAAGTGAGAAAATCCTATTTGTAGGAGAGGTGAATAGACTCTTCGTGGACAAAATGTGTCCTGGTGAAGTAGCAAGGTACTAAAAACTAAAATGTACCCAAAGCTCATGAACAGGTCAGGTCGCACTTTTTGGGGTTTGTTCTGTGACCTGGGTAGTAGGTATTGGGCAGACAACTGCGACGTGTCCCAGGAAATGACTTGAAAAGTGCGACTTGTTAGAGAAAGGGGGTTTCAGTGCTGTTGTTGTGTGAGATGTGGGATTTTTATGGTTGAGGGGCATAGGTGCCCCCCAAGCATGTTGTGGTTATGCCAAAATGTATGTAGCAAAAAAGGGGAATCTAAACACATTGTAATGATATGGTGTGCCATTTTTTTTCGTTATGGGTATGCAGTTTGAGAAAGGAAATGGAGGATTACCAATCTCTGTTAGTACTGCATACATGAATCAAATGGGCTTTAAGTTTCTGGGTTGGCATACCTGGTGCCACTATCCCAAACATAGGATTTGGACATAAAAAACTGATGCTCTCTTAGAAAATATATTGGTTGGTCAACAACAATATCTAAACGATTGTGTTGCTGATGTAAGATGAAGGAACGATAAGGGGTATCATCCCTAGAGTGATCTGAAGTGATATGGGACTTTAGAGGTTATTCTAAATGTGGAAGAATAATGGTACTAAAGTCGGCATGAGCAGATACACTAGGAGAGTTGTGGAGAATTACTTCTCTTGGTCTCTCAAATATGGGTGCCCCCTTACCCGAACATGGGGTTTCAATGTAATGGCCATGAGGTGGATGTGGTGCGGACGCATGGGGTCGATGTAAGGGGGAATAGATAAAGTCAGGGGTGGTGATTTCTGCCATACTATCATCATCGTGATAGAAGATGGGGTGACTGGTGGGAGAAAGACCATCTGATGTGGCAAAGCTACCTAAATCATCATCATGAGAAGAGAGGTTCACATGCGTGTCATCATAAGGGGTGACAAAGAAGTAAGTAGATAAAGGATCTACCAATGTTGAGCCCAAGGTGATCGCCGAAGGAAGGTCAAGCGAAACAACAGGGGAGGATTAAGAGGGAATGTTCCCCGAGGGTCTCATGGATGATGATAGGTAGAAAAGGGTGGACGAAGGCTCTGTCAGCTTGACATCAGGAGGGGGGATGTCAATGGGAGTAGTCATGTCTGGTAGTTCTGCCGAAGCAAAATGTGCAAATAGGGGAGAGGTGGACTTGTTGTGCTTGGCCTCAAATTGGCGGACCGCGGCTAGAGAGGTGCGGAAGTCCTTGAAGCGGGAACAAAGGTGGGTGTAATGGCCATGGAGATCACACAAAGCACAGGGGTGGTTGGTGTGAATAGGCTTGGGGTTCGTGGTCGCGGTCGCGGAAGAAACAAAGGCTTCAGGGAACATGACATTAACCATGGGCTTGAGATGAGACAGTTTAGGACAGGTATGGGTGGCGTAACCGATAAAATCACACAAAGCAGACTGGGTGGTATGCTTTGGAGGCCGAGGAGGGGCAGGGTTTTTCGGGGCAGCCTTGTCCTTTGATGCCCCCCTGTGAGCTTTGCCATTCTTACCTAAAGCGGTCGCAATAGGAGGTGGACCCTGTTGAGGGGACTGAGGCACTGTTGCAGCGGGAGAAGTCATGGGGACCGGTTGAACCGGGGTCAAAGAAATATAAGGTTTGGGTTGACCAGGTGGGGTAGCGGCTGGAGGATCAAGGTACCAGACGGGAATCCCAAGGGTCAGTTTAGGAAGAGAGAGGGTGGCCATGACAGGTACTGTGTACACTCCTGGTGGGGGAGCTAGGAACGATATCTGATCAGTGGGGTAATGGCCAGGAGGGACGGCTCCAAGATGGTTGAGACCTGGTGGAACCAACTCAGGAGGGTAAAAAGGCGCATGGGCATGAGGCAGGAGAAGAGTCGCAAGGAGAGGTCCTGGGCCGGGTTGAGGGAAGGCCAGGGAGCGGGGCTGCGGCGAGGGCATCGACTAGCCGAAGCGGGCCGGGTGGCGAGGTCGCACCCGAGACATCGCACTGCCAAACATTCGCCTAGCCGGGATCCGAGAGCAGAGAGTGAGGGAGACCAGGAAGGTCACGAAATATGAGGAAATCAGAGATGCCGGGGGCGGGCACTGGTCAAAGAATCAACAGTGGGTTTATTGGTCACAGTAGAGATTGTGGACTCAGGGGAGATCTGAGATTTTGGTTCATGGTAGGTCAACTGGTCAATGGTGACAATCTTTCCATTATGAGGGAAAAACATTTTGTGGTGGACTGCGGATGGGACGGCAGACATGGCATAGGTGTAACTACGCCCCAAAAGAATGTTGTAGTCAAGAGGGGCATCGATAACTTCAACGTCGACACAGACAATCTTACCGGCAAGGGTGATAGGACAGTTACAGAAGAGGCCAATGGGCTGGGAGGCATGGCCATCCCACGCACGAAGGGTGATCGTGGAAGGGGCCAGCTCGGGAGATCCAAGTTGTTTCCAAAACGAAGCGGACATTACGCAGGTAGATGTCCCCTCATCAATAATACACCAAGAAACATTGGCATTTCGAATTTTGATTGGGGTGGAGAGATAAAAAGGTGTCTTTTTAACTCCTAATTACCTTCACATTAATTGTCAACCCAGGGACGACTTTTTATTTCAAGAGTGTACTCAGTCTGAGGCGGCTATTTACTCAAGAGTAATGTTTTGCAGAATAGTGCTTAAAATGCAAAAGTAAATGAAAGCTGGAAACAAAATCTAATTGGAACAACAAGAAACTGAAATGTTCTAAACTAAATCATTCACTGAAACAACCATCAATCGAGGATACAGTAGCAATAACTCATTCCTCTGGATATTGATGCAATTGAAATCAAACCGGAACAAGACCATCAATCTAGGAACGAGGAAGCAATAACCAATGTTCTCTACAGTTGAGAGTCCTGCTTTAAAGCAATTAAAAGGAAATCGAAATTGAACTAAAGCTGCTATTGAAAGTAAACTAGGAAAACTCTTTAAAAGCACTCTTGCAATGAATCAACAGAAATGAACAGCAAAGCTTCATCTAACAAAAATGATTTATTAATGGAAAGGAATATCAATGCTAAAATACTAGAATTAAACAACAATCTTAAATGGAACCGAACAGCAAAACTAAGTCATTAGAAAGACACAACAACTATAAATGTAATTGAATCAACAACCTATCAGCATGAACATTAATCACAGTTATTGAAGCAACAACAATCGTAGTTATAATTGAATAGTAACTTAATTGAACAACCATTGCAATTATAACTGAGCAGTAATTAAATGAACCATAGTCTTAATTAGATAGTGCAGCATTAGATCAGAATTATCAGCAGGACATTTCAAGTTATAATTAATAATTCTATCACTCACGCAATCCAATTATGATTTCAATATAACAAAGCAATTCTGCGAAATGTTCATAAACAAAAGATTACTGAACAAAACAATTTAAAGAAATGAAAAGGAAATCAAACCATCACACGGCAACAATTGTAAAGATATGATACACAGCAGCAGCGTACTCCACCAGAGGCTGGGCCCTTAGCCACCAGCAGATGCTGCTGGGTTAATTCAGGATCAAAGATGGAATGGCAACTAGATTTATATTAAAATATCAAAGCAGAGTTACAGTGGATTACAACAAGAAGTCTCTCAATCTCTCATCCATTATCCATTCTCTCTGCCATCCTCAATTCTGAATCTCTAATTCATCCTTAATTCCATCATTCGAATCCCCAAAAATCATCCTCGAATCCTCCCCATCTCTGATCTCTGTTTTCATTTAAATAAAGAGAGATCAGAGAGAATTTACAATAAAGATAAGTATAACATGATTTCTATTACAAAATTGGTTTGCTTCTAACCATTTGATCAACAAGAACAAGGCGAATTTGGCTTTGCAGCTGAGATTTGGAGGACGGCCGCAACAACAAATCTCAGAAAATCATGCTCAAAGAACCCTGCGTTTCTCTCAGTAAAAGCCGAATTTGGGCAAACCGTTCTTTGATAAAGTTAATTGGGTCCGTTTTGGACAAAACCCATGTTCCGGATTTTCCAGATTCTGCTTCATTTGCTCGAAATCTCAACCGCAAAACCGTCACTTCTTATTCCAGCGAATTTCTGAGTTGACACTTTTAATGATCAAATCTTCAATCTGGAAATTATCTTGGAGGCTAAAAATGGTGAATAATGTTACAACTGATTTATTAAAACTATCATTGATAAAATCATGCATAATCATCAATTTATTAGAAATAAAGGAGAATAAATAACATTCATTCATAAGAGCATAAATCATTATAAAATGGATTTATGTAATAAATTATAATAAATGACATGATGAAGAATAATAGAAATGGGTGGAATAAGTGTTCAAAAGTGATAATAATAATGGCATATTAACGGCCCAACATACCCCCACACTCAATATGTTGCATGTCCTCATGCAACGAAAACTGAATATATTGCATGTCCTCATGCAACCCAAAGACAAAAAACCCATGTGTTAACCAAGTAATAAAAAATATGTTCATCTCGGCTCATGAAATGGATAGGACAAATGAATTCTTCCTTAATTAATGAATATTCAAACTTAACGATTTTGATGAAGGCAGAACAATGAAGTTGCAGCAAAATATGATATAAGTCACAGCAACCTTCATTAACCATTTTCCCAAAAACTACAAACCAACTTTTGTTGAAATGTTGCAAGTAAATTTATAATATATGAATGTCTCTATGATCCAAAAATTAGATCGTTTTGATGCACGGATCATGAGATATCAACAAAATGGCTGTAGGTGAGAGTGCATGATTTCCGAAATTTTATGAACCAATATTTCTTGAAATTGTCTGGCTTTGTATTAATGATACGTCTGCATTTTCCAAAAATCACAAGAATTGAGTTCATAGTTTTAAAAATATTATGGAAATCAATTTCTGCACTGAAATTGTATGCCTTAAATGAGAAAGAAAATTGAAAACATCCATCATGCGTAGCAATTCCTCCCCCTCTCTGAAAAATTAGCATGCCCTCATGCGATGTTAGAAAAAAATTGAGGTGGTTGCTACCAGCTGTTGAATTCTATGCTTGGTGTAAAACAACATGGAATAAGGGAGGTGTTGAGAAGGAATAAGAATAGCAATGGATGATAAAGAATATGAATGACATGGTTATAAGAAAAAAATGAATGAAAGCGACACTCCCCCAAACTGAAAGATGATATGCCGCTGAAAAAAAAAATGGGAAGTGGTACAGATGTGGACTGAAGGATG
Source organism: Pinus albicaulis (assembly GCA_034641835.2). Taxonomy (NCBI): domain Eukaryota; kingdom Viridiplantae; phylum Streptophyta; class Pinopsida; order Pinales; family Pinaceae; genus Pinus; species Pinus albicaulis. The sequence goes on from CM076578.1 coordinate 81,581,480, forward strand.
ATAAATAATGCTCAAAATGGACGTTTTTGAAATTCTCCTAAATTCGTAATAAATCAGAAAATTATGCGATTTTACCTCAAGTTTTACCTCCAAAAATGTGGAATGACATATATGTACTGGCAGGTGTTGAAGCTGATGTAGGCAGAGTTGGTGCTGAAAGTGATGCAAAAAGGTAGAATCCAGGCAAGCACATCATGTCGGAAGAATTGTGCACGTTCGCGAGTTGCTCGAGCCTCTTCTGTTAGTTGCAATAGTGTGGTCATGCTGTGAATAGAATTCTGCCCATACTTGTTGTTCTCCTGTAAACAAAGCACTATTTTTCATACAATGTTCTTGAATCCATAGTGTTAGTTTTGAATAGAAATAGATAAGATGCATGCAAAACTTTCAGTCAGAAAAACTTTTGTCAAATCAACAAGTTATGGCAGAGTGTAGTAATCATATCGCATGCTATCCCATAATGCATACATTCCCCCCTCCAATTGGAAAAGGAATGCCATGACCATAAAGCGTATGAGAGGGGTTATGCTGACGGCAAGGCACGGGAATGAACAATATATCAGTGAATGAAGCAGAGTACACATATCAATGATAGAACAACGAGGGTTATGATTATAATGAGAGCAGAGTGTGTAAAGATAGTTATGAATAAAGATAGGACGCTTTGGATTGATGATAAGTTACGAAAAAGAGAAAAAGAACAACAATATGCCAAAAATATGCTTTACTGATAGTATGCTAGCTGAAAATGATGTGATTGATCATAAAACAATTTCTCATGCATAAAGGTTCAAAATAGGGAAAAAAGTAAGGAAATAACTTCTCTGATAAGAAAAGGGTATTATAATAATAATCGACGATAAGATATAACTTCAATACCATAAGCAGAGCCGCTACTGCCAGCAGGCGTCCATAGCCTCGGCAGGGTTGCTTTTTAACCCATATGAGCCAGGATCCTCAATTTATAAATGGAGAGTTACAATGCTGTTCTACAGAAGAGATCAGTGTGCTGGCATGGTAACCAGATAACCACACTGCCATTCACTGGGATGTAGCAAAAGTGATCAAGCCGGCTCGTGATGAGACCTCCTGTTCCAAGGATAATTTGACTATCCAATGGATCATAACCCTGGTGTGGTGGCCATAATGGGAATGTCACTTTCTTACAACCTTATGAACATGGTAGGCTGGCTCGTAATGAGACCCCCTATCCTCCATTTGTGAACAAAATTTTGTTGTTATTACACAATTTTATGATAAAAAGAGGGAGGCTCAGCACTCCTTAAGAGCAGGGATGGTGGAAGAAGTTGAACATGTCAATAGAAAAATATACCCATAATCTCATTTATTACAGACAGAGAAGATTATAATCTAGAAGGGTGGAACCAGCATGGTATTAAGATGATCAATCAATATCATGTTCAACAGAAAACAATGCAGTAAAGTAGTATATAAATAATTGTGTCTCTTTTGAAAATAATCTATCATCAAGGAGCTGTCCTGTTAAAGATCATAACGTGAATGATATTAACTCGCTTCAATAGAATCCATAATTCTTGTCCTCGTAAAAATAGTGTACTTCATGCCATGAAGGGGAATCAGTAAAATGTGGTTGAGATGAACTAGGAATAATCCCACAAGAGGAAGGAAGGGTTGCTCCCGAAAATAATCCCAAAGTGTTGATTCTTTTGAAGGAACAACAAAAACACTCAAAAAGTGGTGTTCCTTGTAGGGAACAACAAAGGAAATGCACACAAAAAAGCAAAAATACACAAAAAAAAATGTGAAAATGCAAATGCCGTTTCTTTGGAAAAAGGAACAGCAAAAACTAAAAGTGTCGTTCCTTTAGAAAAGGAACAGCAAAAACACAAGTGTCGTTCCTTTGGAAAAGGAACAGCAAAAATCAAAAGTGTCATTCCTTTGGAAAAGGAACAGAAAAAACGCAAGTGCCGTTCCTTTGGAAAAGGAACAGCAAAAATGAAAAGTGTCGAAGTGTTGTTCCATTCGAAAAGGAACAACAAAACGTGAAAGTGCAGAAGTGCTGTTCCATTCGGAAAGGAACAACAAAATGGACAATCATAAAATGCAAACATGCAAAAAAAACAAATTAACTGTTCACGACATTGATGCTGAGGATGAGTTACACTTTGAATGAAGCAACACCTAAAACACAAAATATAAGAGAAATTAGAAAAGAAACAACAAAAAACAGTATGTAAATAAATAAATTAAGTTACAACAGCTATGATGTTATGTCAAAAAAATGATTTATTCGAAAAATGTTTTGGCAGCAAAGACATGACATGAATCTTCAAATGGAAATCAATTCTTCATTTCTTCTATTATGAATCCATTGGGTAATGAGTTGGATGAAATTCCTTTGTTTCATTTAAAATTTCTTTCAATAATCACTCGTCCATAAATTGACCTTCTTTATTTTTCCAGGACCTGCAAAAAACGAGTATCTACCTGCAATAAAACATTAAATCATGGAGAAAGAGAGGTGCGCGGGTTCCCCTAATCTAAGAATTATGAAAAAAACTAACAAGTAGTTACTCTTTATAACAAATCCATGGAGAAAATAACAAAGTAAAATTCATTTGTTACCTGCGGGAGAGCAGTGGCCAATCATGCTAACCTACAGTGTTTTAATCACAACTTCTTTGTTTTTCGTCAAAATTGAGTGATTCCAAAGCCAAACGAGAGCTAATTCAAAGGTTAATCTCCAATAGCAACAGGTTTTAAAAATTCAATGATATGATATGTCAATTTTAGTTAGAACAACCTGCATAACAGAGTCATTTTCGATTACCCAGCTTAGACCAATAGTTGATATTTCAAGCATAAATTTTTTTGATGTCAGATTGGAATGATTCAAATTGGAAATGAAAGTAGATTCATTTATTTATTTCCAATAGAAACAGGTTTTGAAGACAAGAAGAATTGATAGGTTAAATACTGTAAGGAACAGCCAAAAAGACATAGTTTTAATGACGCTGATTTACGATAGACAGTCAGTATTTTGATCATAACTTCCCCATACGATATCGAAAATGAGTGATTCCAATTGCCTTGTAAACTAGATTCATAGGGGAATCTACCATAGTAACAGGTTTTAAAAATTCAAACATTTAAGCCTCCAAAAACTGATTGTCCCAACTCTGTTCCTAAGCTGCCCGCTAGACACCCTGTGAATGTTTTGGTTCTAACTTTTTTGTTTCAAATCCAAATTGAGTGATTCAAATTGGGTTGGAAAGTAGAAATCAAGGGCTACTTAGGATAGAAACAGGTTTTAAAAATATTCACTTTTGGCCCCTCAAAACATGACTGTCCCGACTGTTTTTCCAGAAATTTCATCAAGCCCGCAAGCCAAAAAAAATGATATTCAAGCATTTTTTTCAAATTGGTGATAAAAATGAATATGAGTGTTTGTAGAACTATTATTTCCATTATAATTCATCTACATACACAAATGAATTAAAAAAAATTATCACCAATGTTGATTTGATAGCGTGTTGCAACAAACAAACAACTATTTTTACAAAAAAAAACAAAATGCATTTATTTATGTTCTTATTTTATTTTATTTTATTTTTTCACTAACCTACTTTGATTGAAATATGAATATGACTATGTATAGGATTACTTCCAATGGAACCATTTTCGAAATAAGGCTTCAAATATGTACATACCCAAATTTGAAAAATGCATGTTGATAAAAATTAGGGTATGAGAAGCCAACTTCCCTTGAAAAGATGTTGTCAAAAATTGTTGAAGTATAGAGTGATGCTGCAAACAAGTGATGGAATGAAACCAATCTTCAATATATCCTTTACTTTCTTGATTTCCCATAGCCATCATATCATGAAGTTCTTGAGCTTTTAAAATGACTTGTTGATGCATACTAAAAGAAACCTCATTTTCTTCCATAGCTTCTACAATTTTTGAATTTGAAACATTCCGAATCTCATTGTAAGTTTTCTCCATTGGTGCATGTGAGATAGAATGGGTGGGAAGGATGGGTAAATTTTGCAGTTCAACATTGTAAGCATGTTGTACTGGTTTATTGTGGTGAGGGTGTGGAATTAGTTGAGCAGGAAATTGTGTATGGAATGGAACATTGTGATGATGTGGTTGGTTGGGTTGAGTGGATAAATTTGATATGCAAGCAGGATGTTGTGAAAGAGCTGGTGGAGAATATGGAGAATGTGCTTGTGCTACAAGATGAGGGACAGTAGTCATGCAATCATAAGGTGAACCATGCCAAACTTGTAGATAAGATTGGTGGTTATATTGAAATTGACATGGCTGCCCTAGAACATGAGTATTCCATAATGGATTATGCAAGTAAGAGAATGGAGAAGAAGTGTTTTGAACCATACTTGTAGGCCATGATTTCCATGGTTTTGACCTTGTTGCAGCTTCCTCACCTCTTTGATATGATACTTCCATCCTAGATAAGGAAGAGTAACCATCTATGGGCTGCTCCTTTCGGTCATGAGGAAAAAACACTTCATCAAATTCTTCATTTTTATGAACCTGCAAAACGTCCAATTTTGAGCTTAGAGAGCTAATAAAATCAACTTTAAAATTTTCAAATAAATCATTGATTTCAGCTCTTATGTCTCCTATTCTTGTAGCAGATTTGGAAAAGAAAGAACAAACATCTGTAGAATTCTTACCAGCCTTGGAGATTCCTCTTGAATACTTTATGCACAACTCACAAACATCATCATATGATAACTGAAAAACATCACCTTTTCCTATCAGATTTAAGAGTTCTAAAAATTCATCTTTGATTCCTTTAAGAAGGAGTGTTTTTAAGATCTCTTTTTCCAAACGCTTATGCTTTGATTTTTGAAGGTTATAATGAAATCGATCTACATAGTCCTCCAAACTTTCATCTTCCCCTTGTATCATACCGAAAATATCTTCATTGGATTTGCAATAGTCTTGGTACTTCTTCAAGAATATGTTCTTCATGTCCTTCCATGATTGGATGCAATTCCCACCTAGGCTCATGAACCATCGGAGAGCTGCTCCTTTTAGAGTAAGAGGAAACACTTTCAATCTTTGATCATTAGTACGATAATCATATCCTCTACAAAGTATTTCGAACTCAAATAAGAATGTATCTGGATCTTCATTTGCTAAACCATGAAAATTTGGTAAAGATGGGGGAATTATGTGCATTTATGTCGCTCCTCCTAGATTTTTGATAGGAAATTCAAAAGTAGAAACGTGAGCCATTTCTTACCATAATATAAGATGTTTTTCATGTGTTTCTTCGAGGCTCCTTCTTCAAATGTTCCTGTCAATTAGTTAGTGAAATGGGTGGTGCTTACATCACCACTTGAGTGAAATCATGTGATTCGTTTTTTAAAAATTTCTATATTTTTTTCTAGTCATTCACACAAAAATTCAAACATCTATTTCTACACAAAAAATTAACAAATCTGCCGGAAAGCGGGCGGGGGAGCAGGGCTGTTACATGCTCCGTACACAGGTTCTTACCTTCCGTTTTTAATACCCAATTCTCTCCTAGCAGGCACTCATCAGATTCACACTACTCTTTAGAAATGGCTACACTCTCCCCGACAACAGCGCCAAAATGTGGAGCGATAAAAAGAGTCTTTTTAACTCCTAATTACCTTCACATTAATTGTCAACCCAGGGACGACATTTTATTTCAAGAGTGTACTCAGTCTGAGGCGGCTATTTACTCAAGAGTAATGTTTTGCAGTATAGTGCTTAAAATGCAAAAGTAAATGAAAGCTGGAAACAAAATCTAATTGGAACAGCAAGAAACTGAAATGTTCTAAACTAAATCATTCACTCAAACAATCATCAATCGAGGATACAGTAGCAATAACTCATTCCTCTAGATATTGATGTAATTTGAAATCAAACCGGAACAAGACAATCAATCTGGGAACGAGGAAGCAATAACCAATGTTCTCTACAGTCGACAGTCCTGCTTTAAAGCAATTAAAAGGAAATCGAAATTGAACTAAAGCTGCCATTGAAAGTAAACTAGGAAAACTCTTTAAAAGCACTCTTGCAATGAATCAACAGAAATGAACAACAAAGCTTCATCTAACAAAAATGATTTATTAATGGAAAGGAATAGCAATGCTAAAATACTAGAATTAAACAACAATCTTAAATGGAACCGAATAGCAAAACTAAGTCATTAGAAAGACACATCAACTATAAATGTAATTGAATCAGCAACCTATCAGCATGAGCATTAATCACAGTTATTGAAGCAACAACAATCGTAGTTATAATTGAATAGTAACTTAATTGAACAGCCATTGCAATTATAACGGAGCAGTAATTAAATGAACCATAGTCTTAATTAGATAGCGTAGCATTAGATCAGAATGATCAGTAGGACATTTCAAGTTATAATTAATAATTCTATCACCCACGCAATCCAATTATGATTTCAATATAACAAAGCAATTCTGCGAAATGTTCATAAACAAAAGATTACTGAACAAAACAATTTAAAGAAAGGAAAAGGAAATCAAACCATCACACGGCAGTAATTGTAAAGATATGATACACATCAGCAGCGTACTCCACCAGAGGCTGGCCCTTAGCCGCCAGCAGATGCTGCTGGGTTACTTCAGGATCAAAGATGGAATGGCAACTAGATTTATATTAAAATATCAAAGCAGAGTTACAGTGGATTACAACAAGAAGTCTCTCAATCTCTCATCTATTATCCATTCTCTCTACCATCCTCAATTCTGAATCTCTAATTCATCCTCAATTCCATCATTCGAATCCCCAAAAATCATCCTCCAATCCATCCCCATCTCTGATCTCTGTTTTCATTTAAATAGAGAGAGATCAGAGAGAAGTTACAATAAAGATAAGTATAACATGATTTCTATTACAAAATTGGTTTACTTCTAACCATTTGATCAACAAGAACAAGGCGAATTTGGCTTTGCAGCTGAGATTTGGAGGACGGCCGCAACAACAAATCTGAGAAAATCATGCTCAAAGAACCCTGCGTTTCTCTCAGTACAAGCCGAATTTGGGCAAACCGTTCTTTGATTAAAGTTAATTGGGTCCGTTCTAGACAAAACCCATGTTCCGGATTTTCCAGATTCTGCTTCATTTGCTCGAAATCTCAACCGCAAAACCGTCACTTCTTATTCCAGCGAATTTCTGAGTTGGCACTTTTAATGATCAAATCTTCAATCTGGAAATTATCTTGGAGGCTAAGAATGGTGAATAATGTTACAACTGATTTATTAAAACTATCATTGATAAAATCATGCATAATCATCAATTTATTAGAAATAAAGGAGAATAAATAACATTCATTCATAAGAGCATAAATCATTATAAAATGGATTTATGTAATAAATTATAATAAATGACATGATGAAGAATAATAGAAATGGGTGGAATAAGCGTTCAAAAGTGATAATAATACTGGTATATTAACGACCCAACAATTGGGATTTGGAAAGCAACCGAAGGAGAGAGAGGGGGATGATCTGATTAATGGGCATCGAAAACAATCAATTGGTCATCAGCAAGATCTACAACGCCCATGGTAGACAGTAGAGCCTTCTTTTGAGAAGGACATGACTGGAGGAGTTCCAGTGTTGAAATGGCGGCAGGAGATTGGGCCAGATCATCTACGATGCTGTATGAATGGGCAGCTCGACTAGAGGCAACATTTCAGCATAATGGTCCCTTAGGAGTCTTGGGATGAACCTCTACTTTGGGCAGAGGGAGTTGTAAGGGACTATTGGGTGTCGATAGAGGCTTTGTAGGACCTGACGATGGAGACTCGGAGACAGATGGAACAGGAGGTGTGGAATACTGACGAGACCGAGTTTGAAGGTTGAGGTCGACGGTGAGGGGTGGGTCAGAGGCCATCATGAGAATCTAGTAATTAGAGGAACCAGAAGAGGAAGTTTGAGTGGTTACCGGGGCATGAGGGGGTTGAGTGGCCACAAATACTTGTTGAGGGAAAGGATCGATAAACACAATGGGTTGAGAAGTAGTTGGGGAGGGAGGGGAGGAGTGTTGTCCCCGCACGGTGGCCTGCGAATCCCACATCTTCCGCATTTGTGGTAATAATGGACAATCATGAGTGTAGTGACCATAAACACCGCAACACGAACAGGGTTTATTGGTGAGAAGTGGCCTGTTTAGCTTGGGTTGAGAACCCTGTGGCTAGTTGGCAGTGTGGATCAGTACTTGAAGGATTGGGTCCACAATTACCAGGGGAAGATAGATTTCCTTTCCTGTTTCTTTGAGAAGGAAGAATATTAGGTGCCCCCTGTTGCACAAATACTTGCCCTAGAGGGGGAAGTAAGTGCGGTTGCAGGGGTGGAGAAGGCAAGGGAGTGGGAGGTCCAAATGATGGAGGAGATGGGACACCAGGCTGTGGGTAAGGATAAGGGTTAGAGTGGGTAGCATTGAGGTAAGCAGGAGTGGGGGCAAAAGGAGGAGGCATGCCGTATCCTAGGTACATGCTACCGAGAGGGGGGAAAGTGCCGGAGGTGCTAGCCCCTCCTGGAGGGAAACCATAGCCCATAGTAGGTTGGGCAGAGGTATGGGAAAGGGCCCCAATGATACCGTTGGAAGAATGAGATTCCCTCGGGGTGTTAGTGCCGCCGGGCTTGGGGAGGTCAGGAAGGATGGTATAAAAATAACCAGATTGAGCATAAATAAGGTCATATTTCAAGGCTATTTGAAGGGCAGCTTCTTCGGTTTGAGGGAAATGAGAGGCGACATATTTTCCAATGGGAGGTAAGAGAGAGCAAAGGAACCAGTCCATATAAACCCGATCTTCAAAGGGAGGAGCTTGACATAAGCTTCGTCTGCGTCACCATTCCTGGACATGAGCAGAAAGGCGGGTTGAGGAGGATTGACAGAAGGAGGTTAAAAGCTCTGTACCAGTGCTGTATCGGAGAGGGGGCTGGAAATAAGATAAAAAGGCTTGGGCAATGGTCGCAAAAGTGGTATGGGAGGAGGTGGCCTATTCTACATACCATTTAGAAGCTTCGCCTGTAAGCGTGCATTGGAATAGTCTAAGACGAATAGAGTCGTCAGTAATGGAATTGGACGAACAAAACATATGGAAGGATCGGATGTGGTTGGAGGGATCCTTAGTAGCAAGGCCTTTGAACTTGGGAATGTCGAAGGGGAGCTTGGTTGGCATAGAAGGCCAACTAACATCGTGGCGAATAGGATCATTAATCAGTTGATTGAAGTCGGGGAGACTGAGGCCGGCCATATAAGGGAGTAATGGGGCAGTCGAGGTAGGTCCCGAGGTGGTTCCACTGGAAACAGACCTAGCAATAATACTGGGGTTACTGCTGGTAGTAGGCCCTGAAGTAGACATGGTGAAAGTGACAGGGGGAGAACTAGGAGTAGGGGGAGAACTCGAACAATCAGAGGAAGAGTCGGAGTGCAGACTCGGGGGAAGACTTACTCGATGACGACGGGGAGGAGGAAGTCAACCAAGTGGGAACTGAGGGTGAAGGCCAAGAAGTCTCCGAGAAAGGCGCCTTGGGGCTGCAATGATGACAGGAAGAAGAAAAATCGACAAGGGAAGGGAGGGAAAAAATCAAGTGAGGTCAAGGGCAGAAAGGTGCAGTGACAATTGATTTTAAAGTCTTTGCCAAAAAGTGTTAACCAGGCGCTTCTTCACTTAGGGTCTGTGTGTGGTGTGCGTTAATTTTAATTGTTTAAACCCATAGATTTTGAGAGTAAAAGAAAAAGTGTGTTGCGTAATGGAAAAGAAATTTGCAGTAAATAAGACTGAAAGAACAAAAAATTAACAACTAAAAATGCAACAATCTAACCCAAGAAGGCGGGTCTCTCAAAACTAGTCTATAAGAGGAAAAAACTAGGCAAAGCACACTAAAAAGAGGCCAATAGATCTAAGGTCCGGAGGGACTGGGATCTAAAGGGTAAATGTGCTGAAAAGTGGTGGAGAGAACAATAAAGAGGTAGAGGCAAGGTTGCTGCTAAAAAGGAGGAGATCATCTAAAAATAAGAGAGTCGAGGCGGTGGCCTTAGAAATGAACCCAAACGAAATGATATGAGGTGTTTTTGAGAGGGAGAAGAGCTGATCTAAAGGGATCTGAAAAGGAGGTATCAGATCAGAGAAAAATAGGGCTGAAACTCTGGAAATTCAGACTTATGAAACAAAAAAGACTCGCCCACAGAAAGTGGAGGGTACTAGAGCCCTAAGGGGCAAGATTCCCTCTTAGTTGAGTGAAGCATATCAGAAACAGGTCCAAACAGGTAGAGACAGAGGCTGGAAAACCCTAACAGAAGCTTCAGACAAACCTAGAAAAAGTGCTGAAAAATGTGTAGAAAAAGTATAGGTCGCACTTTCTGGGCCGATAAGTGCGACCTGCCGATCCGGTTGTCTCGGTGCCAGATTTCGGAAAAATTTGTCATCTCAGCTGCGTCTGATGTCTGTCACCTGCATAATAAGGCCAGAAACACACGGAAGTTAAACATATGACTGTTTGAGTGTTTTAGAGGTGAAAAGCACTATAAAAATAGGGAAAACAAGAAATAGAAGAGAAACCCTAGGGCCTGAAATAGCTGGATATGCAGGAATATATAAAACGACAGTGGTCACAAAAGAAAACCTGTGTGGAGTCGCCAATTGTTAGTATGAATCTTTCGTCGTAAAATATCACTTTAGCTACGCATAACAAATAGCCCTAACATCTATTATGGCTGCAAAACATCTTTAAGTAACTGCATAAATTCAGATCTAAGTACAAAAAGATATTAAGCAGATAAGATATAACATGGCTCCATGCATTCAATGGACAAGACAAGAAATAATGTTTTTAAAAGAATTTTGTATTATATTAAAGAATGGGGCACCTGGGAGGAAAACAAGAAAGGTGTTTCCCGGTTCTCCCCAGTGGGATGGGTTCTTGGAAGTCCTCAGTGTTTCAGACTTAGCATTTCTCTCTTAATGGTGAAGGAAAACAAACATAGAACTCAATGGGAGTTCACAAAGCAAAAATGGAAGATGGTGACCAAGAGTAGATCCAGAATGATCTAATGCAATCAAGGTGACTAATGAATGGGGAAAACCCTCCTATTTATAATAAAATATTGGGGCGGTCTAGAACTCGGTGCATGAATAAAATATTATTAATCGAATTCTAGAAGCACCTTTTAAGAATATTTTATTATATTTGTTGGAGGGAAAAGGGTTCTTGACTTGGGTCAATTCCTTTATTTATAAATAATAAATAAATAAATGGTTTATTTATTATTTTAGGGAAGTGATGGGAATATAATTAAATAAATAATGGTTTATTTAATTATTTATGGATGATTTAGTCAAATTTAACTAAGAATATTATTTAAATAAAGATTTAAATAACTTATTCTTAGGGAATAATTAAATAAATAAGGATTTATTTAATTAAGTTCCTTATTTTGGGTTAAATATGACCAGGAAATATAAACAAATGAGTTATTTTATATGGTGAAAGCAATTTTACTTAGGGTAAAATTGGTCTTGCATGGTGTACTTGGGTTCATCTAATAATAATAGGTTAGATGACCAAAAAATGGTGTAACAGTAAGGACAATAGTACTTGGGTGATAATTTATTATCCTTCTTATCTTGATTGAGGGACATTTATTTGTATGTTTGTAGCTATAAAAATACCCAGTTGCCAACATCAAAACTTCTTTCACTACGATGTTAATCTACCTATTGTTTCATTCAATTTTGTGCCAGAGTGAGGCTATCATTTAAGAGTTGGAGTTGTTGATGTTCGATGTGATGATCAACTACTTGAACCTTAGAATTTTCTCTTATAGATGGTGTGATGGATGGTGGATGATATCTATAAAGCACCATAAATGTTGTAATTTTTATTGTAGTATGGAAGTAAGTGTTATACAACCATTCAGCTAGAGGTAACCAATTGACCCATTGTGTTTGTTTATCAAATATAAAGCAATGAATATATCCTTCCAACATTTGTTCACTATCTCATTTTTCCCCTGATCCATGAGCTACTTGAGTACCAAGGCAAGAAAATAATTTCATCCAAAAATTTCCAGTGAAAATGGGATCTATGTCACTTACAATAATATTTGGGTTTCCTTATAGATTTTGAATTATTTTCATAAATGAAGTAGCAACACTAGCTTTAAAAGGATGAGATAATGCACAAAAGTGTGCATACGTGGTAAGTATATCAACTACCACCATCATGAAACTCTTTCCTTTATACTTGGGTAAACTTGTGATAAAATTCATTGATACCTCCTCCAAACATTGACTTGGAATAACCAAAGGTTGTAACAAACCTGGGGTCTCAATTGCCTCAACTTTATTTTATTGGAAAGCCAAACATTCTGCCACAAACTTCTAAATTTTAGACTTAAGGCCATCCCAAAAAAATCATTGTTGACCTTGTGGTAAGTTTTTAAAAATCTTGAGTGCCCTCCTAAAGGGGAGGTGTGCAATTCCTAAATAATATTTTTCTTGAGTTGGGAATTCTTACAAAGATATAAGTGGTGTTTCTACTATAATGAATCATTTTTCCAGCTAAATGTATCAAATGTACTGGGGTATTTCTGCAAATTTTGAATGTGTCCAAACATATTTGTCATTCTTCCATTCATCCCTTGGTTCAGTTATACAATTAGGTTGGATAATAGAAATGGCACAAAGAAATGCTTCCACATCCTCATCCTTTCTTGATTTTTCATGTGCAACACCATTTTTCTTCCCTCTTTTGTAGACGACTTAAAAGTCATAATCCAACATCTTTGTGACTCATTTTTGCTTCTCTTATAAAGAAAATAATTGTTCCAAAAAGTATTTAAGACTATCATGATCTATTTTTACCTTGAAGTGTCTTCCCATTAAGTAAGGTTGCCATTGTTGTAGTGCATGTAGTATTGCCACAATTTCCTTCTCATAAATAGGTTTGTGTAAATAATTTCCTTTTATTGGATTACTTTCAAAAGAAATGGTCTTCATTTTTGTATTAAAACAATGTCAATTCCATTTCTTGGGGCATCACATTACACAATAAAGGATTTTGTGAATTCTGGCATAGATAAGACCGGTGCTTGGAAAATTTCCTCTTTAATATGTTAAAATGCCTTAGTTGCTTTTGGAGTCCAAGAAAATCCATCTTTCTTCAGTAATGTTGTTATAGGTGTTGTTATTCTCCCATGATTCTTAACAAAGTTATGATAATACCCCATCAATCCGAGAAATCATTGAAGATGATTTATGGTTGCGGGGATTTTCCATTCCTTAATGGGTTTAATTATTTTAGGGTATACCTTAACACGGGTTGATAAGATACAATATGACCCAAATATTCCATCTCTTGTACTCCAAATAACAATTTGGAGGATTTTTCATATAATTATCTTTCCTCCAATAGTTTCAAAACTCTGTCAACATGTTGAACATGATCCTTCCAAGACATGTTGTAGATTAGCATATGATCAAAAAATGTTAACACAAATTTTCTAAGGAAGGGTTTGAAAATGGAATTCATCGAACCTTGAAATGTGGAAGGTGCATTAGTAAGGCCAAAGGGCATGACCCAAAATTCATAATGACCCTCATGAGTTCTGAATGCTATTTTTAGAATGTCTTCAGACTTCAGCCTGATTTGATGATATCCTAAACGAAGATCCAACTTCATGAAGTAAATTTATCCATGTATTTCATCCAACAATTGATCACTGAAAAGAATGGGAAATTTATCTTTAATAGTGAGCATGTTCAGCTCCCTATAATCTGGACACAAATGCCATGATCCATCCTTCTCGGGCACCAAAACTACTAGAGAAGAGAAAGAAATATGACTAGCTTGAATTATACTAGCCTCTAACATTTCTCCAGCCATAAGTTCAATTTCACTCATTTTGGCATAGGATATATGCAAGGTCTTATGTTTGGAGGAACGTTTCCTGGAATCAAATGAATAGCATGATCATGATCATGAATAGGTGGGGGGCCTCTAGGATTCTCAAATACCTTGGAATAATTTTCCAAGAGTTTTTGGAGATCTGGAGAAATAGATGATTTTGATGTTTGAACCTCTAGTGAGCATAATTGTGCAATTACGCCCTGTCATTATTTATTCAAAATATTTGTCATGCCATCAAAGTTTATTATATTTTCTAGTTTCCCTGTGATACCCGTTAATTCAACTTCCTTTCCTTCCCAAAAAAATTTCAAGAAAAGTTATTGAAAATTAAAAGCTATCATTTCAAAAGATTGTAACCATTCGTCTCCTAGTACAACATCAACACCACCCATTGGAATGAAAAGAATTGGATTATTCAATACATATTCCCCCACGGTTAGCTTTATATTATGGCACTTTCCAAATAACTTTATAGCTCTTCCATTTTTAACTATCACTTGACACTCTGGTGCTAGATATATGAAGCAATTCAATTCATTGGCTATCTTACAATGAATAAAATTTTGGTACTACCTGAATCAATTAGAACCATTACCTTTTTATTTTTGATATATCCTTATATCTTGAGATATGGTTAGATTCATTTCTTCTTTCTCTTGGGTTGGTTTCTGGGGTATATCCTAATCTTTTGATATTTCTTGTTTCTTTTCTTCCCCCTCTCCACAATCTATGTAGAATAATTTATTCTCCGCACACTTGTGACATTTAATGTATTTTCTATCACAACTGTAACAAAGCCTTTTCTCTATTTTTTCCTCCAATTGTGAGTGGTAGACTTCCTTGTTTCCATAATTTTTCTTTCAACTTTTATTGCCACCCCAAATGCCTTCTCCAATGAATAAGGATCCCAAAGTAGAACCTCATGTTGCATGTTATCCTTTAAATTCCCTATGAAGGCATCAATCCTATGCTCCTTTAGAATATCAACTACCCTAATATTCAATTTTTTAAAGTCTTCAATGTGCTCCAGCATTGAACCCTTTTGTTTGAGATTTATCAATTGGATAAATAAGGTGTTTCTCTTTGTATATTCATAATGTGCTATCATTTCCCATGTAAACATTGACCAGGTGAAAAGTGGTTTATGATAATAAATAATATATACCATACAAATTGAATGGGTTCTAAATTTAAATATGCAATACGTACCTTTTGTGAGGGTTGCACATCTTGTAGATCAAAATATTGCTCCATTTGTAGTATCCATGTTATCACATCCTTGCCATCAAACTTACTCATATTGATCCTTGGAATGTGGTAGGTCTTCAACTCAAAGTCAGAGTCTCTAAAATCATGATCAATATTCCTTTTTTTCTCATCATGAGTTTCATGGAATACCTTGTCGCCATTACGAAACATTTCTTAAAGAAACTTTGTAAAACCTTCCATTTCTGCTTTTAAACCATCCTTAAAACCTTCCATTTTAAATTCTAAATCATCCATGTTCCATTTTAAAGCATCCATATTAGCATTCATTATCACTTCCAATTCATTTTTGGTTACTCTTTTTGAGAGTGAAATTTGATGCACTTAGTCTCATAATTTTGATATATATTGTGTTTCTTCGTCTTCTTCATGCGTCATAGAAGAGATTTCTGGTTGCTTACTAGGCATGCACGGTTTTTTTGTTAGGAATTTTTGAATCCAACAATGATATATATTCCCTTTGAATCACTTCAAATTGATTTTTCAAACAAATGTTATGCAAAATTTTTAAAAATTACACACCTTTTTCTTGTTTTTTAGGAGCTCTATATTGAAACTGTTGTATCTTTGTAATTTTGGTTCTCCAAAGTCTGAAATTTTATCTTTTAGTATCCCTGTCATTCTTATTTCCAACCCCATAAGTTATACTGAGATTTAATTCTTCAAGAAATATTTATGCCCAATATCCCACGATGACCCGATTATCGAATAGTTCAGTAGAGCGAACTTATATGGAGTGCCATGTGTCATTGTTTCTACCTTCAACCTTGAAAATTATACACAAAAAATAAAGTCCATGAAATTTCAGCCACTTTTTATGAAATTCAAATATGATGCTTGGAGAAAAAATTATGATGATTTTCCCTAGGTCACCAGTTTGAGATTGAATTTTGGAGCCTGCAAAAACCCTAACTTCCTCGGATCATATCTCCTAAAATATAGCAGAAAAAGATATGAAATTTATACACAAATTTCATCAATATTTTGACTCCACTCAGTTGAAATTTTAGCTTTTGAAGCCTTGTAGAAATAAAATTATATCGAAAACTCCAAGATGCCCTATTTCAAGAAGTGAAACCATAGAATCCAAAGATCTTACACCAAATTTTATGCAACCAACTCACAAACTAGAAGAAAATTTAGATCAACGACTTAAAAATTAGCCTCTTAGAGAGGGAAACATCCTTCACATTACATAAATGAAGAATTATTGGATGATACAAATGATAAGACCTCCTTGCTATATATAGGAGTCTAAGGGGTCACAATATAATCAAAGTGTACATAACAATAATAATGAAAGGCACAATAATAACAATAGTGGGCTTCTATGAGGCACAACAATAACAACATGGGGGATACATGGGCACAACAATAAAAATAGGGGGATACACTAAAAATAAAAATAAGGGGAATGCACTAGTATTATAGGGACCTAAAAAATCAACGACCTCAATTGATTTCAACAACACCCTCCTCCACTTTCCTAAATCACTATGAGTGTTCCTCGGGGCGAAAAATATATTTCCATGGGGCCCACACCCACTTTGTTTCGATTTAGGGGCCCAAATATTTATAGTATGGGTATTGTAAAATTTTGAAAGTGTCAGAGTTTTGTTTCAAAAAGGCAGTACATGTCAAAATTATATATATTTTATTTAATTATTTAAAAGCCTTTAAAAAAGAAAACTGTTTTCGTAACTGTTTAGGAATTAGTTTTATAACTAGTTAGAAATAGTTAGGTTATTAGGGGAGGGAAAGGGGGCGGAGAATAAAAGTCTGAAAGTGACATTTTGTAGGGGTTAAGAGTCTTGGAGTCATATATCCTTTGTAACGATGAAATCCCTCTGAAATCAAAGAACTTAAAGCAGTTTTGATTCCAACTTTCGGGTTAATTGCAACCATTTTTTTTTCTCTTTTTTTCAACATTCATTTATGTTTTTTCCTCTCTTGGATAATGTAAGATGCAACTGGTTTTTTCAATTTTTTTTCATGAATTTAATTAATTGTACTCATGTTATCTAAAATAGAAAACCTTAAAGAAGCACTCCACATCTAGGAAATCATGCACATCTTATGAGTCATCCATTATTATTTCTGTAAAATTTTAGTTTCAGACTTTTAACTGCCTGGATTAACTATGTCTTCTTGATTTCTCTTCAAAACACTCCTTTTATACAAATACCCTATAACCCTAAGAGTCATCTGGCCATTTTTTTTTTGGAGGCTAGGGTTTTAGAACTAGAATATTCGTTGATAGTCATAATGGCTTGTCCCTTTAGCCACATGTTTTAACAATTTTCATCAATATTTAGATGTCCCGGGCACTAGTTCCCTTACAGCCAAGATCTCTCTCTGGGAAAACAACACAGTGATTAATTCATGTTAGGGTACGATTTTATCGAACCACCAAGCTCTTGATTGCAAGGAATGTTCTCTTCCATTGAGATAATACCATATAAATAAATGTGTTCTGTCGATTAAAAAATATAAAAACTAATGAGCCAAAATAAGAAAATTATGTAACATGTTGCTACATGATGAATTTCAAACAAAAGGAAAAAAGCATACATGGGTCAAACAAATATCTCAGTAACACCATAAATTTGTCAAACATATATTATTTTACTACAAAATATCATTCATTAGACTATACTTCTCTCAATAAGATTCAAAAAGTCAATCAGCCTGGTATATTTAATGAAGATATCTATTACATAATGTTGACAAAACCTGCCACAACTATGAAAATATTCTACTAATCATAAAAAATATCCTTGAAACTATTTTAAAATAAGAAAAATGAAAGGAACTTTCAAAATTGTCCAGGGTCAAGTGTAAAGTAGTTAATTATTGCCAATAATTTCATAATTTTTGGTATAATCACAATTAGAACATTAAATAATTTTATGATGATGCATGTTTTATTTTGGAATGGATGTTACCACTATGTATCTCTCCCTCTATAAATTTCCCATTCTCCCTCATTAACTCTATATGTTGCTGCTATTTTATCTATTGGAAGAAAAAAAATGTCATAGTTGCAACATAGTCTAAGCCTCACACTGTTAAATTTAAGTTGGACTAGCTATGATTCCATTCTTTATTAAGATGAGATATGAACCTAATAATTCATAACTAGATAATAAAGTATTGGTAGGTAAGGTAATAAACAAGATAACACACCTCCTAATTATTTTCCACTTTGCTACACATTACCAAAATGTCTTTCAATTTGAACAATGAAACCAAACCTCCAAAGAAAACAAATTCCAGTGAAATAATTCAATCTTAATTTGAGCCAAAGTAGCATCTATCCATATCCCAAATTAATGTATAATCATGCATATAAATTAATTATATACTATAAAAATAAAATAGTTTTAAGTACAAATTCTAAGAAGATATTCAAATCATCCAGTGGACTAGAGAATCCAATCTAGAAGATCATATAATACAACTCTTACTAGACAGAAAAAGTTGAATGAAATCCGAGAAAAATACCAAGAAATTTTTTAACTCGTGTAATAAATATAAAGCATATAGAAAATAAGAACTAATTGAGCCAAGGCTTTCTCTTTAGGTGTTTGAGGCTAGGAAACAATCAAGAAGAAGTATACATTATATCAAATTGCTAACTAGGTGAATGGATCTAGAGGGGAACCATCTGTAATTGCAACAATATTCAAGTAATAAGTAAACGAGAGGGTTTTGAATCAACTTCTTTATTGAAAAGAGTAAAAAATTCGTAGTGAAAAGACAAAGCCCCAAAATTTTCAGTATATGTTATGAACTTGCCCAAACATGGGGTGAAATTTTGGTATTAGATCATGAAAACCTACTTTTAGCATGTTAGAGTTAATGGTATTAAAATTTAGGCAAAATCCAAAGGCAAGATTCATCATTCCGCCAGTAAGGATTTATACAAATGACCCACGTGGCATAAAACTATAATGATTTAAGACTTAAAGAGGCAACAAATCGAAGATCCACACAAGAAAAGAAACAAAGGCACTATTTTTTCTTAGACTCTATATTCTCAAAAAGGTACAAAGTACATGCTCATATTGCAAGATAGCAAAGGCCAATTTCAATATGATAATGAGTCTGAAAATACAACTGTTCCTGGAAGTTACAAATACAATGAAATAATTTAAACCACGCATGAGGCTTTAGAAAATGCACAACTGAAATGTCTAGAAAGGTATCTCTCGGAAAATCATGCTTTTTGAGCTACGATAGAAAAAATAAGAAGGGAGCTCATGACATGATAAAATATGATATGGCCAAGGAAACAATAATCTGCAGGAGGTAACAAATATGGGCTTAAAATATTTTATCCTTTTTAGGACCACAAAAGGGAAAATAAATTTGTTGAACAATGAAGGCCTCTTACTCCCTTTCATGCATCCTAGAAGATGTCATTGAAGGTATTGTAGTGAAACATGTCCTTATTGCACCTAAAAATTAAAATAGTGAATTTCAAAGTAAATATAACTTAGTCTTAGCAAGAGTAACAAATATTAAATATTCAGTGATGAACACTAGAAGGGGATTTTCATATCCATATTTGTTCATAGTGAGGATGTTTGTGAATTTCACAGTCTATTTTAGACTGTGACATGTTCGACACTCATGTGGATTTTAAAATTGTAGGTTTCATTATTCTTAAAAGAATTTGGAAATCATAAAAAGGGTTGTAAATTATCTTTCATGGAAGGCATTAAGATACCACAAGGGTTTGTATTGTTGGATTGTATTTCCTAATTTGGTATTTTCCTGATTCTTTACTTTGTAGGTGTGCATCAACAGAATAATAATGATGTAATTTCTACTTCAAATTCAATTAATACCCCAATCATAATTGAAAAATACATAAATTATATGAGGTAGTTTCATATCTGTTTTGTGCATAATAGTGGTAGCGAGAATTTCATAGGATGTGAGAAGGAGGAATAATGTCCCAGGGAAAACACTACAACATATAAATGGATTTTGAATGCCGACCAATGACATTACTATCACCACTGTTTAGTGGGAAACAACATTGCGGTGACATTTGAACCTATGTATAATAAGCATGCTCTGAGGCATAAAATGATCAATTCGACCTATGGGATGAATACTAATGGTAACCATATTGAGTTCTCTTGTGATAAAGTATCCAACCTTGTTTGATCTATATTTTTGTTTCTTTAGCGGGCATGCCATTTTTTTGTGATGAGGCCTAGGTAGATTAGGACCATTATCAATGTTTAAGAGGCAACAAAGATCCAAAAATGGAACCAAGTATACAATATTTTTCCACGTGAGGTATAAAACAACATAATAGTTGCATATACTGGAACCCTATAACAACAACATTGCCTTGGAGGTTCTACAACAAGGTGTATTTTTAGATCTACAATCTGTATCTAGGTCCATTTTTTATGTATGATCAAATCAATGATTTACGCCAAGAATGTATTCACCATAGGTGAGGTTCGATCTACCTAGTAAATCCTTCTAAACTTATTTTATCTTTAAAATCAATAGGTAGGATGCCCTAAATGGTCGATAAGAGGCAACTTTTTACTTGATATGAGCATCCCAAAATTGAAGAAAAAGGAAGTTGTAATTATTGAAACCCCATTGACATGGTGAATATAATTTCCATGCATGAGAACAAAGAACGGAATCCCTTTATATATGGAATTATTCTAAAAGTATTAATGTTTTTTTAGAGTTATCCTACTCTTGATAATATTTTTGACCTAGTTTAAGGAACAAATTCATGAAGACGATGTCAAATTTTCTAGGTCATCTTGCATGGCCATCAAGGAAGGATGCATGGAATTTTAGAATATATATGAATACTTTAAGAAATAATATAAGTGGAAATATAATTTCTTATGAAGACGTGTTGGTCTAGAAGTGACATTTGCATGAAAAATGGAGAAGCTATTTTCTTAAGAAAACTCAAAGTGATTTGTTATAGTATTTTATTATTTATAACTACCTATTACTATTTTAATGGAGATCAATTATCGAGGTTAAAGATGCAATATTTTATTGTTTTCCCTTGGAGTAACGCAAAAATCTACAACATTCCAATATTATTCTATTGTTGTTCTCAGTGAGATTAGTGGATCAAGGAAAAAAATCATAATTTATTGTAAAACAAGATGGAGTTAAACTTTATTTAAGGAGTAGCTCTCTCCATCATTTTTCATGGTTTTATTTGTGAGAAAACTCCCCTCTAGAGCCTAATTGAATATCTATGAAAGAGAAAATTAATATAGGGGTTTTTATGTAAGTATGCCTTCCATTTTTTCACACATTAATGAATATATATTGCTCAAAATTACATGTAGTTATCCTACAATGATGCATAACAGGGTTGAAAACTTTGTTTGACTCTCATGTTGTTTTTATTCTCTAGTTAAATTCTTCTATGTTATGTCATTTCTTCACAAAACCTTGATGTCCTTATTGTAATGTTCCACTAATTTTTTTGAACAGGAGAACACATGAGCACGTAAATTCATCCAAAGGATAAGTAGAAGAACCCCCCAATTCTTAGGAATGTTGTATGGGATGTCAAGACCTTCAACATAGAAGACCCCACCTAAATTATTAAAAATTTTAAATTATAATATATGAAACTAGAAACATTAACGATAAAGCACTGAAAATTTTATAATATTATACAAAACAATATAAAATAACATAAAAAAAAATCATAAATCATGATTCATATATTATCCATAGACTATCATTATTGTATTTCTCATTATATTTAGACAATTGAAGAAATTAGAATATAGGAGTTCCTTTCCAAGTTTTGACCCAGAAAATACACTTTCCTTGGTACATTTTTGCTAAAATCACAATAGAGGACTTCGTTACATGCTTTGATTTGTGTAGCCAAACCATTTGACTTTGGAAGCTCTAGAACACTCCTGTATCCCAAATAGTGAGATTGTCACCTAAGATTTTGGCTAAGAAAGGTATTTTGGTGTGGGGTGACCTTTGGGATCATATCATCAAGGACTTGAAATTTGGACCTTACTTTCTCAAGAATTTTTTTTACTTAGATAAGATAATTTTATTAATGTTGAAAGAATGACCACAATAAGAAAGCCAATGGGATGCAAAGTACATCTAGTAGCAGTACCTTGCGAGGGTACAACATTAGCTCTTATTGCTACTCTAAAAAAATAAAAATAGATCCTTAGAGAATAAGTACCCCCGTAGAGTAGAGAGGCTTGTAAGTCATGAAATACTAAGCTTCATCCCTTTAACAAATGCCTATTGGGGGTGAAAAATTAAGTCCTATTTATACTCTAAAAAAAGAAAAAAGAGAGCCTTAGAGAATGGGTACCACCTTAGAGTATACATCCTTGCAAGTTAGTAATTACTTAGCCTCATGCCTACAAATGAAAAAATAACACTCCTGGTCCCAGATGGAGTTGGAATTGATGTTATAGTATGCAAAGTTAGATTTAAAATTCATGTCATCTATATCATATTTAAAGGAGATTATTAATAGGTGACTAGACACTAAGTATGTGGAAAATAAATGGATTATATGTTTTCCTACATAATGGGAGCAAGGGTTTTCACTTGGATGGTGGTTCATCAGGGTTTACCTTTCAAAGATAGACTTGAAAATTTTGGCTCAAGAGATGCCCCTTGTCAACACTTTGGGAGATAATACAATCTGACATATTTTTGGAATTTCTAGTACTTGTTTGGAATTGATTTGGATATCCTGAAACCATATCTTGTACAAGGAATTTTCGATGGAAGGATGTAAGGTTCCTTTTTCAGAAACATTGTCTATCGACAAGAAAATCTATTTCAGAGATAGACTGAAGGGGCATTTACTGGATTTGTCACCTTCATAAAGAAGGATGATCTTCAGAGGCTACCTAGCCCACTATCAGACTTTGTCTATAGAGTGTTGTCAAGGGACAATATTCCCAAGAGGGAAATACAACAAGATTGGGAATCTTTCAAGATAACCCAAAAATGCAGCTACAGCAATATAAAGACATAAACTGGAAATAGCAGTGAATAAACATTGTGCCAAAATGTATGAAAACCCTTGAGCCATTTTACTACGAATATCATTAGCAAGATGATACAATGAACATCAAAATAACAAGGCAAGAAGCCTTCCATGAAAACATATGCCAAAGTACAAAATCCTGCTCCATAGCAGGATGCCCATGAATAGGAACTGCGTAGTCACATGAAGGAGACTGCTACACTGAGTGAAAAAAATCATAGGATTTGCATATATATGGCTCATACATCATTGGGAGAGCTGATATAACCTCCCAATCACTACCTCAAGTCAATCCTAGAAGGATTGGCTCAAATATGCAAAACTGCAAAAATGCCGGAGTTGTTGGGTAGCAGCAGGAACTCAATATGTGGAGTGGAATGGAGAAAGCTGAATGGATGAATATGATGATGTGCCTCTATCCAATGATTCTCCCAAATGTCAGGCTGATCTCGACACAAGAGAGTTCACCCTCTTAAATGTTTGCAACACCCTCACTGCAAATATGCTCCAGCTAGAACGCATTCTATGAGAGGGCCTGCACTGTAACTGATGGTAGTGGTTGGCCTCCTGCCAATGATAGTGAAATAATCTCGGGAACCATCCTCACTAACCTCCCGGAAGTAGAGAACCTCCCTCCTCTGAATGATCAACTCCAAATGGTGTATGGAAACCCCCCCAGCAACATCCAGCAACACTACACAATATCTGCTGCAGAAACTGCACTGATGTAGATGGCTGATGCTATGGCCTGAATGTCGGAATATGGAGGATGATTGAAATCCTTCATGAGCTCCTCAAGAAGGAGAGGAAATCCTAAACAAGACTCCCTCGTGCTTGAGGGCACTGCAGCTCTCCTGAATAGCAAGAGGCAATAATTTGTCAAATAATCAAATGATCTAAGATAATCTCCATGGGCTGCCTTGCTCCTCTTTTAAACACTACAAAGTCTAATCATTCCTTCCTCTATAGGTTTCCTCCCCCATGGAATATTCCTCCACTAAAACTTTTCTATCCCACTTAGTGCTTTCCAACTCATGCCAATGCAGTTTGACTTGGTCAATTAGGCCTTGTCCATTTGCATTTTAACCCCTTTCACACATAAGGGTGTGAAATCTGTTGCATGATGATCCTTTTTCATATTGTGAGGGATTTTAATCCTGTTTATTTCATGAATGGGTCACTTTACCCACTTTTATTCAACAAAATGAAAATATGCAACTATAATGTTCCATTTTAGCTTGAGGCTAAAATTGGGAACATTACAGTCCTCCCCTCCCACATGTTGCTTTTCCCCAAGCAACTATATAGAGAGAAAGACATTCCTCATCCTTCTTCTCTCGTGGCCTCCTCATCCATGGTCCCACCACTGCTCAAATATGCTGCAATAAATCTACCCTCCAATGCTCTCTCCCAAGTATGCAAACTGAAAAGGATGCTTCTCATGGAAAGATAGAATGTGTAGTGGAATCCTCCCTGCGGAAATGTGGCCTCCTTAAGGTAGGAGTGATGATATGCATGGGATAATTCTTCTCCCAATCATGATCCTCTCATCCATGCAATCATCCAAATAAAAATCTCAACCCTTGGTTTTTGCAATGTGTTGGGGCTGAATGGAGAGTGTGCTTGTGCTTCTCAAGATGGTCCTCTCTCCATTTGAAGTATTCATGGGGCTACCTCTATCCTTGGGCTGAAATAGTATGGCCTTCAAGAATGGCCCAGCTACTCCATCAAGAAAATCAACCATGAAATGCCTCTGCAAATTCTCCAAGTGGTCCCTCCCACAAGAAGGTACAAGTAGCAATGTGGAAATCATAGTTTGCCCATGGTATCTCTTGCAACATAAAACATGTATAATGGGGAGAATATTTCTCCCAATGGGCTGTACATACAATTCTCTCCAAATAATGCCCCTCAATAGATATACAACATTAGAAATATAAAATGAGAAATATGCAATAGAAACAAGTTGTCAAATGACAACCGAAGAGTGGTTCCAAATCCCACACATGGAACCTGTGTAGTGCCTCTTGGCCTACCTCAACATCACAAATAACAAGTGTTGTACTAGCCACTTGTTTTCTGCCACAACATCTCCTCATAAGATGAAAGCATGAAATACAATTTGGTGCCAATGGTGCACACCATGAAGCATGTGGCTTCCCCCACAACCATCACAAAATAGCCAGAATCAAGGCTCCTAGTAGCTACAAGTGCATCATAACAAGTGCAAGAAGGGATGATCCTCCTTAATCAATATGCTGCTCATATAAAGTAAAGAGGTACATAATGTGAAATTATACCTTCTCTACCATGTACTTGAGACCTTGAGCTGAAATGGCTCATCTGAATGCTCTCCCTCTCCTCCAATGAGTAAGGGAATGGTTGTGCCAACCTTTCCAAAGAAAACCAGCCTCTGCATCTATCCATATGCTAATTTAGATCATGCTGAATGCCCTTCAAGTGAACTCCTCTAGCAAGGCAAAGTATGCATCCAAGTGCATAGCTAGGAAGTCTGCATGTGCTGCATGAAAAAGTTTCTCCTTGAGACTAGAAACTCTAGTCAAGAAGAGTTTTCCATGATGATAGATGATCATATCATCTACTAAGCATCTACCATATCCATCAAGGCCATCCAAGAATCATGCATGCACCAAGATCCTGGGGAATACTCAACCCAAGCTAAGTCCTCCATCCTGGATCAATCCTCCACATAGACAACGCTGGTGTTCTGCAATATGGTGCTCCATCACATTGCTTCCTGCTACCTTGACATCCCCTCATGCCAAAGTCATCCTCCAAGTTACTTCCATGCCCATCATGCAGCTACTCATGCTTAAATAGAAATGATGCTCTCTGAAAATGAGCCTCCCATGAGAGATTATCACCTCTAAAGAATCTTCCGATCATGGGAAATGTTAGCATGAGTGGCCTCCATCTACTCTAATGCATCAAAGAGTCCTTCCTCAAAGGAAGTATCCTCCTCCTCATCAAATATGTGGAGCAGTCATCCTGCATCATGAAGATTCAATCCTCTATCCCTGCAGCAAAATTTGTCAGCGCAGTATGACTGATGAGAGTGGGTGATGCTGAAAATGAGAGAGTGTCTCCCTCCTCCTTGAGTCTACCCCAAACTCTCTGCGCTGTGCTGAAATCTCCCAAGGTTTCCACCCTCCTAAAATCAAGGTGTGAGACCCCCAAATATGAAGCATCCAACCTCCTCTACTGATCTAGTGGTCTCCTTGTTACAATGTCTCCATGCAGTGAGACACCATCATCAAGAGATGACTGAATGTATGAATGGAGAAAACCCTCCATGCTTCCACTGCGCAATCCAATCATCACCTTAGGTGCATCAACCTCATAAAATAGACAGGGTGTGTGCTCCTCATCACAAGATGCTGATCATCCTCCCTGTCTCCTCCTTCTATCTCCATAGCTCTGCACCCTACTACCAATGGCACAGATGTATCATGAGTTGTGCCTTGATCTCTACATGGGAGATCTTAGGAAATTTATTGCAAAGACACAAGAATCCCTCTATGTGGAGCAAGAGATCCTCTTTCCTCTGCATGAGGCACTGGATCAACTCTAGCTATACGAGTGCAGTTTCCCTCCTCCTCATCAACATGTAGGGGCAACTTCTCCCAAAATTTGATCTCCTTTTGAAAAAGAGACGTCCATGCTCTCTTGTGCAAGAATATGAGATGGATACCTTGCCTCCAACAAGGTATGATGCAATATGTCAGCCTTCTCAACAATGTCTGAAGTGGATCTGAGTTTATGTTTCCTCCATTTACATGCAAAGTCTTTTTTTTTTCTCTGCATGTGTTTCAGATTTTCTCCCACCAAATATTTCATCATTGTCCCAATGAATCTGAAATAGGAATAAGTATTTGCATCCTTTAAATAACATGACTCAAATATCCACCATGCATAGGTCTTACCTCAAAAGTGCAGCGCAGCAAATTTGATAGCACCTCCTTTGGGAACATTGTGCTGCTGCAACATGGTATTCAACTCCTCTACCCATGCTTTGGTTGAACATGTAGGTGAACCTCTGAAAGTAGATAGAATGAATCTATCTTGCTGCTGTCTCCCCTTCACCTTAGACTTGCAAAAATCCATGAAGTGAGATATCTCTGAATGTCAGAGTTTGAGACTCATACTCCCTCTGAAAATCTCCAAGAGTTTTCCTCTTGATCACCTCTCCTTCTTTTCCCATATCTTCCATGACAAAGCTACACATGTGATTGCGCTATGCATCAAAGGATGTGACTGCATGTTCACATTCCTCATCAGAAACCCTAGAGTTTTTTTCTACTTCAAACCCTTATGGATATTCTTCAAATCTCTCCCTTCTCTTTTGCTTGGGGCTCCCATGAAAGCCCTAGATGGATTTAGGGAGAAGCTTGTCTAGCTCATCTCCTTTTTCTTTCTTCTTCTCCAAAAAGTGGAGTCTTCCTCTTCTTATTATATGGGATCTTGGCTGAAGATCCACAGGCTGAGCCAAGATTATGCCATGATACCACTATAATGTTCCTTTTTCAGAAACATTGTCTATCGACAAGCAAATATATTTCAGAGATAGATTGAAGGGGAATTTGCTGGATTTGTCACCTTCATAAAGAAGGATGATCTCTAGAGGCTACCTGGCCCACTATCAGAATATTTTTATAGAGTGTTGTCAAGGGACAATATTCCCAGGAGGGAAATACAACAAGATTGGGAATCTTTCAAGATAACCCAAAAATGCAGCTACAACAATATAAAGATATAAAGTGGAAATAACAGTGAATAAACATTGTGCAAAAATGTATGAAAAACCTTGAGACATTTTATTATGAATATCATCAGCAAGATGATACAATGAACATCAAAAGAACAAGGCAAGAAGCCTTCCATGAAAACATATGCCAAAGTACAGAATGTTGCTCCATAGCAGGATGCCCATGAATAGGAATTGCGCAGACACATGAAAGAGACTGCTACACTGAGTGCAAAACATCATAGGATCTGAATATAGATGGCTCATACATCATTGGGAGAGCTGATCTCACCTCCCAATCACTACCTCAAGTCAATCCTAGAAGGATTGGCTCAAATATGCAAAACTGCAAAAACGCCGGAGTTGCTGGGTAGCTGCAGCGACTCAATATGTGGAGTGGAATGGAGAAATCTGAATGGATGAATATGATGATGTGCCTTTCTCCAATGATTCTCCCAAATTTCAGGCTGATCCTGACACAAGAGAGTTCACCCTCTAAAATGTCTGCAACACCCTCACTGCAAATATGCTCCAACTAGAACGCAGTCTATGAGAGGGCCTGCGCTGTAACTGATGGTAGTGGTTGGCCTCCTACCAATGATAGTGGAATAATCTCTGGAACCATCCTCACTAACCTCCTGGAAGTAGAGAACCTCCCTCCTCTAAATGATCAGCTCCAAATGGTGTATGGAAACCTCCCCGGCAACATCCAACAACACTGCACAATATCTGCTGCAGAAACTGCGCTGATGTAGATGGCTGATGCTATGGCCTGAATGCCAGAATATGGAGGATGAGTGCAATCCTTCATGATCTCCTCAAGAAGGAGAGGAAATACTAAATAGGACTCCCTCGTGCCCAAGGGCATTGCAGCTCTGCTAAATAGCAAGAGGCAGCAATTTGTCTAAATAGACAAATAATCAAATGATCTAAGATAATCTCCATGGGCTTCCTTGCTCCTCTTTTAAACACTACAAAGTCTCCTCCTTCCTTCCTCTAGAATTTTCCTCCCCCATGGAATATTCCTCCACTAAAACTGCACTATCCCACTTAGTGCTTTCCAACTCATGCCAATGCAGTTTGACTTGGTCAATTAGGCCTTGTCCATTTGCATTTTAACCCCTTTCACACATGAGGGTGTGAAATCCAACTCCATGATGATCCCTTTTCATATTGTGAGGGATTTTATCCCTGTTTATTTCATGAATGGGTCACTTTACCCACTTTTATTCAACAAAATGAAAATATGCAACTATAATGTTCCATTTTAGCTTGAGGCTAAAATTGGGAACATTACAAAGGAAGCCTTTTTTGGGACTTTTGATGTAGTTCTTCCTCCATGATTCCAAGGAATTTGTAATTGGATTAGCCTCATTTGTTGATACTCTATTTTGAGATTGATATGTAATGTTGCATTTAATAATCATGTACTTTTGAATCCAATTGACCTACTAGTGTGGTCATTATTGTACATTGAAAAAAGTATCTATCTTACCTAGAGTAATTTCAAGGGATGATGTTCACAAAAATTAAGGCCAAGCTTATTTCCAAGCAAACTTTGACTCTAATTAGGAAGGATGTCGTATTCTAAAATATTAGAATTAAATTCATATTAAGGAAATTTTTGTTGTACTTTAGAAAGGTGTGAAATGAACTATATTTTGTATCCATTTTGTTAATATAAGTGGACTTTTTTAGGGAGTAAGGAAATATTCTCGTATTCTAATTTATGGCGATATAAATAATGAATATACCATTTAGACATTAATCACATAATAAAATTAATATTATAACGTATTTAAAATGAATTTATGAATTGAAATTATATGATATCATTGATCATCGACACATGGATACAACAAGAAGAAATTGATTTGAAAAATAACACAATAAAAGGAAGCAGGTTTTCTCAGTAATTAAGGTTGGGTAACAGTTAATAATCTTATAATTACTATTAAGAAGAGGAGAAATATCTCTATATATTATGAGGTATCTAAATCCATATATGATTCACCACTATTGAGAAACCACGAGTGATAGGAAGAAATATATCCAAGTCTTCAAATGATCCCCCATTATTGATTGGCTGAAAATTTGCTATGAAAAGATGTAAAGACGACCCAAGAGAAATCAGGTTGTTCATGTTGGTTATTCATCAAAATTCCATACTTATATATTATGGAACACATTTCTTTCCATTTGAAGACATTCGCAAAAGAAATCTATATGAATAAACAATCTACAAAGTACTATAAGATACTATATAATGATTGCAAATGCTTTATATGTCTAAATATTGTCTTCATGTCCTTCTAAGGGCATCTAGATTCAATGTTAAATTGAAATAGGTCTGTGAAGATGGGACAAAATTTACATGCCACAATTATACAAGGGTGCTAAATACGCAATAAAGGTTCTCTGGAAATGACTTTTTTCATTATTATGTTAAGTCGTTGGACACAAATTATACTCATTTATCCTTGATATACTAGTTAACTATGTCTAGAATTTAGTTTTATGTCTCCAAAATCCCTTCTTAAAGATTTAAACATATGGTGTGTGATTCCTTAGCCCTGCATGGATGCATATTATTTTCTTACAGTAAAACATAAAAGTGTTTGCAAATTCAAAAATGATACTTATCATCACTATCCATATAATGAAATGATATATTACATTTAAATGACAAGAAGAACATAATGCAAGGATATTGAAAATAAAAATGCATACAAGCATCTCATTCCATGAAAAGGATCTCTAATTCATAACTATGAGTATGATGTCCATATTTTCTATAATTTGTTACCACAAATAAAACCTCCATAGAATTTAACCTTTTAAATAACAACAAAAATGCAAGCCTAAAGTTGATTAGAAGGGGATCACACTAGTTTTACTGGGTGGACCTTTCCCAAGTGTAAGTTTGCAATACAAGCCCCAAATCTAACTCAATGGATTCCATGAAAAAATTCATCAAAATCAACGAATCATACAATTCCCAAAAATGTAGGGCTTGTATTTTAATGCATATGAAGGATAGGTAATGGGCTTTACCATTCACTCCCCTTCCCTTTCCTCTAAAAACCTTATTAAATCCTTTTGATGGGGGGAGTGGTTTAAAATGCACCATTCATCATAACCACTACAATCATAATTATAAGCCTGTAGATGGTGATCACATAAACTCAATATGTAGCTAGTGTCAAAATCACAAGCCTTATGAATGAATAAAATAGGTCCATATTTCTACATGTCATATTTATATTTATTGTGATACTTTTAAAACATGTTTTTCTGATTCATTTTAGGGTCAAAAATTTCTCACAACATCCTGGTTTTGGTTTTTAAAACTATGGCGGAAAGGGATTCTTGGAGATTACATAAGATAGTCAAGGAATTATGTGGTGTTATGATGCAACAATTAGTTGCATTACTTTAAAAAAGAATCTTATTTTTGGGAAGAATCAAACATGGATATAAGGGATCACTTTGTGAAAGAAAGTTGCAATTGAGTTGGATTTGAAAATTTGGTAGGAGCCCCACGTATTGGAAATTTTCCAGAAATGAAAAAAAAAGGAAATGAGTTTCTTGACACATGTATTGCAAGGGGTAAAAATTATTAGGAACTTGGAGGTAGATTTCTTAGAAAATCACAAGAATCTAGGAAATGCCATGAAATGGTTCGTGGAATGGGAAACACAAATTTCCATTCAAAAATCTATTTACTATTAAAAGAAAAAGCAAAGTTAACAAACCCGACTTGCTACTTGAATTATTTTTTCCCAAGGGTCGAGAGTCAACTTGAGACTTGGTAATAATTGAGGGTTGAGTCAACAATGACTCGAAAATAGAAGAATTTAATTCACTATTTATTTTAATATATAAAATGACTGGGAAAATAGAAGAATTGAGTTCACTAAATTATATATATATATATATATATATATATATATATATATATATATATCCAAGGGTTTAGCTTAGTTGGTCATTGCCAATGTCATTGTCCATTTGGCTAGTTCCATTTCAACAAGTGCCCAGTCAAATCATCTTTGGAGAGTTGCAAAAGTATATGCCTTTACAAGGGATGCCTTCCAAAAATATGGTGAAGTGTCCCTTGGGTTCCCAATAAGGTTTTGATTTGAATTTATATTCAAGTATAAACATTCTATGTTTCAACTTTTTTTGGTTTGTCATCACTGGAATGTGGCCAAGCAATCTTTACCAAAATTTGTAATTTTGGTTTGATGAAATTGATATTTTTAACACAAGTATATTCATCCCCATCAAATTTGAAACTACATCTAGATTGCATAATGTTAACATTTGATATTTTCAATTCCATCAATCCATAATGATTCTTGTTGAATTTTAAGGAAAAAATGTCGGTTTACATTATTGTTATTTTGAGTAGCCATAAGAGGGTAAATTTGTACTGCATTTAAACCATGGTTATATATATTTATTTGATATCAAAGTTCATGCTTTATATAATTTCAAATTAATGCATTTAAGTTGATTATACTTCCATTATTTCATTTTTTTTTCAGCATCTTTGCACCCTCTTTGATTGGTGTGTAAGTTCCAAGCAATCCCCTTCCCTTAGTATTTTGAAAATAAGCTAAGAAAAATATGGAAATTTTGTTCATTAGTTGATTTAGCTAAGAAGATCGAGAAAATTCTTCCTTAGCTTTGGAAGTACAATACCCAAAATTTTATGTTAAATATAACCCCCTTGGTGAATTTTATCTTATAAATCAACTGAGAAATTTTCCCTTACTACCATTGTGAAGTCTACAAATTTTATGAAGAAATTAAACATTAATATGGTGAAAAAAAATAAATATCTCATTGTTGGCTTAACATGGTTGAGTCATATGTTGTCTAAGTGCTAGAAAACTGTTGCTGAAAAATATCCATAAATTGTTGAAAAAACAAGCACAAATGAAGTTATATGTCCATTTCTATCCCAGATTAAATCAATGACCAAGTTGACTCTCATAGTATGAGTGATTCAACTTCGTAGACCCAGACAGGTACAACCCTAGGTTTAGGTGAGACTACAGAACTAGTGGGCTCTGACATAGTCTATAAGGGTCCAATCTTACTCAACCTGTTTTTAGACCTACATCAAATCAATCTTTTGATTCTATTCAAACCTCATTGTCTCTAGTAACTATGATTGAGTGTTTTTCTTTCCTGTTTTATACTCTCTTTTGTAAAATCTAAAATTTGTGCTCTATTTCATGAGTTTTTTCCTCTATTTTAAGTTTCAAGGCTTATATTTTTACATGTAGGTTTGTGCAGTCCCTTTTTTTTCTATTTTCTCCTTTTTTAAGTTTTAAACTAACACAATAAAACATCAAAAACCACTGCAAAATTTTGAAAATAGTTGGGAAACTACTCAAGATGTTGTTGGGAAAAATACTGAGAGGGGGGGGTGAATCAATATTTACTGCATATTCAACACTTTTTACTTTTTTCACTCTCTAAAACCCATACGCTACTTTCCTTTAGTAAACTCGCGTATACACGTGGATATCCTTCATACAAATCACGTATTAGTAGAGATCTAAATATGCAGATATTTATTAACTTAGTTCTTTGCACTATTCATTCATCTGATGTTATGTTAACAGTAAACATGTGTAGTAACAACAGAATAAACCATCACACAAAGCATCACACATGAACACCAGGATTTTTAGGTGGAAACCCAAGTCGGGAGAAAACCATCGCTGCAGTTGCTCAGCCTTCAATATTTTATTATAGAGAAAACATCTTACAACATATGTTCTGGTGCAGACTCTACCAGCACGCAGGCACCCACCTGCGCTCGTTTACCAGCCTCTCCCGGAAGGGAGCTCCAACCCCCTGACTCGTTTACCAGCCTCTCCTGGAAGGGAGCTACGACCCCCCGATCTCGTTTACCAGCCTCACCTGGAAGGGAGCTACAACCCCCTGACTGAAGGCTACAACCCTCAGCACCTCTATGGACCACGTTTCATCAATTTTCACACTAGATCCAAAGCATCCTTTAGGACACCACTTGCAGGCCACGTTTCATCATATTTTCAGACTGGCCCCACTCCATACTTTTAAGCACACCAACCATTTAATGACATATAACTCAATCGACAGACACGCAAACCATCAAAACATCAGAAATTTTCACTGCTGCATCAGTTAAACCCCAGTTTTCATACGGCGTTTCCTTTCTCTCGATGTTGCGTACACACGCGCTTCCGTTCACCATAAACCGCGTCGTATACTTCGTACATTTTTTGGCGTAGCTAATTTTATTGCGCATAAGCGCTTTATCTTCGCCGAAGCCGTGTATATACGCACTTCCTCTTCGGCGAACCAGCGTATGGACTGGGACTTTATGTCATTGCAATTTTTCACACAACAGACACATCATCGCATTTTACCTTACCTTTTACGTATGTTCATTATATTTCAGATCTAATCATTCCACAAACAGATCTAGAAGATACGAATACATTTCAGATCTAGATTCCCTTCTTCATCATTTTCTTCATTGGAGCATCATACATTCAGATCTATCATTCAACTGTAACCCTTTCCATTCAGATATACTTCAGAGAGAAGTATTCATTCAAGCTCAGACATCTTGCACCCACACTTATGATTTGCACAATGAATTTCTTCTCCTTATATAGGTTTACCCTTTTTCAATACCATGAGCCCCTTTTTCAATACCATGAGCCAAAACAATACCATGAGCCTAAAACTACATTACTTCCGATGGTATTCCTGGACGGGGTCATTTAGACGAATCATTACCCAATACAATGGGTCAATACCATGGTGGTTACCCCTGGTTTTGCACTTTATGAGCGCTTTTGCCCATACGCGACTTGGCACGTTGTTTCCCGCGTGCATACGCGACTTTTCCTAGGAAAATCCGCGTATGCCTTGAGACATACTCTTTTCATCATAGATCTAGCACATACTGAATTTCTTTCTTCATTCCCTTCTGTACTCACTGTAGATACATAAGATTTACTTCATCAAGAACATATTCTATCAAGAACAACTTCATCAAGAAAGTTGCCATCTTCTTCATCAAGTGGGTTGCCATTAAATGACAACACTCAGCATAATATTGCTAACTAACATCATTTCACATCAGATTTACATCATTTACCAAGTCCATCAGGTCAAGAATAACTTCATCAGGTGGATTGCCATCAAGGACAACACATGCCAACACTCTCATGTCTTCATCTTCATTCAGTGGGTTGCCATCAAGGACAACACTCTGCATCATTTTGCCAACAATCTCCCCCTTTGGACTTGATGGCAACCAGATAGGTACATTAAGAATACAATGACACCATGTCACTCTCCCCATTCTTTGACACCATTCTTTCTCTTCATTCAAACACCATGTCACTCTCCCCCTTTGACATCAAGGGCAAAGGGCGGATCAAAACCAACACACTCTCCCTCTTTTCTCCTCATGTAGAAGAAGCGTTCTGCAGATCTGATGTATACTGAAGTGACCAAGCTCCCCCTGAGTTCATGCTGAATCTTCAAACATATTTTTCAATGAGGTACATGACTCTATGAACTTCCTATCACCAAAGACTCATACTTACATCAAAGATCCAACCAAGTGGATTTACATATGAGACTCAAATGCCCAACCAAGTGGGTTTACATATCTCAACTCAACTACCCAACCAAGTGGGTTTACAATTTTGACTCAGCTACCCAACCAAGTGGGTTTACAAAATTTGACTCAGCTACCCAACCAAGTGGGTTTACAAATTTTTCAAGTCCTTACATGACTGAATATTACAATTTTCATCATGGGTCTCAACAAGACCTTTTCATCAAATTACAAATATGACCATTTATGACCAATACCAAAAAGACTTCAAAGAACATATTTCAGAATCATCATAATGCCAACAATGCATTATACTTAGCAAAGCTAATGCTCCCCCTGAATCTGTGCATCCAAGCATCCTTTCCATATGACTAAGGCTCCCCCTTAGTTTGTGCATCCTGAACACTTTCACCAACAAATCATCAAGGCATCTTTATCAAAACATTAGAAATAGAATTATGAGAACTAGAACACCACCAGAGATACCAAACAGTATCAGAGATACCAAACAGCACTGCATTTGTGCTGAAGAGAGCTGACTCCAAACAGAAAAATGTCAGCAATCAGACATACGCGGTTTTCTGTGCATGAACTCGCGTATATACGCGACTGTGTTTCAGGAAACCCACGTATCCAATACCATCTTCTATATTTTAACCAGATCTGATCCTCTGTGAGAAAAAGACAGTGTTCAGCTTCTTTCTGAGATATTTGAATGCTTCCCTGGACTACAGATAGATAGAACAGTGTAGTTGAGTCTTCAAGCGTCATCCAAAGGTTGTAGCATAAGCACATTAGTAACCAAGCCTTCAGATTCTTTGCAGCATCAATACAATATTTCCAAGAGAGATTATCATACCAGCACAACATCTTCAAATATGTGTCAATCATCCATGTGGTCCAATATCACCATGATCTTTAAGATTTAACATGAAATAACATATGTAGGGAAAAGATCTCAACCATAATAACAAATTATGCATGATCTATTCTTATCTCTGAATCATAAGACTTCCAATTCATCCATGTGTGAGCACAAAAGATACTTTTCAGCAAACCAAAATCTCATCATAATAAACCATGTACCAAGTCATCATCATTTACGCATGAGTATCACAGAATAAGCACTCATAGTGCCAACAATGCAATTATTAGTATTCAACCTGCTGCTCCCCCTGAACCAGTGCTCCTCCTTAACTTGTGCAACCTTAATACGTTCATCAGTAAGTCACCAGCAACAATCTCTGCATGAACTGTCCTTATCTTCAAATTATAAGACTTTTATCTCAGCAACGAATACTCTTCATCAAAAAGCAAACATGACTCATCCATAATTTTCAACATCAAAAACCAAGTATCATATCATCATAATTTAGAACTGAGCAACTAAGCTGATACTGAGTTAATAATATAGTTATTAACAATCAGACTGATGCTCCCCCTGAACCTCTACTCTAGATCTTCAGCTATCATATAAATTCTCTTATCATTAATGCATACGCGACTGTGTCTGCTGGAAATCGCGTGTATACGCGACTTTTGTTCATAGAACCCGCGTATGGAAAGTGAAGCATAGAAGTTTTTTTTTCACATTCCTTCATATCCCCCTGAACTTGTACTTCTTGTACCTGTCGTCTTCATACCAGATGCTCTGTCAGAAATACATATAACCAGAAAAATCAAATCAACCATGAGAGTCATCATACATTGCTCCCCCTGTGACGATACATTACTAAATGTCATAATGTATCCCACATCATTCCTGCAGCCAATAAGAGAAGTAAGCTTCAGAAGCGGATGACTGCAGTAGGGTCAGAATTCCCTACGTTTCTGATTGGTCCTCCTTCTTTTTCCAAATTTTCTTGAACTTCCTAATTGTGTGCTGAAAATTGTCCACTTTCTCAGATCTGTTCAACCTGCATTCCTTTTCTACATGTCCATACTTGTTACAAGAATAACATCTCATGTGTCCAGAGAAATAAGCATAAGAATTATAATGAGTATTTCTAATCTTCCTCCTTTTGCAATCAGCTGATTTATGTCCATACTTGTTACATGAAAAACAATATCCCTTGAAGAAATCAGAGTACCTTTCTATGTAGGAACTGTTTGTTTGAGGCTGAAATGATCTGCTCCTGCAATTTGCTGCAACATGCCCATAATTATGACATTTAAAGCATTCAACATTATTGACTGATTTCTTTTGAGATTTCATCATTGTTGGTTGACCTTTTGTCTCTTTCAATACTTCAGGTTTTGCATTGACATCCTCTGAATTTTTAGCACTTCCTTGTGAGCTAGATTCTCCTTTAACAGTTTCATGGAAACCAAGACCAAGTTTGATAGCAGGAGACCTTTGATTACTCAGAATATTGTCCAAAATATTAGTACTATCTTGAAACCTCAGAAGTTTAACCTTTTCTTCTAATTTACCTTTGAGAATGTTTACCTCAACCTCCAAGGCTTGACATTGCTTTGTCATGCTTTCTTCTTTCCTTCTTCTATCTTCTACTTGATCCTTCAGATTTAGAATCTCTTCTTTCAACCAATTTTCGTTTTCTTCACATGTTTGTTGCAGCTCTTCATTCTTCTTATTTTATTTTTCCAGATCTTCTTTGAGAGAGATGATTTCTGCTTCAACGCCTTCCTTTTCAAATGATTGTAGAGGTTCCTCATTCTTCTTACTTGATGATTCAAGATATACTTTCAGAGATATGTTTTCTGCTTCAAGTCCTGCATTCTTCTTATTTGATTTATCCAGGTCTTCCTTGAGGGAGATGATTTCTGCTTCAAGTTTTTCACCTTGATTGGTTGCATGAGCGTACAATCCTTGATATTTGTCTATCTGTCCATTTAGTGTCTCAATCTTTTCATTCATCCTAGAGATCACATCTTTGTAGATAGATTCCTTCCTTTCAAATTGATACCAATCATTACTTCCATCATTTGCTTCTAGAATTTTATTCTCCTTAGATGATGTTTGCTGATCTTCAACTTTAATCTTGACAGCTTCTTCTAGATCCATACTGTTACTTTCACTATCTTTGCCTTTGCATATACAGGTAAGTGAAATACAAGAACAACGATTAATACCTGTTTCATCTTCTTCACTTTCTTCTATACATGATTTCTGAGGTATCTCCTTTCCTTGAGTAGCCTTCTTCTTTTGCTTCTTTTCCATGAGCACTTGTAGAGCTTGGTCATAATCTTCTTCATCTTCACTGGACACTTCATCATCATCTTCATTTGCATAATAACTCTTCCTTTTTCCAAATTGTTTCCCTTTACCATATTTATCTCTATAAGGACATTTAGTAGCATAGTGACCAACTCTTCCACAATCAAAACATTTGAAGGGAAGTTTACCTTTGAATCTTCCAGTACCTAGTTGGAGTTTTCTCACAAAATTCGCTTCTTCTTCTTCGGATATATAGCTGGATTCTTTGACAACTTCCTTTTATTTTCCTTTTGCAGATGCCTTAAAAGCAGTTTCTTTGATTTGAGAAGGACCTCCTTGTCTCATTTCAAAAGCAGTCAGAATACCATGTAATTGAACAATAGTAAGAGTTTTCAGATCTTGCCTTTCTTCAATAGCTGAAACTTTAGAGTCAAATTTTGAAGTCAAGGATCTTAAGACTTTTTCCACCAGAGTAGTATCGCTTATGGTTTCACCCAAATTTCTCATCCGATTTACAATATCATCTAGACGAAGAAAGAAACTGGCAACACTTTCATCACTATGCATCTTCAAATTTTCATATTCGATTCTAAGAGTTTGGAGTTTTGCACTTTTTACCTTTGTATCTCCTTCATAACTCAGAATGATTTTGTCCCATATTTATTTTGCTGAATTTAGCTGCATCACTTTAGCAAATTTTGGTTCAGACATGCTTCCTAATAAGACATTTACTGCTTTGGCATTGATTTCATACTTCTTCCTTTCTGCTGCATCAGTAGGAATACTTGCTGGGTATTGATAACCTTCTTCCACGATTGCCCATACATCCGCACCAAGACTTTGCAGATATGCTTTTGTTCGTACCTTCCAGAATATCAGATTGCTTCCATTGAATAGAGGTGGCTTTATAGACATTACTCCTTCTTGACTTCCCATTGCGACAGATCTCCTTTAAGCGATCAAGCTTCTGCACAAGGACCTGCTCTGAAACCAATTGTTGGGAAAAATACTGAGAGGGGGGGGTGAATCAGTATTTACTGCATATTCA
Organism: Pinus albicaulis; assembly: GCA_034641835.2. NCBI lineage: Eukaryota > Viridiplantae > Streptophyta > Pinopsida > Pinales > Pinaceae > Pinus > Pinus albicaulis. Next base: position 81,621,360 of record CM076578.1, read on the forward strand.
AAACTTTTTACTTTTTCATTCCTTAAAACCCATACGCTACTTTGCTGAAGCCAAGTAGCGTATACACGCTGATATCCTTCATAAAACTCGCGTATACACAGAGATCTAATTATGCCATTAGTTCTTCACTTATATCATTCCATCATTCATTCATTAGATGTTCTATAAACAGTAAACATGTGCAGTAAGAACAGAATAAACCATCACACATAAGCATCACACATGAACACCAGATTTTTAGGTGGAAACCTGGCCTAGAGAAACTAATCAATAAGTAGCTTGCTCGCCTTCAATATTTTATTATAGAGAAAACATCTTACAACATATGTGTCAGAAAATTCTACCAAAGACGCAGCACCCACTCGCGCTCGCGCCGCCTCTCCCCCGAAGGAGTCTGCACCCTCTCGACTCGCTTACTGCCTTCCCTGAAGGAGCAGACTCTACTCGCTTACTGCCTCACCTCGAAGGAGCTACACCCCCCGATTGAAGGCTACAACCCCAGCACCCCATGGACCACGCCATCAATTTCACACCGGATCCAAAGCATCCTTTTAGGACACCACTCTGCAAAGCCAATGATCATTATATTTCGTGACCGACCCACTCCATACTTTAAGCACAACCACCATGAAACAGATATAATCCCCCACTGACAGATATCAAGAAACTGAAGAACAGATCGTGAATTCTACTACGTACTTCAGCAAACCCTAGTTTTCATATGCGCTTTCCTTTCTCTGATGTCGCGTATATACACGCTTCCGTTCACATAAACCAGCGTATACTTTTGTACATTTTACAGAGCTAATTTTACTGCGCATACGCGCTTTATCTTCAGCAAAGCCACGTATATACGCGCTTCCTCTTCGGCGAACTAGCGTATCGATCTTCAGACTTTTATGTCATTGCAATTCTTCACAACAGATACATCACTTCAGATTTTACCCTTTACTTCAGACAGATGTTCGCCATATTTCAGATCTAATCATTCCATAAACAGATCTAGCAAATATAGATACATTTCAGATCTAGATATCCTGCTTCATCATTTCTTCATAGGTGCATCATAGATTCAGATCTATCATCAAACCTTTACCCTTTCCATACAGATATACTTCACAGAGAAGTATTCATTCAAGCTTAGACATCTTGCACCCACACTCATGATTTGCACAATGAATTTCTTCTCTTTATATAGGTTTTCCCTTTTTCAATACCATGAGCCCCTTTTTCAATACCATGAGCCAAAACAATACCATGAGCCCAAAACTACATTACTTCCGATGGTATTCCTGGACGAGGTCATTTAGACGAATCATTACCCAATACAATGGGTCAATACCATGGTGGTTACCCCTGGTTTTGCACTTTATGAGCGCTTTTGCCCATACGCGACTTGGCACGTTGTTTCCCGCATGCATACACGACTTCTCCTAGGCAAATCCGTGTATGCCTTGAGACATACTCTTTTCATCATAGATCTAGCACATACTGAATTTCTTTCTTCATTCCCTTCTGTACTCACTGTAGATACATAAGATTTACTTCATCAAGAACATATTCTATCAAGCACAACTTCATCAAGTAAGTTGCCATCTTCTTCATCAAGTGGGTTGCCATTAAATGACAACACTCAACATAATATTGCTAACTAACATCATTTCACGTCAGATTTACATCATTTACCAAGTCCATCAGGTCAAGAATAACTTCATCAGGTGGATTTCCATCAAGGACAACACATGCCAACACTCTCATGTCTTCATCTTCATTCAGTGGGTTGCCATCAAGGACAACACTCTGCATCATTTTGCCAACAGAAGTTTCCAAAGGTTTCCAAAACATTTGCAATATTAGAAATGCATTCCATACCTACTAAGAATGGTTACTAGGATACATTGAGTAGTAGATATAATTGCTAAAGCCATCCCTTGTAAGTTTTAATTACATTGCAATAAATAAATACATGCAAGCATTTTTTTAGTCAATAAAGCAATGTGGGAATGTTGAATGACAACCTAGTATTAGTGGTCATGTGTCAATAGTTAGAAGAGGAGGTCAAAGATTGGTAGATTCATTGGCATCTGAGTGGGTCTTGTCCATTAGTAACCTCTCTCAAGAATATGTGATGAATAATGACATGTAATAAGTAGATGAGAGAATTATAAAATGAGTTAATGAGAGATTTATAAATATAATTTATTACTTTTTTTCCATCCCTTCAATGGTTTCATTTATTGTTTTGAAATATGCTCAAATTTAATAGGAATTACAAGTTGCAACAGTTCAAGGGGTTTCCTTATTTGTTAGGTTGCAAGCTTAAAGAATATATATGATAATCTTCTAAAAAACAAAATGATATATGTTGGTTGTAAAGATAGTTGATGAAGATTGATAATTATTCTAGTGTGATAAATCTCTCAACTAAATTTCCAAAGAAATGGCACATCCAAGTATAGATAGATATAAAAGGTAAAAACCAGTTATCTGTTATCACCTAAAAATGGTACCACTTGGGTCCACAAGTCATCCCAAGAATGAATTTTATGATTAAATTATAACATTTAATACTAATATGTGAACAGACCAAAACACAGTCTTGCAATCTACATACAGTGGTCTTGGCCCAACTTGCATGCATCATCAATATGGAGTCAATACAAATCCAAATGATTAAAGGGGTGGTCACACAAGATCCCCCTTCCTATATAAAAAATATTCCTATCACGTTGAGTTTGACTTCAATGTTAACAATATCTACAACTTTTAGAAAACTGACATTTCTAGTTGAAATTGGAATAGCCAAATCAAATATAAATGTAGAAACTTCTAGCAAGCAGTTCAATATTTTCCTTGGTCTCACATTCCCACAATAAGATTTACCATCCGAATTTTCATTAATTGGAGTATTATTTAAAAAATTCAGTCATTTAATCTCGTAACGAAGCATCATGCATGCTCTTATTAGTGATGCAAGTTTTTTAAATTCTCTAATAAGTATCTATAAGTAGAAATCCATTTCATAATACCGCAACCGAGTATACTTCAATAGACACGTATGCCATGGAAAGCTTTAACATATAGCTAGATTTTTGGGTCTAATTCCTCTTAATTGTATTATAATACTTGTTCTCCTTACAAATTAAGTTTTTGATTCTTAGCCACCTATAAAATTTGTTATTTCAAAAGGTGGCTAAGACTTTTTGAGCCTTCAAGGAACAAATTTTATTACTAAAAAGTTTTGGCTCTTGAAGACTCTTGAAGACTCTTGAAGGCCTCATGCCTTTTCTCTGTCCAAACTTCACTGCTGTTCCCATTTTACACTTAGAAATCTTGCTGATTTCCAAGCCAGAATACTGCTGCAAGCACCTTTTCCATTTTCCCTTCTTCCAAAACTAACCCTAATTTGCCCCCCTCTTTCTCCATAAAACTCCTCTATTTTTATGATTCCTTTTCTCCCTTTCGTGAAAATCCTCTTTGCATGGTTTAAAACTCATTTTTAAACTATATTGGAACCATCAATTTCCTTGGAAATCCATTGAAAAACCATAAAACCCACATTTTGGATATATATGGGTCCTAGCCATTTTTCCCTTTGACCCTCAGTCATATAATTTTCCACGCGCCCAAAGGCCTCGCAGCTAGGCGCCTGCTCATGTTATATATATATTCCGCCCCCCCCCAAAAATATTAAAACCTTGTGTTATTTTCAAATTTGGGTTTTTAATTATTTTATAAAGTTTTCCGCCGGTTCAAACCCCAGTCAATCTCCACCGTCGATCTGATCTGCAGATCGACGGCGTGGAGCCTATCGCCCCAGTGGTCCCCGCCATCCACTAACCGATTGGAAAGTCGCGTGGTATCCATTGCACCGCCTTTGGGGCAAGGGTGGTTTTTTCCCAATTAGTAGCAATTCCATACACTGGCCGATGCATGTACCATGTACTATTTGAAAACCACCCCCCCATCGCGCATTAAGGTTCGGCAACAAACCCGGCGCGATATCGCTGTACACCGTCCAATTTGGGGCGGGCTATCCAACGGCTATTGCTCGTCGAAGATGCCCGACATTTAACCGGGCTATGACACAGCATTTAACGAATCTCCACCGTCGATCTGATCTGTAGATCGACAGCCCACATTTCATTACCCTGTTTCAATCGCCTAGTCAACGTTTTCCACTTTGACTTCCCGTTTCCACTCCCGACCGTCGATCTCTGCGCGATCGATGGCTCTGATTTAACAATTCTTCCTCCTTCTCTATGACTTCTCCTGATAAATCCTGACCGTTGGATGATGCCATCCAACAACCATGCTTCCTCCACATGCCTTCTACAGCAATAAACCTATATATGCAGGATTTTTAATATTTGTTTGTATTTTGCAGGGTTTAAATGATTTACTCGCCATTTTTGAAGAAAATTCGAAAGAAGAGGGTGATGATCCTCCTGCCTTTGATTCACCAAAGAAAATCATCACAGGGTGTTAAAACCACATTTTATCAATGATTCATGAGGCATTGATGCCTTATCACCCTTGCATAGCCTTTCACACTCACAAACACAACAAGTCAATCACAGTCAGAGAGTATCAGTGACGAAGATCAAAATGAACCAGGACAGAGGATGGAAGGCATATTTGCAGGGATTACGGCTAAGAATGTTTATCAAAAGCCTAATCCCTGATTTAAAACACAATTTAAATAAGATCTTAAGTGTTTAATCCGAAATGCCACCTGTGCCTCAAAGTATTCAATCAGAGGCCGAAGTTATTGATTAAATGAAGATATTCGCCTCAACGCAGCCAGAAAGTTACTTTTTCAAGGAAAATTAATGCAAAATATATCTGCAGAATAACCTCGACATCACACAGAGCCTCAAAGGTCAAAAAGAGCTCCCTTCGAGCTTGAAACTTTGTGTCAATCATTTAATACAAGATGGACACCTATGTAATTTTCTTTATTGAGCCCCCCAAGGGCCCAGAAACCATTAAGTCTGTATTAATTGTAATTGAGATCTTTTATTAGATCTCACCTCCTCATCCTTCTATATATACTACTGCAGAAGATGAGAGAGGGGTTGGTTGCAGAACTTTGATATACACTTGAGCTTAATTTTCTGATTGTAAATAGTGTTCATTGGCTCTTGGAGCTCTACTTGTGATAGGTAGGTTAGGCTGAGATGTGTAGATGGTTGCTAAACTAAAGCACTGGACTTAAAGCTGTAACTGGTTTGGAGCATCAATACAAGATGATTTATGGGATCCTGGTCTATGTTGACGGTGATGTTTCTCTAATTGTAACTTGTTATTTTGTTTTTGTTTTCACTGTGTTTCATATTCTCTTATAAAGAACAACATGCATAGAGTTAGGATCTACTGTACAGTAGTAACCTTCTCTGACTGAAAATCTTTATATATATGTTTTCTTCCAATCTGTGTTATTTAGGAATGATTTAATTCAGTTTAAGCATAGGAATGTTGGCGTTCCCTCATCTTATTTCCTTAGCTGAATGTTATTCTTGAATTTCATGTTCAATATTAGTTAAGTAGAGATGAACTATGGAAGATATGGTGTGCCCTGGTCCTAGTTTTATCCCCAAAGGCTGTTTGAATATTTCCCTTGGAATGTGTTAAAAGCTGTCTAGTTTCAAAGTACTTACCAGATCTTAGGCCATTCTGTGTTACCTTTGTGTTGGTCTTGAAAGTAACTAAGTAAAGCAGAGCTAGGAGAGGATTTGTGGTGAGCCCGGCCCGCTAGTTTCTACTCCAACAGTTGCCTTCAAGTTTCCCTTTGTTTTTAAAATTTTTTCTATTGAAAGTGTATCAAAGGCTGGCTAGTTTCAAAGCACTTACCAGATCCTAGTTTTCTTTTATGTTCTTCTTAAGTGTTTGTCAAAGGCTGACTAGTTTAAAAGTACTTATCAGATCCTGGACTGCTCTTTGTTATGCATCTGTTTAATTTCCCTTCTAAGTGTATCATTTCATTCCATAAATCAAACTTCAAAGAGATCCTTAGACATAGATGACTTTCCCCTTAGACCACTCTTGCCTCTTGCTGTTCCAATTAAACCCTATTATGACTCCATAGCCCAATGGACTAAAACCTGCAATTATCTATCTTTTTGGCCGAAGCTTACTCTGATTGCTTGCAACTTCTCACCTTTGAAACTCTTTGCATTTGGGACTTTCCACCTCAAACAGTATTCATGCTCAACCATCCAAAAAACAAACAAACCCTTGGCCTTCATAACTATCCTAATATCATTACCCCAAAATTCAAAGACAAATCCATCTTTACACTTATTGGAGAGATCCCTCTCCGGTTTTAGGAGGGATAGATCCTAGAATCCCAAAGTGGTTGAAACGATGTTTCTCCCTGAGATCGGACTTTGCCAATCTTTCTGATTACAGGGAGCTAACATGGAGGATAAAACCTAGATTGGGAAAATTAAGGGTTTCATGTAGAGCTTAAATAATAATTTTGAATGACAAAAAATTCTCTATAGGGAAACAACATGTGATATAATGGAAAAGGAGTTGAAATCACTCGATATATGTCATAATTCCATGAATTTTTATCAACTAGTGCCTAGATTTGCTAGGTTATTCTATCTGTTAAATGTAGGAAGCTACCAATTGGTGCCAAGCCATAAATAAATAAATCCATTAAAAATTTTGATTGCTTTTATGAAATGTTAGGTCCCTGTATTACTAATGCAGTTCTTTATTTTTGTTAGTGTATCCCCCTTATTTTTATTGTTATACCCTGTAACCCCCATATTGTTATTATTGTGCCCTTACATTATTATTGTTAGGTCATCTAAGATTATATTGTGACCCCATGGACTCCTATGTATATAAAGAAGGTTTTGTCATTTATATCATCCAAAAAATGTTCATTTATGTAATGTAAAGGAGGTTTCCCCCTTGAAGTGGCTTATTTCTAAGGCGTTGATCTCTCTTTTCTTCTATTTTTTAGGCTGGTTTCATAACATTTGGTATTAGATCTTTGGATTATAGGGTTTCGCTGCTTCAAACAGGTCATCGTGGAATTTTTTCTATAATGTTTTTTCTACAAGGGTTAAAACACTAAAACAAAAAACCCATTTCAAATAAATACTGAGGAACTTTGTGTAAAAATTTCAATTGCAATATTTGCAAAGATATGATTTGTGGAAGGTATGGTTTTTGCAGGATCCCTCATTTCAACTAAAATAGGTGACATTGGGAAAATCATCATAACTCTCTCTTGGATAATTAGATTGGAATTCTGTAAACAATGGCCAAAATAAAATAGACTGTATTTTCCTGTGTAGTAATTCTAGAGCTGAAGGAGGAAACAGTGACATGTGGCGTGCCATACAATTTCGCTCTACTGAACCAATCCATAATTAGGTCATTGTGGGATATTGGTCATAACTTTGCCTTGAAGAATCCAAATCAGGTCAAACCTATGGCATTAAAAATAAGATTCAACGGGATACTACAGGACCTAATTTTAGATATTAAGGATCCAAAATCACAGAGATAATTCAATTTAAATATCGAGCTCCTCAAAATCAAGAAAAATGTGTGTATTGTTGTTCAAATTGCATAAGTCTTGTTTGAAAAATCATTTTGAAATGATTCCAAGGGCATATTGAAGCATAGATATCAGTATTGGGTTATAAAATGCCCCCTAAAAATAATTCAATACCCATTAAGACCTTAGAATACTCTACTTTGAATCATGAAGAGGAAGAAGTGCAACATGATATATCAAAACTAGAAGAGAAAGTGAACCAAATTTCGCTCTCACAAAGAGTAACAAAAAATTAAATGGAAGTTTTGAAGAAAGACATGGAAGCTAAGATGGATGGTTTGAATAATGGCATGGAAGACATGGAATAAAAAATGGAAGACATAAATAATGATATAAAAGCATACATGGAAGGTTTGGAGGAAGGTTTGACAAAGTTGATACGAGAAATGATTCCTCATGGCAAAAAGATAGTAGAAGAAACTCATGATGAGAAAAAAATAAATGTTAATCGTGATTTCATAAACTATAATGTTGGATTGAAGACCCACCATATTACAAATATCGATACAAGGAAGTTTGATGGCAAGGATCCTGTAACATGGATACTAGAGATGGAGTAATATCTTGATCTCAATAATGTGCAAAACACATAAAAGGTATGCCTTGCAACTTTATATTTAGAACAAAATACATTTGTATGGTATCGATGGCTTTCCTCCTGTAAAAAAATTGTCACTTGGTCAATTTTTACGGAGGAAATGATAGCACATTATGAGGATACAAATAGCAACACCTTCTTTATCCAATTGATAAATCTCAAACAAAAGGGTTTAGTGGTAGATCACATTGAGGACTTAAAAAAATTGAATATAAGGGTAGTTGATATTCCAGAGGAACACAAGATTGATGCCTTCATAGGGACTTTAAAGGATAACATCCAAAATGAGGTTCACCTTTGGGAACCTGATTCAATGGATAAGGCATTCATGTTGGCAAAAAAAATTGAATGTAAAATTATGGCGAGAAGGAAGCCTACCACTCTCATCTATAAAGATGGAATTGTTTCTACTCCTAGACTTCCACAACCTACAAGGTTGATACCACAAAAATTGGAAGAGAAAATAGAAAAAGGCTTTGCTACAGCTATGGTAGAAAATACACTAAAGATCATAAGTGTGTTGAGAAGAAATTATTTTACATAGATTTTGAAGAGGAGGAAGAAAATGAACAAGAAACTTCAAAAGAGGAGGATATACACCATAAGCCAACCCTAGAGAAAGAAGAAATGAGTTTGACCATATATTGTAATGCATTGGTAGGAATTACCACTCCTCAAACTCTCAATATAGAAGGACATATCAAGAAGAAAAGGGTAATAGTGTTGATTGATTCAGGTAGTACCCATAATTTTATTCATCGTAAGGTAGCCAAGGAATTAAATTGCTTCTTATACCCAACACCAGAATGTCAAGTGATGAAATGGAGGAACTATAAATTTCTCTAGAAAATGACATAATATTAAGCTAACCATGGGGGAATATGTATTGAATAGTCCAATGCTTTCCTTTCTAGTGGGTGGTGTTGATGTTGTACTAGGAGTACAATGGCTACAATATTTTGGGACGGTAGATTTTAATTTTCAATAAATTTTCTTGAATTTTTTTCGGAAGGAAAGGAAGTTGAATTATGGGGTATCCCATGGAAGCCAAGAAATATAATAAAATATAATTTCATGACAAAGCTTCTGAAGAAAGAACAATGAGGCGTAATTGCACAATTTTTCTCACTATAAGTTCAAACATCAAAATCATCTATTTCTCCATATCTCCAAAAATTATTGGAAAATAATTCCAAGGTGTTTGAAACTCACAAAGGACTCCCACCTATTCGTGATCATGATCATGCTATTCATTTGACTCCAGGTAGTGTTCCTCCAAACATCAGGCCTCACATATATCCCTATGTCCAAAAGAGCGAAATGAATGTATGATTGCAGAAATTTTAGAGGCTGGTATAATTCAACCGAGTCAAAGTTCTTTCTCTAATCTAGTAGTATTGTTGCACAAGAAGGATGGATCATGGCACATGTGTCCGGATTATAGGGAGCTCAATAATCTCACTATTAAAGATAAATTTCCCATTCATGTGATTGATGAATTATTGGATGAATTACATGGAGAAATTTATTTTACCAAGTTGGATCTTCATTCAGGATATCATAAAATTAGAATGAAGACTGAAGATATTACAAAAACAACATTTCAAACTCATGAGGGTCATTATGATTTTTTGGTCATGCCTTTTGGCCTTACCAATGCACCTTCTACATTTCAAGGGTTGATGAATTCCATTTTCAAAACCTTCCCTAGAAAATTTGTGTTAATATTTTTTATGATATACTAATCTACAATAGATCTTGGAAGGATCATGTTCAACATGTTGCCAAGGTGCTCAAACTATTGGAGGAGAAACAATTATATGTAAAAACCTCCAATTGTTTCTTTGGATTACAAGAGGTGGAATATCTTGGTCATATTGTATCTCACAAGGGTGTTAAGGTAGACCCTAAAAAAATTAAATCCATTAAGGAATGGAAAGTCACTACAACCATAAAGTAGTTGCGAGGATTTCTCAGGTTAACATGGTATTATCGCAAGTTTGTTAAGAATTATGGGCGAATAACAACACCTCTAACAACATTATTGAAGAAACATGCATTTTCATGGACTCCTCAAGCAACTAGGGACTTTGGACATCTTAAAGAGGAAATGTGCCTGACACCAGTCTTAGCTATGCCAAAATTCACAAAAACCTTTATTATGGAATGTGATGCCTCAAGAAATGGAATTGGTGTTGTTTTAATGCAAGAAGGAAGACCCATTACTTTTGAAAGTTGTCCAATCAAAGGAAAGTATTTACAGAATTCTATTTGTGAGAAGAAAATATTGGAAATACTAGATACACTAAAGAAATGGTGACCTTAACTAATGGGAAGACACTTCAAGGTAAAAAATGGTCATGATATTCTTAAATACTTTTTGGAACAAAGACTATCTTGAGAAGAGTAGCAAAAATGGGTCACAAAGATGTTGGGTTATGACTTTAAAAGCATATACAAAAAAGGGAAGCTAAATGTTGTTGTAGATGCACTCTCAAGAAAGGATGAAGAGGTGGAAGAATTGCTTTGTGCCATTTATATTATCCAACCAAATTGGATAACCGAAGCAAGGGATGAATGGAAAAAGGATGAAGAAGTGTGGACACTCATTCAAAAGTTGCAGCAATATCCTAGTACATCTGATACATTTAGTTGGAAAAATGATTCCTTATGGTACAAATATTGCTTATATTTTTGTAATAATTACCAACTAAAACAAAAGATTATTTTGTAATTGCACACTTCTCCCTTAGGAGGACACTCAGGATTTTTAAAAACTTACCACAAGGTGAAGAAATAATTTTTTTGGGATGGCCTTAAATCTGAAATTCAAAATTTTGGGGTAGAATGTTTGGTTTTCCAACAAAATAATTTTGAGACAATTAATACCACAGGTATTCTACAACCTTTATCCATTCCAAGTCAACTTTGGGAGGATATTTCAATGGATTTTATCACAGGTTTACCTAGGTCCGAAGGAAAGAGTGTCATCATGGTGGTAGTCGATAGACTTACCAAATATGCACACTTTTGTGTATTATCTCATCCATTTAAAGCAAGTACGGTTGCTATCACATTTATGGAAACAATTTAAAAGATACATGGAAACTCAAATATTATTGTAAGCGAAAAAAATCCCATTTTTACTAGAAATTTTTGGATGGAATTATTTTCTTGTTTGGGTACTCAACTAGCCATAGCTCATCTTATCATCCTCAATCCGATGGGAAAACTGAGATAGTGAAAAAATGTTTTGAAGGATATCTTCATTGTTTTGTATCTAATAAAAAAACACAATGGGTCAAGTGGTTACCTTTAGCTGAATGGTGGTATAACACTCCCAAAGGATTCCCACCTATTGAATGGTGGTATAATACTCCCAAAGGATTCCCACCTTTTCGTGATCATGATCATGCTATTCGTTTGATTCCAGGAAGTGTTCCTCCAAACATCAGGCCTTATATATATTTCCAAAAGAGAGAATTTGAATGTATGATTGCAGAAATGTTAGAGGCTGGTATAATTCAACCTAGTCAAAGTCCTTTCTCTGCTCTAGTAGTATTGGTGCACAAGAAGGATGGATCATGGCGCATGTGTCCAGATTATAGGGAGCTCAATAATCTCATTATTAAAGATAAATTTCCCATTCTTGTGGTTGATGAATTATAGGATAAATTACATGGAGCAATTTATTTCACCAAGTTGGATCTCCATTCAAGATATCATCAAATTAGAATGAAGACTGAAAACATTTCGAAAACAACATTTCAAACTCATGAGGGTCATTATGAATTTTTGATCATGCCTTTTGGCCTTACCAATGCACCTTATACATTTGAAGGGTTGATGAATTCCATTTTCAAACCCGTCCTTACAAAATTTGACGGTTAGTATTTTTTGATGATATACTAATCTAAAATAGGTCTTGGAAGGATCATGCTCAACATGTTGACATGGTGCTCAAAATATTGGAGGAGAAACAATTGTATGAAAAAACCTCCAAATGTTTCTTTGGAGTACAAGAGGTGGAATATCTGGGTCATATTGTATCTCAAGAGCGTATTAAGGTTAGCCCTAACAAAATTAAAGCCATTAAGGAATGGAAAGTCTCCACTATCATAAAGCAGTTGCAAGGATATCTCAGGTTAATAGGGTATTATCACACATTTGTTAAGAATTATGGGAAAATAGCAACACCTCTAACAACATTATTGAAGAAAGATGCATTTTCATGGACTCCTGAAGCAACTAAGGCCTTTGAACATCTTAAAGAGTCACTGTGCCAAGCACTGGTATTAGCTATGTAAGACTTCACAAAAACCTTTATTGTGGAATGTGATGCCTCAGAAAATGGAATTGGTGTTGTTTTAATGCAAGAAGGACGACCCATTACTTTTGAAAGTCATCCAATCAAAGGAAAGTATTTACAGAAAGATATTTATGAGAAGGAAATATTGATGATACTACATGCACTAAAGAAATGGTGACCTTACCTAATGGGAAGACACTTTAAGGTAAAAATGGATCACGATAGTCTTAAATAATTTTTTAGAACAAATAATATCTTCATAAGAGAAGCAAAAATGGGTCACAAAGATGTTGGGTTATGAATTTGAAATAATCTACAAAAAAGGGAAGCTAAATGTTGTTGCAGATTCACTCTCAAGAAAGGATGAGGATGTGGAAGCATTTCTTTGTGGCATTTATGTTATCCAACTAGATTGGATAACTGAAGCAAGGGAGGAATGGAAGAATGACGAAGAATTATGGACAATCATTCAAAAGTTGCAGCAAGATCCCAGTACATATGATATATTTAGTTGGAAAAATTATTCCTTATAGTACAAAGATCGCTTATATCTTTGTAAGAATTCCCAACTAAAACAAAAGATTATTTCTGAATTGCACACATCTCCCTTAGGAGGACACTCATGATTTTTAAAAACTTACCACAGGGTGAAGAAAGATGTTTTTTGGGATGGCGTTAAATCTGATATTCAAAATTTTGTGACGGAATGTTTGGTTTGCTAGCAAAATAAATTTGAGACAATTAAACCCTGGGTCTGCTATAGCATTTATCCATTCCAAATCAACGTTGGGAGGAGGTTTCAATGGATTTTATTACAGGTTTACCTAAGTATGAAGGAAAGAGTTTCATCATGGTGGTAGTTGATAGGCTTACCAAGTATGCACACTTTTGTGCATTATCTCATCCATTTAAAGTGAGTACAGTTGCTATTGCATTTATGGAAAAAATTAAAAAGTTACATGGAAACCAAAAGATTACTGTAAGCGATAGAGATCCCATTTTCACTGGACATTTTTGGATGGAATCATTTTCTTGTTTGGGTACTCAACTAACTCATAGCTCATTTTATCATCCTCAATCCGATGAGAAAACTGAGATAGTGAAAAAATGTTTGGAAGGATATCTTCATTTCTTTGTATTTGATAATCAAACACAATGGGTCAATTGGTTACCTCTGGCTGAATGGTGGTATAACACTTCATTCCACACTGCAACAAAAATGACCCCATTTATGGAACTTTATGGATATCATCTGTTGTCCATCACATCAAATTTAAGAGAAAATTCTAAGGTTCAAGTAGTGCAAGATCACATCGAGCATCAACAAAAAAATTCTCCACTCTTAAAGGATAACCTAAATTTTCCACAAAATCAAATCAAACAATATGCATATCAACATCGCAGTGAGAGAAGTTTTGATATAGGTGATTGGGTATTTTTACCACTACAACCATACAAATAAATGTCCCTCAAGCAAGCTAAGAAGGATAATAAATGATAGCCAAAGTACTATGGTCCTTACAAGGTGTTGCAAAATATTGGTGCTATGGAATACAAATTGGAGCTTCTCGCATCTTCCCGAATGCACCCATTTTTCCATGTTTCATGCTTAAAGGAGGTTATAAGTGACAAAATTTTGGTTCAAACAATATTTCCAGAACTTGATGAGGAAGGAAAAATCATATTGGAACCTGAAGCAATCACAAAAACAAGAACTTGAAAGCTATGAAATCAATAAATTTAAGAGTATATCATCAAGTGGAAGAACTTACCCACTGAAGATTCCACATGGGCAGATGAGAATTTTATACAGAAGCATCTAGAATTACTCAAGCATTGAGGACAAAATTTTTTTGAAGGAGAGGGGCATGTTAGGGCCCTATATTACTAGTGTAGTACCTTATTTTTTTTTTTGTAGCCCCTTTATTGTTATTGTTGTACCCCTGTAGTCCCCATATTGTTATTATTGTGCCCTTACATTATTATTCTTAGGTCATCTAGGATTATATTGTGACGCCATGAACTTCTATATATAGAAAGGAGGTTTTTTCATTTGTATCATCCAAGATTTTTTCATTTATGTAATGTAAAGGAGGTTTCCCCCTCGAAGTGGCTGATTTATAAGGAATTGATCTCTCTTTTCTTCTATTTTGGGAGTTGTTTTCATAACACAGAAAAATATATTTTGCGTAAATGTTAAAAAATTATGGGCAAGCTTTTGCATTCAAGTTAAAAAAAAATATTTTGAATAATTTCCAAAAAAATATTCAGTAATGCCAAAACATCGCATCTGAATAACCAGACAGATTTGGCACAATTATTCACTTGCACATGATACTTGTAAAACAAAGAATGTCTTCTCTTACAGAATAACAATGTGGCATTTATTCGATTACATGCAGGAATACTCCGTACTAATTTTTGTGGTGTGTTTGGTGCACGTATGTACGAAATCACACTAGTTTAAGGGGTGTGCTTTACCCCTTTAAACTATTGGTAACAGGCAGAAAGAAGTGGAGTAAATAAGCATACTATATATAACATTAAGCATGAAAATGTAATCTAAAAACTAAACTAAAACTAAACATAAATAAACAGAAGCTCTAATGAGTCAAGTGACACAATAATGCAAATAGTGGTTGTAGGCCCCTCTTAAACAGTGTTACCGATGAAATAGGTAACCGCACTGTTACCTACTTTTTTTTGGTCGCATAAAAAGCACCCGATTTTGAAAAGTGGTGATGCAAAATCACCTATTTTTTTTTGGAGCACATTTTTGACACTCTAATATTTTTATTTATGAAGTATGAATATTTGTTTTAAAATTTTAGTGATTTTCATGCTAATTTTGAAACGTATTGATGCAACATAAACTTTTTTTTTTTAAGAGCGGTGATTTTTATGCTAATTTTGAAACGTATTGATGCAGCATCAACCTTTTTTTTTCCAGAGTGGTGATTTTCATGTTGGTAATAAAACACAAAACTTAGATATATATATATATATATATATATATATATATATATATATATATAAACAATAAAAAAAACCAATAAAAATGTAAAAAAAAACAAAATTAACTCATAAAAATAAAAAATTTAAACAAAAATAAATAAATAAAACAAAAAAAAAACAAAAATATTCAAAAATTATATCAAAAGAAATGACAAAATTTGAAAAAAAAAACACATAATTTAAAGAAAAAAAAAACAAAAATTAACCCCAAAAAAAAAAAAAAACATCAAAAAAATTTTTTTCTAAGTTATTAAAAAAAAACCATATAATTAAAATAGAAAATTTAAAAATAATTTAAATTACAAAATTAGAATTTAGATAAAAAAAATAAAATACAAAAAAGAAAAAATTAAATTTAAAAATTAAAATTAAAATAATAATAATAATAAGAAAAAAAAACACAAATTTTAAAATTAACAAAAAAAAAACAAATTAAAAAAAAAAAAAATTTAAATTGAAAAAGAAAATTAAAATAAAAGAATTAAAATAAAAAAAAACTATCATTAAAAAACAAAAAAAATGAAAAAAACCACGCGCAAATAATTAAAAAACAAATATCGATAAATTTACTATTTTTTTTTAAATGAAACAATTTATAAATTTTAAAAATGAAAAACTAAATAAACTAAAAGATTAAAAAAAATTAAATTAAATTAAATTAAAATTTAATAAATAAATTTTAAATTTTAAAAAATGATTAATCTAAAATATTAAATTTAAAAACAAAATTAAAAAAAAAAAAAAAACAAAACAAAAAAAAATTAAAACAATTTAATTTTAAAATAAAAAATTTGAATTAGAAAACAAATAATTTAAAATTTTTTAAATTAAAAAAAAAAAACAAATTAATTTTTTTTTTAAAATTAAACCAAAAAAAGAATTTTTTGATCATGGTGGCGCCGCCAATCGGCCTCTCGCCCAAGTGGCGGCGGAGGCCGGCCGCTGGGCGGGAGGCCGATTCTGGGAATCACCCTGAGGCCTATTCTGGGTATCGCCCTGCCGCGACGTGGGAGGCTGATTCGGGGAATCGCCCTCTCGCATCTAGAGGCTGATTCCGGGAATCGCCCTCTCGCGGAGGGAGGCCAATTCCAGGAATTGCCCTGAGGTTGATTCCAGGAATCGCCCTGCCACGGCGGGAGGCTGATTTCGGGAATCACCATGAGGCCGTTTCCGGGAATCGCCCTACTATGGCGCGGGAGGCCGATTCCGGGAATCGCCCTCCCACAGCGGGAGCCCGATTCTGGGAATCGCCCTGAGGCTAATTCCGAGAATTGCTCTGAGGCCGATTCCGGGAATCGGCCTCCCGCCCAGCAGCTAGCCTCCGCCACCACCTGGGTGGGAGGCCAATTGGCAGCGCCACCACAATCAAAAAATTCTTTTATTTTATTTTATTTTATTTTATTTTTAATTTTTAATATTTTTTTTTTTAAATTCAAAAAATTTAATTTAATTTAATTTTTTTTTTTAAATTTAATTTTTATACTTGAAATTTAATTTGTTTTATTTTTTTATTTTATTTATTTATTTATTTTGTTTTGAATTTTTAATTTTTCTAAATTTTGTTAAATTTTTTTTCTAAATTTTGTATTTTTTTTAATTTAATTGATTTAAAAAAAAAAAAATCATATATATTTTTTTTTAATTATTAAATTTTATGTTTAGTTTTTTCATTTAATTTTTTAAAATATAGTAAATTTTGTATTTTTTTTTTAATTTATTTGAATTTAATAATTTTTTTTAAATTTTTTTATTATTATATGTTTAATGACATAATATATATATATATATATATATATATATATATATATATATATATATATATATATATATATATATTTTATTTCAATTAAAATTGTGTATTTAAAATTATACATATATATATTTTTTTAATTAAACTTAATATTTTGAAATTAATTTTTATTTTTTTTATTTTTTATTTAATATATTTTTTTTTAATATATTTTTTTCAATTTTTCAATTTTAATTGATTTTTAAAGTTTTTAACTTTTTATTTTAACAATGTTTTTTTTTCTTTATATTTAAAATTTATTTTTTATTTCAAAATTTATTTGTTTATTCATTTTTTTATTAAAATTTAATATTTGTTTTTTTTTTTAAATTTAATTTGTTATTTTAATATTAACATTTTTTCTTTAAATTTAATAAAATCTAATATATATTTTTAATTTAAGTTCACATATATTTTATAATTTAAATTTAATTTATTTTTTAAAATCTTTTTGTTTTTTTAATATATATTTTTTTAAATTTAATATTTTTATTGTATTTTATTTTTCATTTTTTTTAAAATCTAAGATATTTCTTTAAATTTAATTTTTTATTTAATTTTTTTTTTTTTTCTAATTCAATAAACATTTTTTTTTTTAAATTTAATTTCCATATTTAATTTTTTATAATTTCTTTCCTTTTTTAACTTGTTTTTTTTTTTAATTTAATATTTTTATTTTGTTTTTGTTTTTATTTTTTTATTTCTATATATTTTGAAATTTTAATCTTTAATTTTTTTATTTTTATTTTTTGTCTTAAATTTTAGGTTTTTTTTAATGTTTGAATTAAAATTTTTATTTTGTTTTGTTTTATTTTTTTTATTCCTATATATTTTTAAATTTTAAGCTTTAAAAAGTTTTTGTTTTTTAAATTTATTTTTTTCTTAAATTTTAGGTTTTTTTTAATGTTTGAATTTTAAAAATTAAAAAATGTTATTTCTATTTTTAAAAATGTCAAAAATATGACACAATTTTTTTTTTTGTTATTCCAGCATCAACTGGTTTTATTTTGAGGGTGTTTTTTCAATCCTTTTTTCAAGAAATTTTTTTGTTTTTAGCATAATTTTATAAAATGTTGAAATTTGACGTTCAAAAAAAACCAAGTGCGTTCTGGAATACACTTTTTTGTTTTTGGGGTGTTTTTTCATGTCTTTTGAGTCTTTTTGGGTTAGAGTTCCCGTTTTGAGGTCAGGTTACCTATTTGATTGGTAATAGTGTTCTTATTGAGCGTTGGTAGAAAGTAGCAAAATACTTAACCCTCTTACCAAACGACCCCTAGACAATGGTTCTAGGTCCTGATGCAAGGATATTGTTCATTCCAAGCCTCACTCTGGTGTAGTCTCTCTCTCTCTCTCTCTCTATTGTGTGGACTGAGCTTGTTGGATGGCCAACAAGTGAGTCCCCTCTGTGTGCAGCTTCGGGTCACACACTACTGGTATTGCCTGGGTAATTATGGCCAACATAACAATGTGATCACCAATTCTTCATCTCATTGTGGCTTTATATAGGGGATTTCAAATACTCCTTCCCTCCCTTGGTTCATTGTGGATGGTGACTCAAGGGAGAGGTATGATTTCTTTACGTGCTCCAAATATTCCATTGTGTGCTCACATAGTGTCTAAGGTGGCGTTGGTGGCTATCCTTAGGCGGCTTCAAGTAAGGAGTAACTTGTCCTTTGATTTATGTGGTCCCAGATAGTGAAATTTTGCCACTCTCAGGAATGCGCACTTATCGGGCCAAAATGCACTCTTCTCAAAGGATAATGCGCGCAATCAAAATTTAAGACTAGTTCAAATTTGATTTCCTTAAACCTTTGATATTTTTAAATACTTTCCAGATCCTGTAATGTCTTCCGGCCCTGTAAATCCTTTGGCTTGAAATTAATTAATATCATCTTCTGCTGTATGATTTTCCAGTGTTAACAGTTGCCCCCTAATGTGTGAGGTCTAGGAAGGATTGTATAGCCGAAATACATTATAGTTTCTTTTTTTGTATCGTGCATAGAGAGAGAGAGAGAGAGATCTGCATGAAGCCTTGGGTTTGAACACACACTTCATCATTTCCAAGAATAACGAAGTCTAAGGGATCCCTGCAAGCAAATACAATTTACAATATATATAAAAAATTTCAACGAGGTGGGCATGTCCCATTCTCGTGATGCTATGGCTAGTTAAAAAAAACTGACAGATGTATATTCTGTCATGCCACTACTATGGTAGGGATATTGGCAGTTGTTGACGACGACTGCTGATGCCCCCAGGGGCATTTTTTCTTTGATGATAGGTGGAATATGGTACCCATATGCGTAAACTTGGTATGGCATATAGCTGTGAAATGTACGCATAGGTGCTGGTTGGGACCTTCCCATGTAAGCATTGTTGACAAAGATGCTTATGGAGGCACGGGTCTTCGACGGATCTAATCAAAATGCAATGGTTGTAAGGTATGCTACCATCTTGACATGAAAGCTTTTGTCATAGTCGAATGTTAGGAGGATCGATGACGTCTGTGGATAATGATGTCTCCCACAGTGCCACCTGAGGATACCCCTTTGCATGGGGAGGGGTGTTCTAAGGTACCGCTTCCTTTTTGGAAAAGAGGTGTTGAGGTCGAAAAAAAGGAAGCCTCAACCGAACCATGGGTTGCCGACCTAAGGGGTCGTGGACTTGGATGTGATGGGTTTAACATAGGCATGTTGGCGAGTGGCAACTGAAAAATGATGATGGGAATTCAGTGGCCTGATGTCGGACTATACTTAAGCAGCTTAGCGGCAGTCATAGTTACTTCTGAAGGGGAAAATCCCTAGAGTCGATAGTGTTAGCCACCTATAAAAAAATTTATAGCAAAAGGTGGCTAAGAATTTTTTGATCCTTCAAGGAAAAAAATTTATTGCTAAAAATTGTTGGCTCTTGAAGACTCTTGAAG
This sequence comes from Pinus albicaulis, assembly GCA_034641835.2. Lineage (NCBI taxonomy): Eukaryota > Viridiplantae > Streptophyta > Pinopsida > Pinales > Pinaceae > Pinus > Pinus albicaulis. The sequence continues at coordinate 81,641,576 of CM076578.1, forward strand.
GCCTCATACCTCTGTTCAAAATCTTCATTTTTGTTGCATTTTATACTCAGAAAATTCTGCTGATTCCAAGAGAAAGACTACTGAAAAGCCATCATTTCCCCCCTCTCCCACTCAAAACTAACCTTCATTTGCTCCCCTTTTTTCTCCATAAAACTCCTCTATTTTCATAATTCCTCTTTTTTCCATTCATGAAAATCACCTTTACATAGTTTAAAACTCATTTTTAAACTATACCGAAACCCCCAAATCCATTGCAAAACTTGAAAAAATTCATGAAAAATACATATTTTTGCATAACGGCTTAAGCCCCCTTGGGCTAAGTCCTAACCACTTCCCCTCCATGTGCCTCAGCGTTAGAACCAAGTGCTAACCTTGTTCGGTGCTTATCGCATCGGAAAGAGTCAAGTGCGCAAGTATTTTGCCATGTTTCAAAAGTTTTGATGTGATTAGCCCGTGCTTATAAACCCCGATCGTATTATCATTTCCATATAAACCGTGGTCCCCCCTTCCGCACTTAAAACCTTGAAAAATCCATTCTCGATCCGTTTTTTCCTTTGTAAATACAAAAACCCATCTATCCAAAGTTTTGATCTAAAAAGATAAAGTCACGTGTTAATATAAATGGGTAGATTAAAAAGACCCGATCGTGCAATCGCATCGGAGAAATACAAATGGGTTGATTGAAAAGGCCGCATAAAACTTTCCGATGCGATTAGGGCTTATACATATAAACTCCGCTCCCCGCCTCTTTATTACATATGATTTTCACCTGGGACCAAGTGTTAAAGATCCCAAGGCCCTTATCGCATCGGGAACGTTTAATGGGTAGATTCAAAAGACCAAGCCTGAGGCTCCAATTGCGATTGGCTCTTTTGAATATATATGCCCCGGGCCCATCATATTCCGTAAACCCATGGCCCCACAAACGGGCGCCTTTTCATATATATATTTTTCTGCCCGATCCACCAAAACCTTTGTTTTATTTAAATTTTTGGGGTTTTTGAATAATATAAGGGTATTCTGTCAGTTCTTTCTAAAAAATAATCCCTGCCATTGATCGTAAGCCGATCAAACAGCCAATGCTCAATCGCATCGGAGTTTTTCATCACATGCCTTTGTTTGCCCCCTCTGATCGGCCATTCCCCCGATTCATTCTCCACCGTTGATCTAATCTTTAGATCGACAGTCTGTGCTACATCGCATCACGCAGTTTCAATCGCATGCATTTGTTTCTTCCCCCAATCGCCCATCCCTCCAATTCATTCCCCGCCGTTGATCTGATCCTCAGATCGACGGCCAGCGCTAAATCGCATCGCATTTTTACATCAGCGCCAGTTGAGTGTTGCCTTCGATTGTGATCCTCCGATTGAATTTGGACCATCCACGTGTCCAGAACGGACGGTCCAAAATCACTCCGACTTGTTCATTTCCCCGCTCTTCTTTAACCTCCTCTAAATAAATCTGCACCGTCGGATGATTGCCATCCAACGGCCATGCTCCTCCCCGAAGCCTCCAAAGCAGTTAAACCTAAAAACGTAGGATTTTCTAATATTTAGTGTATTTTGCAGGGATTAATGTTTTTTCCATTTGTTCGAAAGAAATGCCAAAGGCCGGGAAAGACGTTTCCCGTGGCTTTGATTTATCAATGGAGACCATTCGCAAGGGTCAGATTCCACATTTTATCAATGCTTCATGGGAATTGATGCCTTTAGAGCCCTGCGCGGCCTGCACATTGACAAGACACTGTGTTATTAAATCACCATTTAAAGAGTATCAGTGTTAAAAGAACAGAGCAGAGAAGAATAGAAGATTGAAGACAAATTTGGAAATTATGGCTAAGAAAGGTTATCAAAAGCCTAATCCCCCAAATTAAAACACAGTCAATAGAAAATCATAAGTGTTTAACAGACAGGAAGGCCTTCACCGCCTCGTTTGAGGCGAATTGATTCCTCAGCTACCATAAGTGCCACCTGTCCCTCAAAGCATTCAAAACAGAGGCCGAAGTTATTGATCAAATGAAGATATTAGCCTCAGCGTAGCCAGAGAGTTACTTCTGCAAGGAAATTAAATGCTAAAAATATCTGCAGAGTTACTACAAACATGACAGAAAGCCTTAAAGTCAATGAAAGCTCCCACTGAGCTTAATTCATAAATGTAAAACAATTAATGCAGATAGAATGTTTGTAAACTTCTCCATCGAGCCCCTCAAAGGACGAGAAGTCTTGAATCTGTATTAATTGTCTTGAGAGATCTTTTATCAGATCTCGCCTCCTCATTCTTCTATAAATACTTCTGTAGAACATGAGAAGTGGTTGGTTGGTTGTTGATCACTAGTTGTAAAATTGAAACTCTATGAAATAATACATAGTATGTTGAAGTTGAAGAAGAAATTGAAGTCTTGGAAGCCCTGATGATGTTGTTGCATGCTTGTGACTGAGAAGGCTCTATCATTGGATCCATGATCTTTGCTGTTGGTGAAGTATTCTGAACTGTTTAATGTTTTTCCCCTATTTTCATTATGTTCAATAACTTCTTACTACAGTAGGTTGAAAGTTTTAGGCTAAGAAATGACTCCTGGAAGCACCTTAGACCTGTTCATCCTTCACTCTTTTATGTTTTCTTCTGCTGAAGTATTTTAGAGTCTTTAATCTCTCTCTTTAGTCTTCATGCTCATTTATTTCCTTAATAGTTTGAATAGTTGGTTTCAGCATGATTTATGGTTTTCCCTTCTTGTCTGCTGCCACTTAAAAACTGTTATTGAAGTCTCCCTTTGAAGTTTCTTGTTTACAGTGAATCAAGGAGGTCCGTTCCAATCTTGCCCTTTGTCCTTGATTAAATAGTTGCCTTGAAGGTCTTTATAGTTGTAATCGTAGATGTGTTAGGTGTTCCCTCTTATATGACCGCAATTATCAGTGAATCCTTTATGTTTTCTAAGTCATTTGAAATAAAATCTTTGAGGAAATAGGGTGTTCCCCGAATCTTAGATTTCATTTTAAAATTTGTTTTGGAATCATTTTTTTCTTAAAGGTGTGAATTGTAGAATTCATGGTTAGCCCTGTCTATCAGAAAGATCTTTATTGTTCAAATTGTGTTTCCCAATTCCCTTTGTTGAGAATTAAACTTCTCTTTCCAAATCATTGATGTCCATCTCATTCCAAAAACCAAAGGATCCTGTGGCTAAGTTAGATTTGCCCTTTGATATCCCATATCCATTGATGAGTATGTTATGACCTCTTTTTGACTCCATTTCCCAATGAACCAGATGTTTCTCCATTCTATATATCTTTCCTATATCTTTCATTTTCTGCTATGTCAACCCAACCAAACAAACAAACAAACACTTCCACTTAATAACTAGTCTAAAATCCATATGCTAAGCACACAAGATAAACCTTTGTAGAAAAACATTTGAGAGATCCCTCTCTGAGAACAGGAGGACTAGGTCCTGGAACTTTAAAGATTGGTTCTGATGTTGCCTTGTCTTTTGATTTTCCAAACTATCAGAACACGGGACACCAACATAATGGTGATCACGGTGGGACACTGAGTAAAATATTCAAAACAAAACACTCACTGTCTAATTATAACATAAGTAACCTCCCTCAATCACTACCAAGCAATGGTAATCATGAAAGGACTTAATTGAATCAATGACAAACTAAGTAACCCTTAGGATTCTCATTAAACCTTATCAAACCTTGAAGGAAGTAGTTACCAAGCCATAAGAGTGAACTCTGTATGTTTTGACACCCTATCTAAGTGTTAAGTTAGATTTAGGACACTCTCATAACCTATAAGATCAAGAAACTCAGAAAAACCCAAAACATTTCAGTTTGGCTTCATAAAAAACATGGCGGTGGAACCATCGAATATCTTACCTTCATAAAAGCTAAAAGTTTCCACCTAGCGAATCCACTAGCCCCAGTAGGCCTATTACTCATCTAGGTACCCAAATCTCTTTAAGACTGTGTTAACCAGCCTTGAAGAAAGTTTAGAAGCCTAGTCCCATATTAGACAAAACATCCTGAGAGGTGAAGCTTCCAAAAACAGTCCCTAAAACCCCCACCTCTCTCATTTTTGAAAAGTTGTCTGGCTCCACATAGGATCAACACTAGATCCCATCGAGACCCAAATCCTCCTTTAATCGTTGACAATCCTGAGAGAATTTTGTGGCAGACTTCTAACTCTCGAAATTCAGCTGCTAATAGGAGCCTCTTAAGAAAAAAATTTGTCCCTAAAAACCATGTGGTCTTAGAGGATTCACACTTTGATTTACATCATACAAAGAACATCTTTAGAACCAGATCTCAAGATGACTTAAACCAAACAGGCCTTGATATTGCAGATTTGCAACAAAGCTTCAGTAGAGAAGCCTCACCTTCCACTCATCCTGATTCCCAGCTTCTTCATCACTTTAGTCTTTTCCATATCAAGTCTGCTCAAAATCAGTTTTCTGGCCCAAGTATTTCTTCCACTCCAATTCATACTACCACTGTGCAAAACACTCATGTTCAGCCCATTTTCACTACTGTAAATCAACCCTTATTTCCAGCCATGGAAACATGGTATGCCACATTAGTGTTACCACAACCTCTACTTCCCTTACCAAATTATTACCAATCTAAAATCCCTCACTTCAATGGAAAAGAGTCTACAACAGCCCAACATCATGTAGATAGGATGGAAGATGCATTTGATTACATGGAGATAGAAGAAGAAACTATGAAGATGAGGATCTTCGCCCAGAGTTTAGGAGCAGATGTAAAGAAATGGTTCCAAAACTTACCTCCTAATAGCATAAATGATCTCCCTGCCTTGCATCAAACATTTATCAACAAATGGGAACTCAAAAAGAATCCTCTCCAAATACTAGCAGAATATAGCAGCCTCAAGAGAAATCAAGGAGAGAGCATTCCTGACTACTCCACTTGGTTTAATATCATTTACAATGCTCTTCCACCTCACATGAAACCTCCTCAAGGCATTGCCTTAGTAAGATATCCTGAAGGCCTTGAGGTTGATATGATGTATCAGTTAAGGGAGAGGGATTACTTAACCTTAGAGGACATGTAGAAAGGAGCTGTAAGCGTAGAAGCAAACATAATTGAGAAAAGAAATAGGTTGAGATCAGAGAAGAGGGTAACTTATAAAGATGACACTACACCCTCCACATCTAGCTCAAAGACAGAACAGATGTTGGAAGAAATCATGAAAATGATGAGCATACTTGAGAGAACACAGCCAAGAGAAAATCAAAACAACTCTCAAAACAGAAATAGAAATCATAATTATAGAAGGGACAACAATCAGGATAAGAAAAAAGAAAGTGACCAATAGATTTTACCTCCCTTTAAACATAACTATGTAGATCAATATGAGGAAGATAGGGAGTTGGAAAGGTTGGAAGAATCTCATGTAAACTTTATTGGATCAGACAGTGGGGATGATCTTTTCCTCACTGAGGAAGAACAAGATTTCTTCTCTTATGATCAAAATACGAACACCTATGAAGATTCTGATGACTATAGATTGGGTTTTGAAAATTCAATCATGGAGGTACACAAACAGTATGATCTTAGGAGCAAGGGAAACATAGATAATTCAAAGGATAAGAACACTAGCATTGCTGTCAAGAAAAACGTAGAAAACTAGCCCAAAAAGAAAGCAGAGAAAATCAACATTTTGGCTAAGAAACCAAACTTAAACAAAGATAAAGGTGTCCAGCCAAATGTTGAACAAAGTACCCGTAGCACTTCAGCTAGTGGTCCTAATAAAACTGTCCCAATTACCAGTCCAAAGAAGGTTCAGCAAATCAAAGTTGCTGAAAAGAATTCAATTGAAAAGACAGATGTAAATATAAATAAGTTAATTATTCCTTTCAACCTTGAGGGAGAGATTGCTAAGATAAAAATTACCATCCCCCTAGCTGAACTAGTAACCCAAAAGGTGTACAAAAACCAAGTTTTGAAAGCTTTGAACTTAGGAAATCACACTGACACCTTAAACTTGATAGATGACAAACCAGAGTTGTTGTTTGGTCCAGAAGTTGAAGGAAAATACCAAGAAGGGGCTTTCCCTCCCTTCTATGTTAGCTTAAACATACATGAGAAAATTTTACACAATGCTATGTTAGACTCAGGAGCTTCACACAATCTAATGCCCAAAGTAGTGATGGAAAGCTTAGGCTTAGAAATTACTAAGCCATAAAAATACTTGTATTCCTTTGACTCAAGTAGAGTCAAGTGTTTGGGTTTAATCAAAGATCTGTGTGTTAACTTAGCCCAAATCCCTGCTAAGAGTTTAGTCATGGACATAGTTGTAGCTGACATTCCCCCTAAGTATGGCATGCTCTTATCCAGATCTTGGGGCACCAAACTTCAGGGAAGCCTTCAAATGGACATGTCTTATGCCACCATTCCCATTTTTAACCAAAACAGAAGAATATATAGGGAATCCCACATGAAGTACATGGTGAGAAACATAGGCAAACCAAACAAATCTCCAATGTATTCTATTCAATCAAGTTTAGATTCCTTTATCTTATGTAACGAAGATGAAATCACTCAGCCAGATAAGGAAAACATGGATCCAATCAGTTCACCACAACAATCAAATCTTCCCTTCAATCAAATTCAAAACATTAATAATCAACATCAACAAGAAAATGGAAATAGGAATGACATACTTTGGACAATAAATTTTGATGGATATTGTAATAAAACAAGTGTAGGAGCAGGTGTGTGGATTCAAAATACGAATCAAATTTTTTCATATAAATTGGATTTCCCATGCACAAATAATATTGCTGAGTATGAAGCACTTCTCCTAGACTTACAATTGCTTAAACATTTAGAAGCCTAGAGGATATCAGTCTTAGGAGATTCTGAACTTATCATAAGACAAATCAAAGGAGAATACTCAGCTAGAAATCCAAAACTTAGGGAATATCGAAACACTGTCCTTGATCTATTGAAAACCTTTGAGAAGTACGAACTTATTTTCATTCGAAGAGAACTGAATCATCTAGCAAATGAACTTGCTTTCAATGCCAGAAATTGCCAGATACCTGAAATAAATGAACAACTCAGTGTGAAGGTAAAAAATAGGCCTGTTGTGCCTGACAACGAAGATCACTGGCAAGTGTTTGATTCTGACAAACACATAGATGATTTTTTGAAATCAGAAAATGATTTCAGCATACCAATGTCAGAAACCAGCCATAAAGAAAATTGCTTATATATTGAACAAATCCCAGAAGTTGAAATGACATATACTGCTGATATAAATCATTATGAAAATCCTTTTGAAGCAGAGATAGCTGACAACACAAACCAAGAAGACTTGGATGTTTTACAATGAAAAAATGATAAAATTCCAAGAGGTCTAGCACCTTTAGAACACCTTTGTGATTTTAACGATGTAGCCAAAGAACCGAGAATGGAGCCTATGGAAACAAACACAGAAGAGCATAACATAGGCAGTCTAGCAGAACCCAATATGATCAAGCTGTCCAGCACTCTCCCAGCTCACATAAAACTGCAGTACATAGAGATGTTCAAAGAGTTTAAAGATGTTTTTTCTTGGGGATACAAATACCTAAAATCATACGATACCAGCATCATCCAACATAAAATTCCTTTGAAGGAAAATCAGAAGCCTTTTAAACAAAAACTAAGGAGAATAAACCCCCTTTTCCTCCCTTTAGTTAAGGCAGAAATTGAAAAGATGCATGTTGCTGGGATCATTGTACCAATTAGATATTCTGAGTGGGTATCAAACTTGGTTTCTGTTAGAAAGAAAACAGGGGAAATCAGGCTCTGTATTGATTTCATAAATTTAAACAGAGCCTCTTTAAAAGACAACTACCCCTTATCCAAGATGGACCATATACTCCAAAGGGTAGTTGGGTCTAAAAGAATATCCCTCTTAGATGGGTTCTCAGGTTACAACCAGGTGTTAGTACTCCCAAGTGATCAAATCAAAACTGCTTTTACCACACCTTGGGGCACCTTTATGTATGTGTAAATGCCTTTCGGATTGATGAATGCAGGGGCCACCTTCCAAAGGGCCATGGACATATCTTTCTCTGAAGATATTGGCTAGTTCATAATCATTTACCTTGATGACATAACTGTTTTCTCAAAAACTGATGAGGAACATTTGATTCACTTAAGAAAAGTTTTTGAGAAGTGTAGGAAATTTGGCTTGTCATTGAATCCCAAGAAGACACTCTTTGGTCTCAAAGAAGGTAAACTTCTTGGCCATATAATTTCAAAATAGGGAATCAAAATAGACCCTACAAGGATAGATGGAATATTGCAGATTAGCCATCAAAGGAGCCTCAAAGAATTGCAATCTTTCATCGGAAAGATTAATTTTCTGAGGTTCATTCCTAATCTTGCTGAGCTATTAAAAAACATTACAAACATGCTTAAGAAAAATGTCGGTGTAAAATGGACTTTACTAGCTAAATAATCATTCGAACTGGTCAAACAAGCTCTTACTCAAACACCAGTCTTGATTAGTCCATATTTCACCAAAGACTTTTACATCTTTTCTTTTGCATCTGAGCATACCATAGCTACAATATTACCTCAAAAGAATGACTTGGGGCAAGAACAACCAATATCTTTATTTATTAGGGCCTTAAGAGATGCTCCTCTCAAATATAACATCATGGAGAAGCAAGCCTTAGCATTAGTGAAAGCATTAAAAGACTTTAGGGTCTATATTTTACACTCTCACATAATTTCTTTTTTTCCACATACTGTTGTCAAGGACATTCTAAGTCAAGACCTTGATGGTAAAAGGGGAAAACGGATTGCAACTATTCTTTAATATGACTTAGAAATCAGGCCCACCAAACTAGTTAAAGGGCAGGGGTTAGCAAAACTTATGGCTGAGTCTAACTTCCAAGCACTAGATATCAACATGGTAGATGTGTTGGAAGAAATAGAAGAATCCACTGCTCCTTTTATTGAAGAAACATTTCTGAATTCTCTTTGGTATGCTGACATTATTTATGTGCTTTTATATTTAAATGCCCCTCCTTCTTTGTCCAAAACTAAAACTAGATTTTTGAAACAAAAGGCTTTTAGTTTATGTATCTTGGATGGGATATTATATTGGAAAAATTCTGTTGGAATTTTTCTTAAATTTTTACTTGAAGATGATGCAGGGAAAATCATGCACGAGTTGCATGATGGAGAATGTGGAGGTCACCTCTACTGGAAGGCCACAACAAACAAAATTCTTAGATCTGGTTATTATTGGCCTACCCTTTTCCCATACACTCAAAAGTTGGTCATGTCTTGCTATAAGTTTCAAATTTTTGATGGCAAAAGAAAACTTCTTCCCTTACCCTTACATCCTCTCAGAGTTGAGGCACCTTTTCAACAATGGGGTTTAGACTTCATTGGGGAAATCCATCCATCCTCCTCGGCTCAACATAAATGGATCCTCAAAGCCACTGACTTCTTTATCAATTGGATAGAAGCTATACCTTCCAGAAATGCTAATGACTCTGTCATTATCAAGTTCCTTGAAAAAAATATCCTATCCAGATTTGGTTGTCCCAGGAAAATCATAACGGATAATGCTGCTGCTTTTAAATCTAAAAAATGGTTGATTTCTGTTACAAATACCACATAACCTTGGGCCATTCCACTGCTTACTATCCCCAAGTAAATGGATTAGCTGAGTCTTCGAACAAGAGCCTCATCAATATCATTAAAAAGTTGTTGCAACAGAATAAAAAATCATGGCATAGTAAACTGGTTCATGCCTTATGGGCTGATAGGCTAACTACAAAGAAATCAATAAACATGTCCCCCTATCAGCTAGTCTATGGTATGGACACAGATTTTCCCACCTCATTAGGAGTTCCAGTTATGAAACTCCTTCAAGAAGTACAGATTGAAGAGAATGATATGCAGAGGAGAATCAATCAAACCATCCATTTGCAGCACACCAGGGAAGAAGTTTATGAAAGAACACAGTTAGTCCAAGAAAATATGAAGAAGCTATTTGACAAAAGGACCAAGGCAAATAATTTCCAAATTGGAAATGTTGTTCCTAAATGGGATTCAAGAAGAGAAGAGAAGGGAAAACATGGCAAGTTTGAAAACTTGTGGAAAGGGCCCTATATTATTCATGCTGAGAGGGGTCACAATGCATTTTTCTTGAAAGAATTAAATGGGGAAGATCTATATGGAGGTCCTGTCAATGGTAGAATTCTCAAGCATTACTTATACCAAGAATCATAAGTTTCAAAGCATTCTATTTTGTCATTGTAAATATCACAGTCTGAACATTGCATTCAAAGTTATGAAAATCAAAAATACAAAAACAGAGAAAGAAAGAAAAGAGGGCAGATTGTAAAAATAAATAAAGGTATAGCCCCATACCAAAAAGAGAAACAAATATGAAAGCGTACAAGCTTAAATGCCACTCCTAAAAAACACACTTCCAGTTATTCAAACAGTTTAATCTTGACTAACTAGCTTTAAATTTTCTGCTGATAGGATAGTGAATTCGATTTGCCAAACTGTTTAATCTTGGCTTATCAGTAGGTAGATTACGCTAGAAATTAAAGGTTCAAACATGCTCAAAATCTGAACCTAAGTTCCCAAAAAAAGAATGACTCACATCTGTTTTAAATTTCTGAGTCAAAATAGGGTAAAACTGGTTCTAATCATCTCAAAACCTAAACCAAATAACAAAGGAAAAACAACTCAAACAAGCTTAAAAATAGAGCTGAAGAAAAGAGAAGGATGTTCTTAAAACTTTCAGATCCTAAAGCCTTCTTCATTTTGATTTAATTTTCTGCAAATAATAATCTATGTGCAACCTATTTTTATGCCATAGATCAGCATCAAGTTAGACTGCTTAATCCTGACTTGAATGCTTTTAAACTTTTGTTGTAGAATTTAGAGAATAAAATCTATTAGACTGTTTAATCCTAACAGATTGATAGAATAGGTAGAGAATCATATGGGCTCAACTGTTTAATCTAAGTCCATGGGGAAATGAGGAGTAGAAATAGATTAGATTTCCTGTTTTCAGAAAGAATAAAATGTTGTAAAGAGTTTTCCAATCCAAGTGCACTCTAAATGAAGAAAAAATGCTAGATCAGTAGGATTGGGTAGGTAGAGAGCTTGTTGATAAAAGAACCATTGTTTTTATAGCTGCTAATATGTTTTCAAAAAGAAGATCATTTAAGTAAAGGAAAGCAGCCCAATGGATGAGGCACAGGTCAGCCTCCCAGAGAATGCAAGTCTGAATTTCTTGATGCCTTCAAGAAGGCACAATCCCCAAGTGGAGCCACTGTTAGCCACCTATAAAATTTGTTATAGCAAAAGGTGGCTAAGACTTTTTTTAGCCTTCAAGGAACAAATTTTATTGCTAAAAATTGTTGGCTCTTGAAGACTCTTGAAGGCCTCATACCTCTGTTCAAAATCTTCATTGCTGTTGCCTTTTATACTCAGAATATTCTGCTGATTTTAAGAGAAAGACTGCTGAAAAGCCATCATTTTCCCCCCTCTCCCACTCAAAAATAACCTTCATTTGCTCCCCTTTTTTCTCCATTAAACTCTCTATTTTCATGATTCCTCTTTTTTCCATTCATGAAAATCACCTTTACATAGTTTAAAACTCATTTTTAAACTATACCGAAACCCCCAAATCCATTGCAAAATTTGAAAATTTTCATGAAAAATACATATTTTTGCATAAAGGCTTAAGCCCCCTTGGGCTAAGTCCTAACCACTTCCCCTCCATGTGCCTCAACGTTAGAACTAAGCACTAACCCTGTTCGGCGCTTATCGCATCAGAAAGATTCAAGTGCGCAAGTCTTTTGCCATGTTTCAAAAGTTTCGATGCGATTAGCCCATGCTTATAAACCCCGATCGTATTATCATTTCCATATAAACCGTGGGCCCGCCTTCCGCACTTAAAACCTTGAAAATCCCATTCTCGATCCATTTTTTCCTTTGTAAATACAAAAACCCATCTATCCAAAGTTTTGATCTAAAAATCTAAAGTCACATGTTAATATAAATGGGTAGATTAAAAAGAACCGATCGCGCAATCGCATCGGAGAAATACAAATGGGTTGATTGAAAAGGCTGCATCAAACTTTCCGATGCGACTAGGGCTTATACATATAAACTCCACCCCCTGCCTCTTTATTACATATGATTTTCACCCAGGACCAAGTGTTAAAGATCCCAAGGCACTTATCACATCGGGAAAGTTTAATGGGTAGATTAGAGAGACCAAGCCCAAGGCTCCGATTGTGACTGGCTCTTTTGAATATATACTCCCTGGGCCCATCAAATTCCATAAACCCATGGCCCCACAAACGGGCGCCTTTTCATATATATATTTTTCTGCCTTGATCCACCAAAACCTTTGTTTTATTTAAATTTTTGGGGTTTTTGAATAATATCAGATCTCACCTCCTCATTCTTCTATAAATACTTCTGTAGAACATGAGAAGTGGTTGGTTGTTGGTTGATCACTAGTTGTAATATTGAAACGCTCTGAAATAATACATAGTTTGTTGAAGTTGAAGAAGAAATTGAAGTCTTGGAAGCCCTGATGATGTTGTTGCATGCTTGTGACTGAGAAGGCTCTATCATTGGATCCATGAGCTTGGCTATTGGTGAAGTATTCTGAACTGTTTAATGTTTTTCCCCTGTTTTCATTATGTTCCATAACTTCTTACTATAGTAGGTTGAAAGTTTTAGGCTAAGAAATGACTCCTGCAAGCACCTTAGACCTGTTCATCCTTCACTATTTTATGTTTTCTTCTGCTGAAGTATTTTAGAGCCTTTAATCTCTCTCTTTAGTCTTCATGCTCGTTTATTTCCTTAATAGTTCGAATAGTTGGTTTCAACATGATTTATGGTTTTCCCTGCTTGTCTGTTGCACCTTAAAAACTGTTATTGAAGTCTCCCTTTGAAGTTTCTTGTTTACAGTGAATCAAGGAGGTCTGTTCCGATCTTGCCCTTTGTCCTTGCTTAAACAGTTGCCTTGAAGGTATTTATAGTTGTAATCATAGATGTGTTAGGTGTTCCCTCTTCTATGACCGCAATTATCAATGAATTTTTTTTATGTTTTCTAAGTCATTTGAAATAAAATATTTGAGGAAATAGGGTGTTCCCCAAATCTTAGATTTCATTTAAAAAGTTGTTTTGGAATCATTGTTTGCTTAAAGGTGTGAATTATAGAATTCATGGTTAGCCCTGTCTATCAGAAAGCTCTTTATTGTTCAAATTGAGTTTCCCTATTCCCTTTGTTGAGAATTAAACTTCTCTTTCCAAATCATTGATGTCCATCTCATTCCAAAAACCAAAGGATCCTGTGGCTAAGCTAGATTTTCCCTCTGATATTCCATATCCATTGATGAGTATGTTATGACCTCTTTTTGACTCCATTTCCCAATGAACCAGATGTTTCTCCATTCTATATATCTTTCCTAGATCTTTCATTTTCTGCTATGTCAACCCAACCAAACAAACAACCAAACACCTGCACTTAATGACTAGTCTAAAATCCATATGCTAAGCACACAAGATAAACCTTTGTAAACAAACATTTGAGAGATACCTCTCTGAGAACAGGAGGACTATATCCTAGAACTCTAAAGATTGGTTCTGATGTTGCCTTGTATTTTGATTTGCCAAACTATCAAAACACGAGACACCAACAGGTAGGACTTCCATGGCAGGTGTAAACCAGATATGAATGTCAATATGGTGCGTGTGTTGGGGTGAAATACTCTAACCAAGGGTGTTCAAGGACTGTTTCCATGGGATAAAATATGAAATGCAAGGGTGAGGGGACAAAGTGAACCGTTTGTGGTCTTTGTACACTTACCAAAAGAATAAAATAAATAGGGTTTGGTTTGTACAAAACATAGAGATGGGTACCCCAAAACATGAAAGTGTTCACTCATTGATGTTGTGAGGAAGGTGTTTTGCTAGGGGTGGGGGTCCCATTGGTTGGTCTCATGTGCGAGGTTGATGAAGCGGATGAAAAAAAATATCACAGATGGGATTATGTTGGTGGAGGGATGGTGGGCCAAATGTGAAGCGCGGTGGTGCGCTTTTGATCTGCTTTTACAGCCTGGTCGCATGAGAAGGGGGGTTCAGCTTTTATGGTAAACTTGAACTTATGCATGATGAATGGATAGGCATGAGGTGCTTCCCGGACTGAAGTTGTATGGCCATGGCATCACTTATGTTTGTGATATATGGTCTACTATGAGTGACGAGTGCCATGGAGGGGAGGCTATACCGACCAACACAGATGTTTATCACGTGCAGGGTGAGGTGATGATAAACATGGTCATATATGAGGACCCTATGGTTTATTTTTGATGGAGAAATGATGTCAGGATATGCAAAGCTCTTTGAAACTCTATCATGGTGGGGGTAGAATGATACCTGCTCTGGAACTTTCAGGGGATAACGTTGTGGACGGTTTGTGGGCTTTTCCTGCAAAAACAAATAGCTCAAGTGAAAGCATCTTCTTTTTTATCAAATATTATTGAAAGGCATGAGATTTTAAAAAGAAGATGAGAGAGGGCATACATGCTGGCACTAAATTTTTTTTTTTTCTAGAGAGCGAATGTGTGGAATCGCTTCTATTCATCATGGGGTGCTGATTATGGTGTAACTTACGGTTCAGAGAATGGACCTTTTGATCTCTCGTTATGGCCTTCCGAAGTTTTTGAAAAGGGTGATAAATAGGTGAATATGGCCCTGATTCAATTCATTTGTACTTGCTGAGTTTTGAGAGGTTAGAGGCGTTTGCGAAGCATTTCTTGCTGTTGCGGTGAGCCAGAGCACTAAGGACTAGCGATACTATGATGAGGTAACCTCCATGACGTCCTGTATTTTAATTTTTTATAGTTTGATGGTGCCGGGGTCCGTACAAACTGGGTTTGTACGGATTCTGGGTGACTTTTGCCCTAGATTGCATGGCAATCTAGGTAAAAGCGCGCCTTGTTATCATTGGCGATCTAGGAAAAAGTGCACCTTGTTTGCGTGCAAATTTGAGGGACAGCCGCGTGAGGGCGCCCTATTCCCCAATTTAGCATGATGTAGGTGTGCCTGTATAAAATACAAGCGCACGCTAAGCGTGCCTATTTGAGGGATAGGCGCACAAAGGTCGAGGTGACAAAATTCTTTGGTTTTTTTTCCTCTTTTTGTGTTTTTTCTCTGTATTGATGGGTACTTGTGTTGATAGCAAGTTATTGTGGAGGGAGCGGGACTGGCCAGAGATCCAAACCGCTTTAGTTGCTGATGCTGGGGCATGCCATCAATTGGCGCTATGGGGCCTTCTGAAGTTTGATGAAAATGAGTTTCTTCAGTCACAGGACTAATTACTATGATACATTATTCAACACTGGTGCAAGAGGTGCAATATTTTCATGTTGCAGGGTACGAACCTAATCATCAGTCCTAAGATGGATATATATTTTTTGATGGGGTTGCTGCCTCAGGGGGAGGCCCTAAGATATCCACTCCCTGCTGGGTGAGTGGACCTAGAGAGGTTTAGCAGACATCACTTTGGTGGGGCGCCTCTTACGGAGGGCTAAATCAACATTGCATCAATTATAGATGTGGCAGAGCAATGTGCTCTAGTGGTGATCGTAATACTGGTGGGGTTGGTTTCTCCGCATCAGGCGTCTGGCTCACAGATTGGAGTTCTGTGTTGGCTAAGGTCCGAGCATTTTTTTGACTTCGCCTGCTTTTATTTTTACGAGATGGTGTTGCGGTTCAACAAGGTCCAACGTGGATCTAATTCATTTGCGTAAGCTAGCATCATGTGCAGCATAATGTACGAGAGGGTGGTGTTGCTGAGGCCGGTAGTGGTAGTGCCTATCGGGTGGCCATAGGAGCCACGTATGAGGAGGTGAGCTCCGATGATGCCACAAGGTGGTGGTGGCATGGTGGGGCATTAATGGAATGCCATGACATTAGCCTGGTTTGAGGCCAACCCACAGATTTTCTTACCATACCCGTATGTGGGAATGGACTTCCAGAGTGACCCTGACATGGGTCTCCCTTTTTGTTATGTTTGGAGACCTACAGGTATGTGTTATATGTTCTCTACATTTATTTGAGTATGTGTGTACTTATGTGTTTTTCTAGTGACACTGACATCATTTTGGTTACTCGTGCAGATGTTGGCAAGATGGGTCGCCCCATGGCTCGACTAGTGGGCCATGATCCTCCAAAATGACCTCGGGGTGGTCAGGGAGGAGGTGATGCAGGTGGACCAGGTGGCGGTGTTGGCAGTCCTACTGGTGGTGCTAGCCCTTCTAGGGAGGGTAGAAGCTTGGCTGCTAGAGAAGTTGCGGCCAAGCGAGCTCTTGCTGATGTGGCAGAGGCGCGTATTGCAGAACTGATAGCTCAAGTGACTGACCTTGAGGACTTCCAAGGTCAAGTGGACCGCTTGACCCAGGGGATGCCTGCTCGAGGTTTCGCAGATGACTTCGAGGAGGTATGGTTAGAGACAGTGATGGACTACAAGAGGGACTATTGGCCCACTCTATGCTAGGTGGCGATTGCAGTTGCAACGTCATCTTCGGTGGTGGGTCCAAGTGCCCCTTTTGAGGGGGCACCCCCCTAGAGTAGTTTTTTACACAGGGAAAGCACCTGTTATGAGGATGCTTCCCTAATTTTTGACGACTTTTATATCTTTGGGCTAGTAATTGGGCCATCGAAACTATTTTTTGTACTCAGATATACACATTTTGATATATATATATATATGAGAGATATTTTTTGCGGCTCTACATGATGTATCACCTGTTTTGGTTTATTTATTTTGTTATGCTGATGGATATCTATATTTTTTGTTTTATGTATGATGGTTTATTCGAGATGCATTCCAGTTTAGGATATTGTTAGCTATGCGATCAACTGTTTGGTTTTGACTCCTTGGTACATGTGTAAATGTGATATGGTCAAATTGTCTGCTTAATCTTTTGGCATGCAAATATTTTCTAAACAGATTTGTATCTCTTGTCTCAAATTTTTGGTTTAGCTATGATACTAATAACTGGAAATCAAGGTAGACATGCATATGGCGAATGCCTCGATGGAGGGCATCACACATAAGTCCGATGAAGACGTCATATTCTTCCTAATTCTTTGTTGCTGACCGATACACACACCATTTGAACACAGTGGTGATCGTTCAGGGTGGTAAATGACCCATCTTGATGCTCCATCAGTAAATCTGAAATAGGGTTCATTTTGGTGATCCATGGTGATACTTTGAGCACTTTTAAATAAGTATTTGGGTCAAAAATCTTGAGTGGTTGGGTTATTTTTTTTTTTGTACTTTCACTCTAGGGCAAGGGCCATCAGGGTCCTTATGGGTAGAATTTCTTGAGGTAAAGGACATTGACAGGGTTATTGAGGCAGGTTCCATCCGGTTCCGTCAAGATGTATGCCCCCTGTCGAAGGTAATTTTTAATAATGTAGGGTCCTTTCCACAAAGTTTCGAACTTTTTTGGCCCTAAGGCCTCTTTTGCGACATCGTAGTGGAGGATGAATTATCCCTTAGTGAACAACTGAGGGGTGATGTGGTGGTCAAATGATGCTTTTATCCTTTTCTTGCGGGCCTCGTTGTGTTGTAGCGATTGTCATTGATTTTCGTCGACAAGCTCTAATTGTACTAGGCGCTACTCTAGAGGCTGGGTGTCCTCAAGGAGTTAAATGGTAGTATGAAAATTTGGGATTTCACGTTCTATGGGAATCACAACTTCGATCCCATATACTAAGTGGAAGGGAGTGAAACCAGTGGACGTCTTTACCATCCTGAGGTATGCTCGCAGGGTGGAAAAGAGCATATGGTGCCAGTTGGTTTTCTGGTTATTCACCATGCGTTGTAACATAGTTTTGAGTACTTTGTTAATAGCTTCTACATGTCCGTTGGACTAGGGGTAGTATGGTGAAGCAAATTTGTGGGTGAATCCTAGGTGGTGAGATAGTTCTTCGAAAACTTCATTCTCAAAGTGTTTCTTGTGGTTGGAGACTAACTCTTTGGGTACGCCGAACTGGGTGATCACGTCGTTAAACAGAAATCGGGAGGTGATTTCTGCTGTGTTGTCGTATGTGGGCATGGCCTCAGCCCACTTGGTGAGATATTAAACAACCAAAATGATGTATTTATGGTTTCCTGATGAGGTGAGGTTACAATTCATGATTCAAGTCAATCCCCCATTTACAGAAGGGGTTGGCTACTATGACGGGGTGCAGAGGAGCGGGAGGTGCTCTTGCCTTATGAGCGAAGCGCTGGCATCTTTCATAACTTTTGACTATTATGATGTATTCATGAAAGAGGGAGGGCCAAAAATATCTTGCCCGTAGGAATTTTCGGGTGGTAGCCATTCAGGATAGGTGGCCGCTGCAAGCACCTCTGTGGTATTCATTAAGGTCTTGTTCCGCTTGGTGGTGAGTAAGGCATCGACATAAAATGGTATCGATGCCTCGTCGGTATAAGACATCTCCTAGGAGGAGATATCGGGGGGCCTTCTGGCATATGCGTTGATGGTTGTCTCGCATGAGGTGAGGTCTGAAATTTTGGGTTCGCAAGAATAGGAGAATATATCCGTACCAAGGGTCGTCAGTTGCTACGAAGAAAAGATGTTCATCTGGTAGCGAATCGTTTACTGGTGATCCCTTGGAATCTCCTGGGAGGTCCGTAATGAATTCTGCTAATGCAAGCGCCTTTTTTCTTTTTGGGGAGCGAAAATGTAAGTCATATTCTTGGAGAATGATTATCCATCGGGTGTACTTGTGATTCATTAAGCGGCACATGAGAAGGTATTTGATGGGATTAATATCTACAATAGCTGTAGTGGTTTTTAAGATGATGTAGTGGCGAAGTTTTTGGATTGTGTGGATTAATGCTAGGGTAGTCTTTTCTTTGGGTTCATATCTCAACGTTGGGCCTGACAAGGTTTTGCTGATGTAATAGATTACGTGCTCCTTCCCATCTAGGCCATCCTGGACCAACACTCTAGCTAACGTGGACTCAGAAGCTGATAAATACATGATATAATTTTTGTCATAGTCTGAGGGAAAAATGAGGGGCGCTGAAGATAATGTTTCTTTCAGCACATCGAACACTTTCTGAGTAGAATCATCCCATTTAAATGGGATTTCCTAGTGGAAAAGACACAGGAATCCTTGGGGATAGGCGGCATAATCTGGGATAAAACGTCTTAGAAAATTGGCCTTCCCCTGTAGGCTTTGAAGTTTCCTGAGGGTTCGAGGTGGAGGTACCTCTTTGATGGCTTAGAGTTTGAGGGGGTCCACACAAATGCCTTGCTAGGACATGATAAAACCTAAGAGTCTTCCTGCGCTAACGCAAAAGACACACTTGAGGGGGTTCAAGCATAGGTTGTATTAATGACATCGTTGGAATACCAATCGTAGGTCCTGGAGGTGGTCTGAGTGCTTCTTGGAGCATATGGTTAGGTTGTCCAAGTAGGCGAGGGTAAGGTGTACGAAGTTGTGGAATATATAATTCATGGCCTATTGGAAAGTGGCTCCAGCGTTTTTTAGGCCAAATGGCATCACCTTGTATGCGAATGTGCCCCAGGGGGTACTGAATGCAATTTTGTACTAGTCTGTATGGCAGATTTGGATTTGATTATATTCAAACAATACATCCATAAAAGATAAAGCCTCGTGTCCTGCACAAGCATTTATGACTTGGTCGATGAATGGAGTGGGATAAATCTCAAAAATAAATGGAAACACATATAGTGCCCTGTTTTTTCATGATGGGCATAGGGTTGGAAAACCACGATATATAGGCGAGAGGGTAGGTAAACCTGACTTTGTGAAGCTTGTTTATTTCTCACTTTATTGCTTCTCCCTTAGATGGGTGCAGTTGACGTTTTTTCTGACGCAATGGAGGTACGTCAGGCCAAGTGTCAATATGGTGCTCTACGATAGTAGGACTAAGCCCAAGCATTTTTTAGTAGTCCCATGTGAAGATATCTCTATACTCTTGTAACATTTTGGTGTAAGAGGTTATTTCTTCTGGAGAGCATGCTGCCCCCAGTGAGATTTCTTCGACCTTTGTCAGATTTTGGGATATGTTCACCTTGATGGTAGGTGAAATATTTGACATATTTCCTTCCTCAAATGCATCGGGAGCTGGGATGGGGTTTTTGAACAAGTCGACCTTTCCTAATGGAAGGAAATATTTTGATTCGATTGCATAGATATCTTGTTCAGTTGTCTTGTTAGGACTAAATGTTTTCTTGGGGAGAAAAAGCAAACAGTGATGCATTGTATCCCATGGGTAATCTGGCTCTGTCATGGCGTCTAGGATATCCTCATCTAAATGAAACAAGGACTTGAAGGGGAATTGTTCCTGTGTAGGTTTATACTGAATGGGGGTGATCTTGGGTGGAGCTATTTGAGAGACACAAAAAGGATTCCGTTGTGGATGTGGTGGAACCAGATGCAGTCGACAGAGTGCAGATAGATTGTGTCTGCATTGTCGTAGGGACAAATACTCTTGTAGCTGCAGCTGACTCGACACTCATGGTAGATGAGTAGACAACTCGAGTCATGGTTCCAATGAATGATGACATGAGTCGTATATGGTGTGTCATATCGTCGGCGCTTGGTGGGGGATAAATCTCCATAATTGGTCGTCTTCCAGATGGACACAATGGGATGGATCTATTTGTCACATCCTCTTGAGTTGTCGTATTGTTCATGGAGTCCAACTCTGTGCTATCTTCTTGGGAGAGCTGGAATATGGTTGACTGCATACAGGCTAGAGATGTGCGGAATTGCGGTATGTAGTGACAACGACGTAATGGGTGATTGTCACCACATATATGACATGAATACGGGACGTCCATTTCACCGCGGTATACTATATGGACTGGGTACCATCGTTGGAACATTTCCAAAGCTAGACAGTCATTGATGAAATGATCAAGTTCATCGCAAAGTACGAACCTTTCCACTGGTGGGGGTGGTTTGGTGGGGAGGAGAGTCTTTTAGGTGATTGTCGCTCTTCCTGTAGGTACAAGATGATACGATGTTCATCTTCAACAGACTGGGTAGAGCGATCCTATTTATAGAATTTCTTGATGGTATGTAAGGCATCCCTATATCATGGAATCTCAGCGAAATGGTGGGTATAATTCTCATAGTTGCTGCAGAGAGCACATGCGTGATTGGTATGCAGCGCTTTGCCTTTACCTTTGGTGGTAGGTTCCTTCTTACGGGAACGCAGCGTCGCGATTTCTGTTTCAGAGACAAGGAGTGGTTTTAATTCATCCAGCTCTGGAAAAATATGGGTGGGGTGACCTATTACGTCGCATATGGCACTGACTAGTGATTCCTAGTGAACGGTGGGGGTTGACATCTTCTTTCCTATCTTCTTGGTTTTCTTAGTGGTGATCACTAGTTTTGCAATGGGAATTTCCTTTGGGGGGGTGGTCTCAACTATTTCTTTGATGAGTGAGGCCTCCTTGGGACTGAGGGGCTTCAATCCTGTGGCAATAACATAGGTGGCTCCTATTCTGGAAGGGGGAAGAAGGTACCAAACTGAGAATGCCAATGATATGTTGGGTAATACCAGTGTTGCCAAAACCTGCTGGGAGACGAATTCAACAAGGGTATAGAGGAAAATGGTTTGGGAGGCGGTGTAGGCTAGAGAGGTTGATGTTGATGTGGCCAATGCCTCAGTGTCGTTACTGTTTGAGTCTATGTCCTAATTAGCCTCAGCGCTTGACGTGGACATCATGCATACCAGAGCTCCTGTGACATCGAGTGATACCTCAAGGATAATAGGAGGATCTCCTAGGAATGACCCTAGAACGGGTGATGGTTTGAATTGGCTAGGACCATATTCTTGGTACCGTGAAAGACCATCCGAGGCTATATCTACATGGGGTAGAATTACATCCATGTTTGTTAGGGGACGCTTCTCTCTGTGTGTCAGATGGTCTACAGTAATGATGCAGTCCTCATGGGGGAACATCATAATGCCGAAAACGGAGGAGGCTATGGCAGACATTGCATACATATAACTCCGTCCGAGGAATATATTGTAATCCAAGTGAGCGTCCAAGACTTGAATGTCTATGTGGACCGTCTTTCTAGATAAACAGACCAAGACATTTTGGTAGAGGCTGACAGGGGTCGAGGAACAACCGTCGTATGCTCGAAGCGTGATGACTGATGGTTTTAGTTCGGGAGAACTTAACTTCTACCAAAATTTTGACATGATGCATGTGGATGCACCCTCGTCAATGACACATCGGTGGATGGTGATATTTTTCACCGACACTGGTATCTAGAAGGTGACCATGGAAGGAAGTCAGGGGGTGGCTTTGTCTAAGTTGAAAACCATCAGGCGTGTATCGACAGGGTCGATAGCGCCTAATGTGGATAGTAGGGATTTCTGTTGTTTTGGGCACGATTGTAAGACTTCCAAAGCTGACATGGCAGCGTGAGATTGTGCTAAATCATCCACAATGCTATAATTATGGGCCACTTTGGATTAGTTTTGTGATCGCCTATTAGGTCCCTTTTCCATATTTGGCAATGGTTCTATAGGCACCTTTGAAATGGTCAAAGGTGCAGTTGGTGCACTAATGCATGCCCCTGACGTATTGGTGTTTGGTAGGGTGTCATAATTGTGATTCCATGTCTAGAAAAACATATTTTCTCTAGTCATGTAGATTTCATGGCTGCTTTCATAGAATCATCTGTATTTTGCTGGTGAGTGCTTATCATCCCTTGGTTGGGAAAAGGTTGTTGCATCACGGTTGGTTGCTGGGAAGATGCTCCTTGTCCTCAGTTACTCTGTAGCTTTTTTAGCTCAGGGAGATCGGGAGAGTGGTGAGTATAGTGTCCGTACTCACCACATATCGAACAGGAAAGGTTTGTTCGAAGAGGTGGCCTTTTTCTCTGTCGCTGGGCATTTCTTGGCCCCTGGTTTTGATTCCGGTTGGAGTTACCTCCAGCCTGGGATCACGGTGGGCGCTGCTAGTTGCTGCCCCCCTATCCAGGGTTTCCTTTTGGATTGTTTTTAGATTTTTTCTTTACCACATTAGGAGAGTAGTTCTCCTGGTTATATTGGTGTGGTTGATTTTGGGACGACTGCACAAAGTTCACCTATGCATTATTTTGCGTAGGTGGGTCCTGTGTGGGGGATTGAGCATAATGCAGTCCCTAGTTTTCACCTGAATGTTGGAGGAAAGTTCTTCCATCAGTGTTTCTTTCTGTGTACTGATTCCCCTGAGTCAGAGTATAAGGTCCTCCTTGGTGGTACACTTGCGCCCTATTAGTCAAATTTTTCTGCGGCATATGATGACTTTGAAAATCGGGTTGGGGCACGTTCTGAGTAGAACTATATGTGTAACTGGGGTCTTGACTGGTGCTACCTAGGTAACCCTGGGTGATTGACCCGATTAGCCCATCTACAAAGTTCGATGCGCTTGGCATTTCTTGATAAGTTTGCAGGTGTAGGGCGTTAGGCAGGATGTTATAAATGTATCCTGACTGCGTATAAATCAACTCAAGATTTTGGGCTTTTCTGATTGCGTCCTCTTCGGATGTGGGATTCTGCTGTGCCACATCCTTTGAAATATTTGCCGTAAGAGTTTTCAAGAACAAGTCTAAGAGTACGGGGTCATCGAGTTTAGCTTTACATAAACTGCGACACCACCTCCATTCATGGAGATGGTCTGAGATATGGACGATGGGGGTTTGTCTAAAATGAATCAGTAATTCCATTCTGGAATCATTATGAATGGGTAACTAAAAATATGTTAGGAACGCGGTATAAAGGGCGCTAAAGGTTCTATGTGAAGCTAAGGGTTGCTCCACGTACCATTTCGCGGCCACTCCGGTGAGAGTGTGTTGAAATAATCTCAATCGAATAGTCTCGTCAATGATATTATTCGATGAGCACCACAGGTGAAAGGTCATGACATGATTACCTGGGTATTTTTCTTGCTTTCCTTCGAATTTTAATATATCTGAAGGGAGCTTCGTGGGCATGAGAGGCCATGTAGGATCATGTGCAATGGGGTCATTCGTTAGCTTGGTTAAATCGGGTAGATTCAATAATGCTAAGAAAGGTGACTGAGAGGTTGACGCCATTGCAATGTGTGAAGACACAAAGTTCTAGTTAGAAAGAGGGTCAGTCTGCGACGTAACTTACTGTGTATTTAGTTGGCTTCCCGAATGGGATGCACTCCTCTGCCCCCTGGGGGTTGTGGGAGGAGTGGTATGCGGTGTGGTGTTGGGAGACCGACCAGGGTTCCCAACTACTGTTGCCCCAATAAAGGACGAACCAATGAAGGTGGCAGTGTTAATTCTTTGATGCCTGAATGGCGAAAGACTTGGAACCCATCTCGGTAATGGGGGGAGGTCCAAAAGACGCCTAGATCAACGAGGTTCTGTTAGGACCTATCAGGTGTCAAACAGATTTTGGAAAATTTTTGAGAGGATAGAGTCTATGATCAAATAGAAATTCTTGTCACATATATAAGATAAAGTGAAAAATAAAATAGATTTCCCTTTAAATTAATCTATGTGATCAAGCAATCAAAAAAAGTGGTTTTTGTTCGTTTGCATATGACACTCAAAATCCTGGAAGACTTATGCATCCTCACACACTCAAAAGTAATTGGGCCTTGAGAATATTTCTTGTGAATGCTGGCACAACATCCCGTAAGAGCTGGCGACGTTCCCAGTCAGTTGAAGAGAATCCACCAAGGTAAGGGTAGAGTGTTTGGCGCTTGCCTGCACCATCACCTATAGGGTAAAGGTTGCCCTAGTTTTTGGCCACTAAGAACCACTGTCCCATGTGAGCGTTTGAGTCTTAGGCTTCTTGGTAATTAACTAACAGTATCGAGTATCAGTCGAGTTAGGTAGCCCCAACTGATACCACATGCACTGCGCCTAAGCCTAACCCCCTCTGAAACGGGTCTCTGTCGTGTTCAGGTTTTCTTTTCGATGGGCTGATAGGTGGATTTGAAGCTCCATAAATACACAACTTCTATGTTTCAATATGAATTATGATCAAGGCGCCTTATTGGATGCCTACCCCCTTTATCTTAACTTAAGCTATAAATTATTTTGTGGCCCATGTGGGGAGAATTTAGTGGGTGAGTGTGTGTGAGCATAAAGTGGACAAGAACATAGTTTGAACATGTGGATATCGTTGATCCCTTACAAAATCCCCTATTTAAACTGCATTGTATTATTCCTCGCTCAAATGGAAAACATGTGCGGATAATGGGTCGCTTTCACATTTTCCTAGTTAATCTATGTGACTAACTATAGGGAGATGGGGAATTGTGAATATGGAGCATTTATATGCTTACCTAGGATCACCAGATGGTGAAAAGGTACCAGAGATTACTTGCTCTTCTATAAACAATTCAATCCCAGTCCCGCAATTCCTAGTGCAAAAACTGAACTAAACTAAAAACGTTTACACTAGAAAAAAGAAAACTAGCTATGCATGCGTGATCTTGGGCCACTTGGACTAGTTATCTAGGTGTGAGTATGAAAATTTGCAAAACATAAATTTTTCAGAATGCAAGTTACTTTTCCCCCTACTTAAGCTATGTGAATATTTTTCAAAAATCAACTTGAAGTAAAACCAACACTAAGCCTACAGAAAGCAGCTAAAAGTGAGTTTTAACAAGTTGCGGGGTACCACAACCAGTGCTGGCAGATGCATTAGGGGTTGCCAAGCACCTTACAAGCAGAAAAATATAGAATTAAGGGAGAAATTTCTCATTCTGTAAATTGTGCGCAAAAGGCTGAGACAGGTGTGCTTCCTATGCGCAGGTCAGCACTGAACGCATGCCCTGCACGTCCGTGAGGAAGAAACGTGCACAAATTCCTGCAAGTGAAAAAAATTAGGAGCTACTCTTCTTCAATCTATCACTTAGGGTGAATCTAGGGACTATAAGAGAAATCAGAGGACTATCATCTCCACTCCACAACATAGATAGAGGTCTCCTGCAAAAGAAGGTACAACCACATAAACTTGGTAATAAAACTTTAGTAGAGTCTCCAATCCTGTTGTGGTGTGTTTGGTGCACGTATGTATGAAATCACACCAGCTTAAGGGGTGTGGTTTACCCCTTTAAACTATTGGTAACAGGAAGAAAGAAGTGGAGTAAATGAGCATACTATATATAACAATAAGCATGCAAATACAATCTAAAAACTAAAATAAAACTAAACATAAATAAATAGAATCTCTAATGAGTCAAACGACACAATAATGAAAACGGTGGCTCTAGGCCCCTCTTATTGAGCGCTGGTAGAAAGGGGAAGAATACTTAACCCTCTTGCCAAAGGGCCCCTAGACAATGGTTCTAGGTCCCGATGCAAGGATGTTGTTCATTCCAAGCCTCACCTTGGTGCAGTCTCCCTCCCTCTCTATTTTGTGGACTAAGCTTGTTAGATTTCCAACAAGTGAGTCCCCACTGTGTGCAGCTCCAGGTCACACACTACTAGTATTGCTTGGGAAATTATAGCCTAACAATGTGATCACCAATTATTCATCTCATGATGGCTTTATATAGGGGATTTCAAGTCCACCTTCCCTCTCTTGGTACATTGTGGATGGTGACCCAAGGGAGAGGTATGATTCCTTTGTGTTCTCCAAATATTCTATTGTGTGCTGACATAGTGTCTAAGGAGGTGTTGGTGGCTGTCCTTAGGTGGCTTCAAGTAAGGAGTAACTTGTCCTTTGCTTTATGTGGTCACTGATAGTGACATTTCGCCACTCTCAAGAATGCACGCTTATTAGGCCAAAAGGTGAACAGAAGGCACTCTTCTCGAAGGATATTGTGCACAATTAGCATTTAAGACTAGTTCAAATTTAATTTCCTTAAACCTTTGAGATTTTTAAATACCTTCCCGATCCTGTAATGTCTTCTAGCCCTGTAAATCCTTTGGCTCGACATTAATTAATGCCATCTTCTGTTGTACGATTTTCTAGTGTTAACACTAATCCCCAACTGTTAATGCATAAGCTTTGAGATGAACACTTGCCAATGAGAAATTAACTATCCATATATAAGTTGTATAATTTGAAATGTTGCTTCACCATAACTTTAAATCTGTAAAAATAGACATTTTATTTTCTATGACATATCATGTTTCCTATTTCAACATGCATATGCTCTCTATATTTCCTGACTATCTAATCATTAGCTTTGGGATGCAGTCACTAAATATTTACATAATATATATGAGTTTTATCTCTCTATCCCAAGAATCTAAAATACTAATCTAAATATCTCAAGAAATTAGTCACAACTAATTTATTCCCTATGAGAAGACAACTAAATTAGTAACGAAAGGGTGTGCTCACAAAGCCCAAATTTAACTAAACCATCATAATATTCAAGGAAAAACCTCAATATAACTCAACCCTCTAACCCAACTAACTAACAAGACCAAACTAAAGGTCCTCACTCGTAAACAAATGAAAAGAAGTTGGAGTTCGTGAAAACAATTCTACAAAAATGGACTACATTTGAGCATAGAGTAAAATGAGATATTGTTGGGTATGTGTTATATTCTTTCCACGAATAGTCACGTGTGGGGGGGCGACAGGGGGGGCGATAGCCACCCCTGTACATTGCGCTGGGTGCAGTAGGGGGGTCACATGGGGGGCGACCGCCCCCCTTGTTTTGGGTCCGGGGAAGCACCCCGGGAAAAAAAAATTTGGACCCTATTTTTCGGTGGGCAAACCCACCCATGGTTTTGTGCATGGGTTTGCAAATGGTTTTTGGGCATGATGGTTTTCGACCCCTGGTATTTTGTAGATCCAGTCAAGGGAACTATGGTTATGTTCTAATCCATGGTTAATGGATTAGGGTTTATGTATGCTTTGGCATGTATATATATATGTGTTGTAACACTAAAAGGAATATAATGAAAAATCAAGATGGTCGTCTCGATTTTGGATCTAGGGGAAAATATCTGTGTATATATGTTTTATGTTTTATGCTCTCGCTATTTTTTATTTTGTGTTTTTAAGATTTGTTTGCAGATAATTTTTGTATAGGGTTAAAACCTACATTTGGTATCAGAGCTATTTCGGCTTCATGGGGACACCTTTGCTGCTGAGGGGATTTTTCTCGGGCCTGTGGTAGACCCTGTTTACTGGGAGATCTATGGGATTGATTCTTGCGATGAAAGAAGATGGTGAGCAGTGGAAAGATAGAGATTGAGAAATTTAATGGTTAGAGTTTTGAGTTGTGTAAGCTCAAGATGGAGGATCTGCTGGTGGATAAAGACCAGTGGATCATGGTAGATCCAGGTACTAAACCAACGACAATGTCAGATGAAGACTCGAAAAAGTTGGATCGGAAGGTGAAGAGAAAAATACGGTTGTGTGTCTCAGATTCGGTATTGTTGAATGTATCTGGGGAAGCTATGGTGAATAATTTATGGGACAAACTTGGGACTTTGTACCAATCTAAGTCTTTGGTGAATAAATTGTTTTTTGATCAGCGGTTGTCATTGATGCCAACCCAAGCAACACCAGGGGCTAACCCAATATTGCATGGGAATTTTGACCTACCAAACTACTATATTCAAGTTCAAGAATGCTTTTGATGGCTTCTACTTGTCGAGATGTTTCCGTTGATATATGGCATGCCACGTAATTATTCACGGTTTGAGTGATGTTCATGTTTGAAGTTTGTACCCCCAGTTAGTGGGCTAAAACCCCATGGGGTTGTGGCATGGGTCATTGAAAATTCATAATTAATATTTTTTAAGCTCCTAAAATCCCTCCAAGTTTCACTTGTTGAAGCCCCTCTCAACCTAAGCATTTATATAAATTTTGATCCTCATATCCTCCTCATGCAAGGGATTTCGCCATCTAAAATGGGTCATCGTGGCATTTTCGCTCTAAATTTTTTCTACGAAGCCTCAAAAGATGAAATTTTTATGAGGTGAAGCTGAAATATTGAGGAAGCTACTGTGAAAATTTTATATCAAGGTGCCCAAGCTCCTGAAATTCATTTCAAAGAACTGACCTTGGGAAAATCGTCATAACTCTCTCTCTAAGTATCAGATTGGAATCCCGTAAAACGTGGAAAATAGTGCACAGAATGTAGATTTATCTCTATCAATTTCAGATCCAAATGAAGAAACAGTGAACGTGGGACACCGTACAAATTTTCTCTACTGAAACAATCCATAATTAGGGCATTGTGATAGATTGGGTATAACTCTCTCTTGAAGAATTGAAATTGGGTCAGACCTCTGGAATTGGAAAGATGACTCAGAGGAATACTACAACACCAAAAATAAAATATTGGGGATCTGAAATAATAGAGATACACCAGATTCAATATCAAGTTCCTAGAAGGCAAGAAAAAGCTAGATCATGTGTTGTCAAGAGCTGCAAAGGACCAGACTTTCTAGGGCAGCAAAGCAAAGCAAGTTGCAGTAGAGGGTAGCATGAAAAGAGCAGCAACCAAGGTGTGGAACAACAGCAAGAAGCTCATCACATGAAGTCTTCAAGTGGGTAGCACTCCATACAATAATGGTAAAGGTATCATTGTACTAAGTCATTGTAAATACATTATTGTAAAAATTGTACTAGTGTCTATCTTCCAAGAGTTGAAGAGGTAGTGTTGGGAGGTCTAGGATCATCATTAGGTGGTTGTGTCAAAGTTGGGGTTATGGTCTAGTATATCTTATTCTTCTACATCATTCTATATCATTGTAAAGTGGACCATTTTCCCTGGTATGGGAGTCCATTCTTCTTTTATTCTTCTATAGGGTGGTAGGGTGGTGCTAGGGTGATTTGTAGCTCATTGGGTGTTGGGGCATCCGTTCGCCTGACTACCGAAGAATCTCGGCTTGGAGCGTCCATCCAGTGGGAGCTGGAGAATAATTATTTTCTAGATTCTAGGAAGTTGGAGCTTTATTTTCAATTGGAGTTGAATATTAAAGAATTATTAGAAAAGAATTAGGTGGTTTTTATCCCGGAGTGGGTTTCCACCTTAAAAAATGTGTGCATTTGTGTTCCTCTTTTTTTTTTCTATCATTGTACAAACACTGATAATAATTAAAGATTAACTAATGCTCTAATTGAAAGGAATACTGATTCACCCCCCCCCCCCCTCCTCCTCAGTATTTCCAACAATTGGTATCAGAGCTTGGTTCCTTCAATAGCAGTTTAACAGCTGGAAGGAGGTCATGGAGCATATCAAGAATGGTGTACATCTATTCAATGAAAATAATTATGCACTTTGGAAAGGAAGAATGGAGGTCTATCTCTTGGCGCAAGGTTACGAAGTATGGGACACTGTTCAAAATGGATTTACATCAACTACGAATGAACAAGGTAAGAAGAATTTGGTAAATGATGAAAAATAAAAGAATATTATTATCAGTGGACTTATTGAATCTGCTTATCATAAGGTGTTGGGTTGTAAAACCGCCAAAAATGTATGGGACAAGCTTGAGAATATATATGCAGGTGACTCAAATGTAAAATAAGTAAAGCTTCAAATATATAGAGCAAAATTTGAGCAACTCAGAATGAAAGAAGATTGCAACATTGTTGCATACTTCCAATATGTTGATGAAATAACCAATACTTTGGAAGGATTTGGAGACCCAATTGATGAGAAGACTATTATATGGAAGATCCTTAGAACGTTACCAGGGAGATTCAACCTAAAGGTATCGGTCTTAGAATACGTTGTGCTGGGTAAATTTGGACAAATCCCAAGAAAGAGGAATTACTTGGAGTTCTCATAGCATATGAAATGAGACTTAATGAAGAAGAGGCTACTTCACATCTAGAAAATGCGTTCCTTGCATCTAAGAAAACCAATAAGAACAAACAACCTTCAATGTAAAAGACATGCACCTGCAAGTGTGAAGAAAAGGGAGATGATGAAGAAGGTCTTTTAGATGAAGAATATGCTTACTTTACGAGAAAACTAAAACCTGGTAAGGGAAAATTCAAAGGTAAGCTTCCATTGATATGTTTCGGTTGTGGTGAGGTTGGGCATTTCGTAGCAAAATGTCCGAACAAAAGTGATGAAAACTCAAAAGAAAGAAAGCCTTTAAGAAATTCAACAAGCAAGGCAAAAAGAAAGGATCCAAAAGGAAATTTCTCTCTAAAGAAGATAGCTCATCATCCGATGAAGAAAGTGAAAGCAAAGAAGAAGCCAATGAGAAAGTATTATTTATGGCCAAGCACAATAAACAAGAAGTATCAAACAATGAAGAAGAAGGGGTTGACCATAGAAGAATTTTTCTCGAGGAGGCAATCAAGCTTATAAAAGAGCTCAATGCTAAGAAGACCTGCTCTAATACTCTTGAAGAACAATTTCAAGGTCTCAAAATTGAAGTTGAAGAACACAAATGTATTGAAGAGTCACTAAAAGAAGTTGAAGAAAGAAACCAAGAAAGGGAAGCATTAGAAGTCGAAGTAGCGTCTCAACAAGGTGAAGGGAAGCGAAGAAGGGAAAAACTATCCAAAACTATGCCAATAGCTCAAGGGCATTGGAAGAACTTATCAAAAATCAATGATCTTACAACGACACAACTGGCCTTAGTGACAAAGAAGAAGAAGCAAGACCTTCTACAACAAAATACAATGAACCTATGAGATCTGACATACATGAAGACTTCATTGGACAAGAGTCACAAGTAC
This sequence comes from Pinus albicaulis, assembly GCA_034641835.2. NCBI lineage: Eukaryota > Viridiplantae > Streptophyta > Pinopsida > Pinales > Pinaceae > Pinus > Pinus albicaulis. Next base: position 81,673,307 of record CM076578.1, read on the forward strand.
ATCCTTGGAAGATGATTCGTCGATGAAGATTTTCATCTAGGTACCAACATATTTTTCATGGCTATTGTTATTCATGTGGAAAATTTGGTTATAAAGCTATATAATGTCACACTTACCTTAGGAACCAATACAATTCCAAAAAATTCTTCAAATATGAACCTCCCAGGGCTCAACGAAACATCAATAGATTTGAACATTTAAGAAATAATATGGAATCTTACAAGTGTCAGAACTTTGGACACATAGCCAGAAACTGTAGACTTGAAAATCCTCCAGGAGAATCTTTGAAGCCACAGAATGAATGAACATGGAAGAAGAAGAAGACTGATAATTGTGCTCTTGCTCTCAACGCTCAAAAAAATAAAGATGTGTGGTATGTTGATAGCGGTTGCTCAATGCATATGACTGGAGATAGAAAGAAATTTGTATCTCTGAAAGAGAAGAAGGATGGAACCATATCCTTTGGAAATTATGGATCTTCAAATGTTATAGGATCAGGTACCGGCACTCTCGGAAGAAAAGATGTTATAGCCAAGAATGTTCTATTGGTTGAAAACATGAATCACAATCTACTTAGTGTTGGACAAATGTGTGATTAAGGACAAACAATGCTATTCAACTCCACAAAATGTGAAATTAGGAAAGGCAGGTATGGTAAAATTTCGGCTACAGTAAGGCGAGCTCCAAATGACATATATGTTCTGGATGAAGAAACTAAATCATGTCTACTAGCTAAAGAAGATGAAAGCTGGTTATGGCACAAATGAATGGGTCACATAAACTTTGACAATCTTGTCAGGATATGAAAAAAGGAAGCAGTACGAGAAATGCAAAAAATCTCAAAACCTTACAACACACTATGTGAGGTCTGTCGGCACGACAAACAGACAAAAGTCCAATTTAAAACAAAAGAACACTTTGCATCACATCCACTGGAATTGATACATACTGATCTATGTGGTCTTGTGAGAACAAAAGGCTTGGATGGATAATTATATCTCATTTTAATGATAGATGACTATCCCAGGATGACAACTGTCAGTTTCCTAAAGAAAAAATCTGAAGCATTTGAGTGCTTTAAGATCTACAAGGAGTTGGTTGAAAATGAAATTGATTTGAAAATAAAGTGTCTAAGATCAGATAATGGTGGAGAATTCACTTCCAAATTATTTCAACAATACTGTGACGAAAATGGAATAAAAAGACAATTTTCAATAGCATGAACACGTCAGCAAAATGGAGTTGCTATAAGAAAGAACAGAACCGTACAGGAAATGTGTAGTACAATGTCGAAGGACTCAAAATTGGATGAAAAATTCTGTGTTCAAGCAATTGATACGACAGTCTTCATTATCAACCGAAGTCTTCTCAGAAATAATTGCAACAAGACTCCATATGAATTATGGAAACGAAAACTAGCTAATGTAAAATATTTCAGAATCTTCAGAAGAAAATGTTATATCAAAAGAGAAGATCAAAATTTGGGTAAGTTTGAATCACGTGTTGATGAAGGTATCTTTGTTGGTTACTCATGCAAAATAAAGGCCTATAAATTTTATAATCTAAGACGAAAACAGATAGTGGAGAGCATAAATGTTACATTTGACGAAGATGGTGTTCTAGTGAATAATGACGAGGATCTAGAATCTTTGAAACTTGAGACAGCGGCTGAAAAAACCACAGATAAAGTTGTAGAACAAGAAGCAACTATCAACGAGGAAGAAGTAAATAATGATCATCAAGGTATACCAGAACAACAACAAGAAGCTCCTCCAAGGAGAAAAAAATAACTGATTCAAAAGAACCATCCATCAAATCAAATCATTGGTGACATAAATGAAGGTCGACAACTTCGTTCATCACAAGAAGCTCACATTGCTTTTCTAACAACCTTTGAGCCTAGTAGTTTTGTGGAAGCCAGCCAGAATGAACATTGGGTAGCAGCTATGAATGAAGAATTGGATCAAATCAAGAAGAATAACACCTGGGAATTAGTTCCATGACCAAAAGATAAAAATTTCATTGGGACTAAATGGGTGTTCAAGAACAAATTGAATGAAGATGGGTAGGTTACCAGAAACAAAGCAAGATTAGTTTGCAGAGGCTATGCACAAGTCGGAGGAATTGATTTCGACGAAACATTTGCACCAGTTGCCAGAATGGAAGCCATATGAATTTTTCTCGCCTATACATGTTCAAGAAAAATCAAATTCTACCAAATAGATGTCAAGTCAACAATTCTAAATGGAGAATTAGAAGAAGAAGTTTACATCAGACAACCTGAAGTTTTTATACTATCATAAAAAGAAGACTATGTTTGCAGGTTAAAGAAGGCTCTATATGGTCTCAAGTAGGCTCCCAGAACATGGTATACTCGTCTTGATGGATATCTACGTCAAAAATGGTTCAATAAAGGTATTGTTGAGAGAAATCTTTATGTACAAATAGATAAAGATAATTTAACAATCGTTGAGGTATATGTGGATGATATAATATTTGGTAGCAATGATGATCGACTAAGTAAGAGCTTTTCTACAAAGATGCAAAGTGAGTTCGAGATGTCTTTACTTGGTGAGCTGACAAACTTCTTAGGGCTTCAAATATCTCAACAAGAGAAAGGAATATTTATATGTCAAGCCAAGTACATCAAGGAAATGCTCAAGAAATTCAAAATGGAAGATTGCAAACCTGTCCTTACTCCGATGGTAATAGGTTGAAAATTGAGCACAGATGACTCATTTAAGGATGTAGATCAGAGGTTGTACATATCTATGATTGGTAGTCTTCTATATGTAACAACCTATCTACCAGATGTTATGCAAGCAGTTGGACAAGTAGCAATATTCCAAGCAGCACCAAAAGAATCACATATTAGTCGTCAAAAGAATTCTTCGATATCTAAAGGGCACAGAAGAATATGGCTAGTGGCATTCCAAGGGTAACAATCTCATTATTCAAGCCTTTATAGATGCATATTGGGCAGGAAGCATTGATTATTGTAAGAGTACTAGTGGAGCAACATTCTATCTAGGTGGTTGTCTCGTATCATGGTTGAGAAAAAAGCAAACCTCAATCTCATTATCTACAACGGAAGCAAAATACATTGCAGCAACATCATGTTGTATGGATGAAACAAACTTTGCAAGATCTTCAAGTACAATTTAGTAAGCCTATTCCCATATTCTGTGACAACACTAGTGCCGTCAGCATCTCCAAGAATCCTGTCATGCATTCAAAAACAAAACAAATTCTGATCAAATATAATTTTGTTAGAGAAAAATTTGCTGAAAAGAATATCAAACTTGAGTATGTTTGTACAAAAGAACAAACTGTTGATATCTTCACTCAACCTTTACCTCATGAAGCATTTGAATATATTCGTCAGAAGCTTGGGATTCTCCCAAGTTCTCATTAGATTACAGGTCTGCAGGACGGTTGTGTGTTAGGGGGAGTGGAAGTGTGTACAGGTCCATAAGATGGTTGTGTTTCAGGGGGAGTTACCCTTTGCCACTGATGTGAAAGGGGGAGAGAATTTTGTAGGAAGAGGTTTCATGATCACAGGAGGAGTACTTGTGTTGCCATCAATTCCAAAGGGGGAGATTTTTGATCAGCGATTGTCATTGATGTCAACCCAAGTAGCACCAGGGGCTAACCCAATATTTCATGGGAATTTTAACCTACTAAATTACTATATTCAGGTTCAAGAATGATTTTTATGGTTTCTGCTTATCGATATGTTTCTGTTGATATATGGCACGCCATGTAATTCTTCACGGTTTGAGAGATATTCATGTTTGAAGTTTGTACCCCCAGTTAGTCTGCTAAAACCCCATGGGGTTGTGGCATGGGTCATTGAAAAGTCATAATTAATATTTTTTAAGCTCCTAAAATCCCTCCCACGTTCACTTGTTGAAGCCCCTCTCAACCTAAGAATTTATATAAATTGTGATCCTCATATCCTCCTCGTGCAAGGGATTTCGCCATCTGAAACAGGTCATCGTCGAATTTTCACTCTAAATTTTTTTCTACGAAGGTTCAAAAGCTGAAAATTTTATGAGGCGAAGAAAAAATCCTAAGGAAGCTACTGTGAAAATTTCAGATCAAGGTGCGTAATAGTTTCAGAGATTTGATCTGTGGAACTCATTGTTTTTGCAAGCTCCTGAAATTCATCTCAAAGAAGTGACCTTGGGAAAAGTGTCATAAATATCTCTCTGAGTATCAGATTGGAATTCCGTAAAAAGTGGTAGATAGTGCACATACATTAGTTTTCACTCTATCAATTTCAAAGCCAAATGAAGAAACAGTGACACGCAACACGTCATACAAGTTTTCTCTTATGAAACAATCCATAATTGGGGCATTGTGAGAGATTGGGTATAACTCTCCCTTGAAGAATGGAAATTGGGTCAGAACTATGGCATTGGAAAGACAACTCAAAGGAATAATACAACACCAAAAATTAGATATTTGGGATCTAAAATAACTGAGTTACACTAGATTCAATATTGAGCTCCTAGAAGGCAAGAAAAAGCTAGATCATGTGTTGTCAAGAGCTGCAAAGGACCAGAATTTATAGGGCAACAAAGAAAAGCAAGGTGCAGTTTAGGGTAACATGACAAGAGTAGCAACCAAAGTGTGGAACAGCAGCAAGAAGCTCATCACACGAAGTCTTCAAGTGGGCAACACTCCATACAATCATTGTAAAGGTATCATTGTGCTAACTCATTGTAAATACATTATTGTAAAAATTGTACTAGTGTCTATCTGCCAAGAGTTGAAGAGGTAGTGTTGGGAGGTCTAGGATCATCATTAGGTGGTTGTGTCAAAGTTGGGGTTATGGTATAGTATACCTTCTTCTTCTACATCATTCTATATCATTGTAAAGTGGACCATTTTCCCTGGTATGGGAGTCCATTCTCCTTTTATTCTTCTATAAGGTGGTAGGGTGGTGCTAGCGTGAGTTGTAGCTCATTGGGTGTTGGGGAATCCATTCAGTTGACTACTAAAGAATCTCGAGCATTGGAGCGTCCATCCAGTGGAAGTTCGAGAAGAATGTTTTTCTAGATTGTAGGAAGTTGGAGCTTTATTTTCAATTGGAGTTGAATATTAAAGAATTATTAGAAAAGAATTAGGTGGTTTTTATCTCGGAGTGGGTTTCCACCTTAAAAAATATGTGCATTTGTGTTCCTCTTGTTTTCTACTATCATTTTACAAACACTGATAATAATTAAAGATTAACTAAATCTCTAATTGAAAGGAATACTGGTTCACCCCCCCCTCTCAGTATTTCCAACATTGTTCCTGTGGAAAAAGGTGTATAACTTGAGGATGAAGGATGGAGACTCAGTGACAGAGCATCTAAACGCCTTCAATACTGTGGTAAGCCAGTTTTCATCTGTTGATATTAAAATATCAAATGAAGATAAGTGCATCAATTTTTTGTGTTCTCTACCAGACTCCTGGGATAGTCTGGTTATTGCAATAGGTAGCAATACAACTACCTTGAATTTTGATGACATTGTCTCAGCCTTGATGTCGGAGGAAATGAGACGGAGAAATATGGAGGGTCAGAATGGAGATGCCTTATCTATATGAGGAAGGTCCCAGAACAGTGTTGAGATTCAACAAGATGATGAGCTTAGTGAGAAGAGTCGCCTTCACTAAGTGGGCCTGCGGGCTATTTTTGGTGCAAGTCTATTTTTAGAATATGTCTATTTTTAGACATGTCAATCATATTCTATGAGTTGTAGGATGCTATTTGTGGATGGTTGGTCAAGTTGGAAAAAATATATGGACTTATATTCTTAGACATATTGGGCGGAGTCTATTTTTAGACTGCCAATCTAAAAATAGATATGACGAATATTATTATCTCTTAATAATATTTGGACTCTAAACATTATCTTATTCTCTTGGAGCACTTCAGTTAAGTGCACAGATGTGGCACAATAGCTGACATAAGGAATTACGCTATTCCTGAGGGTTTACTAGAGCTATTTCATGGAGGACTTCAATTAGAACTCATGTGGCAGAGTTTGGTGGAGTTGGAGAAGTAGTTTGTGGAGTTGTATTTATTTTAACTCAGTTAGACTCAGTTGAGCTAGTTGTATCTAGTCTAACTTATTGATACACTAGTGAGAGTGGTGTGAATTAATTAGTAAATTAATTCATAAATTATAACTCATTAATCAACTGAAGAATACATCAATTAACTACAGTGCATGGCAGTTTCAGTGGAGACCAGTGGAGAGATAGGTGAAAGAGCAAGTGTGACTATCAGTTGTGACTATAGTGATGCATTGATTGCATCCAACACTCAGTGGAGATGCCAATGAGGATTGTGTGATCAAGGCTGGAGAAATTCGAGTTCATTCAAAGCCATTCTTCAACAGGGATTGCGCAATAGAGGCAGGCTAGCAGGTGGCAAAGATTGGTGCATGGATTTGCGAATCAGAGACTTTGAGTTGATATCCTTGTGATTGTATTGTACTGAAACTTCGTGTCATTTGTATGAGGATTGTTACATGATCTCTATGACATATATTATATACAAATATTTGGGGTTTTTAGCTTCGAACTCCCTTTCGCTCTGACTGTGTTTAATGTGTGTGAATTTTATTGTTTCATGTGTGCATTGCAATCTTGATTTAATTTCCGCAAATGATCAATGGTGGAATAGATTCTGTATTTTGCATGAAGTTAAAATAGTGTGAGATCAGGAGAATATTGGACATATAAAACATAAGTTATATGATTTTCTACATGGTATCAGAGCAGTATTGATCATAGGAGATTGGAATTATTGAAGCGGTTGAGTTTTGTGCTAGTGGAATTCGAATTGGCTGCAATGTGTTCTTGGTGTCGAAGTTGAGCATTCATTGAAATGTCTTTCAACGGATTGCAATTGTAGTATGCCCTTGATGGGAGCTCGAATTACATAGCTTGGAAGGACATGATGGAGGTGGTGCTGGATGATAATGGGCTGAAGGAGTTCATCGATAGCGATGTTCCTAAGCCAGCTTCTAGCGATGCAGCTGCACTTGACGCATGACAAAAGAAGGTAGCAAAGTGTCGAAGGATTCTGTTGGAAGGTGTGAAGGACCACATTGTGTCCAGCCATCACAGGAAAGCCACTCCATTCTAAATGTGGAAGGGTCTGACATACTTGTTCCAAAGCAGAAGTGACTAGAGGAAGTTGGCGCTTAAAGACAAACTCAGAAAAATAAAAATGGAGAAAGGTGACAGCATACCAAAATACTTCACGAAGTATTTCCACTATAAGGATGAGCTAGGAAGTGTGGCGGTTACTGTTGATGAAGAAGACTTGGTGAGCTTGGCTCTCCTTGGGCTTCCGAAGAGTTGTTATAGCTACGAGGACTCTGTCAATGGATGGGAGAAACTGCCAAGATGGGAGCGACTTTGGTCGGATCTTGTGCAGGAGTATATAAGGTGGGGTACCAGGGATGGCTCTTCATCAAAGAATGAAGATGAATAAAATTGTGCTTTGGCTGCCAAAGCAAGGAAAGGGAAGGGGAAGAAAAATCCTTCTCAATCCAGTGCGAAAGGCAAGAAGCAGGATTTGTCCAAGGTGGAGTGTTTTCACTATCACCAGCATAGGAATTTCGCCACTAACTATCCACAGAAGAAGAAGAATAAGCAGGCTGCTGGATCTGTAGCCGGAGAGGCCTTAGCCTCGCAGTTTGAGTTGGATTTTTCTTTGATCGCATGCTTAGTTTCAAGTGTGATGGGTTCAGTGTCGTTTCTTGACAGTGGTATGTCTTTCCATATGATCGGAGACTAAGATTTTTTTAGTTATCTGGAGGAAAAGGATCTTGGAGTGCACTTCGAGATGGGAGATGATGGTAGATACAGTGTGACTGGTATCGGGACCATTTCCTTTGAGAGGGAGTCCGGTAAAAATTTCATCTTGAAGGATGTCATGCATGTTCCAGGATTGAAGAAGAATCTGATCTCTGTGGTGATGTTGGAAGACAAGGGTTATGATGTTGTTTTTAGTGAGTGAAAAGCCTTCCTTCGACATAAAACAACTGGTCAAACCAGGAGGATAGGGATTCGAGTTAAGAATATTTATTAATTGCAGGTATATGGCTACGCAGTAATGGTAGGAAAAGCAGAAGGAGTGGTGAGTCGGGATGAGGGTGAATTGTGGCACAGGAGATCGGGCCATCTTCACCATGGCGCTTCAAAAATTTTGTAGTAGATTTCTACCAGGCTTCCCAAAGGTACACTTGTGCAGCCAGATCAGTGCAAGGGATGTACTTTGGGAAAATTTGTGAAGACAACTTTTCATTAGAAGGATAGTCGTGCCCCGACGATCCTTGAGAGAATTCACACAGACGTGTGTGGAACTTTCCCTATTGCTTCAAAAACAAATCATAGGTATTATGTGATATTTGTTGATGAAATTTCTTATAAGTGCTGGATATTCTTCATGTAGAAGAAGAGCGAGACATACTCAAAGTTCTGTGAGTTCAAGGCGTTGGTTGAGAAAGAGTCAGGGAAGCAGGTGAAAGCTCTAAGGAGTGATAATGGTGGTGAATACATCTCTGGTGAATTCAAAGACTTCTATAGCAAAGAAAGAATTCGAAGAGAACTCATAGCGCCTCATAACCGACAAAATAATGGGGTTGCGGAGAGAAAGAACAGAATGATCGTGGGTGTTGCACGGGAAATGTTGCATGATCAGGGCCTTCCCATACACTTGTGGGCTGAGGCATGTAACACTGCGGTTTATGTGCAAAACCGTTGTCCTCATAGAGTACTTGGCATGAGTACACCCGAAGAGGCGTTTTCTGGTAAGAAGCCTGATATTTCTCATTTGAAGATTTTTGTCTCACCTATTTACATTCATGTGACGAACGATGCCAGGAAGAAGCTGGAGCCGACTGTAGAGGTTGGGATATTTTTGGGGTACACAGAAACACCCCACAATTATCATGTGTAATTTCCAGACAGTCGGATGACTATTGTGCGACAGGATATCAAATTTCATGAGGAGAAATCCATGAAGTTTTTGCTTGAGAGGAAGCTACACTTGCATGCAGAGGAGGAGCTACTTGTTCCTAAATATGAGCCTCAAGATGTGGATTAGACACAAGAGGAGGTTCATGGAGTGGAAGAAACCACTCATGCAGTGCAAAACATCAGAGGGCGGAAGCGCACTACAGAAGATGAGCGACTGAATCTTGATGCAGTGCAAAATGTAGGAGTTCCTACATCATAGCGCAGACAGAGATAGTCACCTGACTGATTTATTGGATACATGGCTCTGATGAGCAAGTGTATCGTGACGGAGCCATCCTCTTTCGACGAAGCTATGGAGGATCCCACATGGGTAGATGCCATGGTGGAAGAGTATGATTCGATTGTCAGAAACAGTGCATGGGAGATTGTCCCAAGGCCAGAAGGGAAATCAGTGGTAGGTTTGAGATGGATCTACAAAGTGAAGCAAGCTGATGATGGGAGCGTTGAGAAGTATAAGGAAGGATTTGTTGCTCGGGGCTTCTCACAGATCGAGGGGATCGACTATGAAGAAACCTTTGCACCTGTCGCAAGGTATTATTCCATATGTACCATCCTTGCTCTCTCAGCGTAGATGGGTTGGCACATTCATTAGATGGATGTGAAGACTACATTCCTCAATGAAATCATTGAGGAGGAGGTGTACATTGACCAACCTGAAGGATTCAAAATCTTCAGCAGCGAGTTGCATGTGTGCAGGCTCAAAAGAGCGTTGTATGGGGTGAAACAAGCACCTCGTGCTTGGTACACCCGGATAGACAGTTATTTCATCGGACTTGGTTTCGCCAAGAGTGAGGTGGATCCAAACCTATAACAGATTGTGGTGGAGGATAAGATTTTGATCATTGTACTTTATGTAGATGATTTAATACTAACAGGTGATGAAATGTTGATACACTCATGCAAGGCAAATCTTGCAAAGGAGTTCAAGATGAATAACTTGGGCCTCCTTCATTATTTCCTGGGATTGGAAATTTGGCAGTGGAAAGGTGAACTGTTTGTGTCTCAAGGCTAGTATGCCCGAGAGATACTGGAGAAGTTTCACATGCAAGGCTGCAAGCCTATCGACACTCCTCTTCCTGGTGGTTGGAGGAAAGAGGATGCTACATTGGCAGCAGTAGTGGATGCCACTATTTATCGATAGTTGGTTGGTTCGCTCATGTATGTAGTCAATACACGATCGGACATATGCTATGCCGTGAACCAGCTTTCACAAGCGATGGTGAAGCCTACCAAGCTCTTTTGGAAGGTAGGCAAGCATGTCCTGAGGTATCTCAGGGGCACATCTGTGTATGGATTGGGGTACAGATAGTTGGATGAGGTAAAGCTGCATGGCTTAACAAATGTAGATTGGGCAGGAATCCCAACGGACAGAAAGATCACATCTAGAGGGATTTTCAGTATAGGATCTACAACAATTTCTTGGTACAACAGGAAAAAAAGATCCATGGCACTCAGTTCTGCAGAGGCCGAGTACATGGCAGCAAGTTTGGCTGCATGCGAGGCTATATGGATGAGGAAGATCCTGGTTGGTTTGTTCGGTTCTTATATTGACATCTGGTATCATCATATTAGAGATTGTGTGCAGCAGAAGTTCATGTTGCTTTCTTACATTCCTATAGAGGATCAGGATGCTGATATTCTGACGAAGGCGCTCACCAGGAGCAAATTCGAATACCATAGAGACAGGATCGGGGTGGTAGATAATCCCTATCTTGTTGAGAGGGAGTGTTGAGATTCAAAAAGATGATGAGCTTAGTGAAAAGAGTCGCCTTCACTAAGTGGGCCCGTAGCCTATTTTTGGCGCAAGTCTATTTTTAGACATGTCAATCATATTCTATGAGTTTTAGGATGCTATTTGTGCATGGTTGTTCAAGTTGGAAAAAATAGATGGACTTCTATTTTTAGACATATTGGGCAGAGTCTATTTTTAGACTGCCAGTCTAAAAATAGATATGTCGAATATTATTAGCTCTTAATAATATTTGCACTCTAAACATTATTTTATTCTCTTGGAGCACCTCAGTTAAGTGCACAGATGTGGCACAATAGCTTATAGAAGGAATTATGCTATTCCTGAGGGTTTACTGGAGCTATTGCATGGAGGAATTCATTTAGAACTCATGTGATAGAGTTTGGTGGAGTTGGAGAAGTAGTTGGTGGAGTTGTATTTATTTTAACTCAGTTAGACTCAGTTGAGCTAGTTGTATCTAGTCTAACTGATTGATACACTAGTGAGAGTGGTGTGAATTAATTAGTAAATTAATTCATAAATAATAACTCATTAATCAACTCAAGAATACATCAGTTAACTATAGTGCATGGCAGTTTCAATGGAGACCAGTGGAGAGATAGGTGAAAGAGCAAGTGTGACTATCATTTGTGACTATAGTGATGCATTGATTGCATCCAACACTCAGTGGATATGCCAATGAGGATTTCATGAAAAAGGCTCAAAAAATTTGAGTTCATTCAGAGCCATTCTTTAGCATGGATTGCGCAGTAGAGGCAGGCTAGCAGGTGGAAAATATTGGTGCATGGATTTGCAAGATCGGGCCTGATTAATGTGTAGCGATTGTATTGTAATGAGAGCCTTATATGATCAGATTTGTATGAGGATTGTTACATGATATCTATGACATATATTATATACATATATTTGGGTTTTTCAGCTTCAGGCTTTCCTGATAAACAACTGTGTTAATGTGTGTGAATTTTTATTATTTCATGTGTGCATTGCAATCTTGATTTAATTTCCGCAAATGATCAATGGTGGAATAGATTCTGTATTTTGCATGAAGTTAAAATAGTGTGAGATCAGGAGAATCTTGGACATATAACACATAAGTTATATGATTTTCTACATGGTATCAAAGCAGTATTGATCATAGGAGATTGTAATTATTGAAGCGGTTGAGTTTTGTGCTGGTGGAATTCGAATTTTCTGCAGTGTTTTATTGGTGTCGAAGTTGAGCATTCATTGAAATGTCTTTCAACGGATTGCGATTGGAGTATGCCCTTGATGGGAGCTCGAATTAAATAGCATGGAAGGACAGGAGGGAGGCGGTGCTGGATGATAATGGGCTAAAGGAGTTCATTGATAGCGATGTTCCTAAGCTGGCTTCTAGTGATGCAACCGCACTTGACGCATGACAAAGGAAGGTAGGAAAGTGTTGAAGGATTCTGTTGGAAGGTGTGAAGGACCACATTATGTCCAGTCTTCATGGGAAAGACACTCAATTATTAATGTGGAAGGCTTTGACAGACTTGTTCCAAAGTAGAAGTGACCAGAGGAAGTTGGCACTTAAAGAAAAACTCAGAAAAATAAAAATGGAGAAAGGCAACAATATACCAAAATACCTCACGAAGTTTTTCCACTGCAAAGATGAGCTTGGAATTGTGGGGGTTACTATTGATGAAGAAGACTTGGTGAGCTTGGCTCTCCTTGGGCTTCCGAAGAGTTGGCATAGCTATGAGGGCTATGTCAATGGATGGGAGAAACTATCAGGATAGGAGCGACTTTGGTCAGATCTTGTGTAGGAGGAGATAAGGCGGGGTACCAGGGACGGATCTTCATCGAAGAATGAAGGTGAAGAAAATTGCACTTTGGCTGCCAAGGCAAGGAAAGGGAAGGGGGAGAAAAATCCTTCTCAATCCAGTGTGAAAGGCAAGAATCAGGATTTGTCCAAGGTGAAGTGTTTTCACTGTCACCAGCACATGCATTTCGCCACTAACTGTCCAAAGAAGAAGAAGACTAAGCAAGCTGCTAGATCTGCAGCTGGAGAGGCCTTAGCCTCGCAGTTTAAGCTGGATTTTTCTTTGATTGCATGCTTGGTTTCAAGTGTGATGGGATCGGTGTGGATTCTTGACAGTGGTGTGCCTTTTCATATGACCGGAGACAAAGATTTGTTTAGTGATCTGGAGGAAAAGGATCTTGGAGTGCACATCGAGATGGGCGATGATGGTAGATACAGTGCGACTGGTATCGGGACCATTTCCTTTGAGAGGGAGTTTGGTAAAACTTTCATCTTGAAGGATGTCATGCATGTTCCAAGATTGAAGAAGAATCTGATCTTGGTGGCGATGTTGGAAGAGAAGGGTAATGATGTTGTTTTTAGCGATGGAAAAGCCTTCCTTCGACATAAAACAACTGGTCAAACTAGGAGGATAGGGGTTCGAGTTAAGAATATTTATCAATTGCAGGTATATGGCTGCGCAGAAATGGCAGGAAAAGTAGAAGGAGTGGTGAGCCAGGATGACGGCGAATTTTGGCACAGGAGATTGGGCCATCTTCACCATGGCGCTTTGAAAATTTTGCAGCAGATTTCTACCGGGCTTCCCAAAGGTACACTTGCGCAGTCAGATCAGTGCAAGGGATGTACTTCAGGAAAATTTGTGAAGACCAATTTTCATGAGAAGGATAGTCATGCCTCGACGATCCTTGAGAGAATTCACATAGACGTGTGTGGACCTTTCTCGGTTGCTTCAATAGTAAAACACAGGTATTATGTGATATTTTTTGATGAATTTTCTCGTAAGTGCTGGATATTCTTCATGCAGAAGAAGAGCGAGACATACTCAAAGTTCTGTGAGTTCAAGGCGTCGGTTGAGAAAGAGTCGGGGAGGTAGGTGAAAGCTCTAAGGAGTGAAATGGTGGTGAATACATCTCTGGCGAATTCAAAGACTTCTGTAGCAAAGAAGGAATTTGAAGAGAACTCATGGCGCCTCATAACTCACAGCAGAATGGGGTCGCGGAGAGAAAGAACAGAACGATCGTGGGTGCTGCATGAGTGATGTTGCATGATTAGGTCCTTCCCATACACTTATGGGCTGAGGCATGCAACACCGCGGTTTATGTGCAAAACTGTTTTCCTCATAGAGTACTTGGCATGAGTACACCCGAAGAGGTGTTTTCTAGTAAGAAGCCTGATATTTCTCATTTGAAGATTTTTGGCTCACCTGTTTACATTCATGTGACAAAGGATGCCAAGAAGAAGTTGGAGCCGACCATAGAGGTTGGGATATTTGTGGGGTACACAGATTCACCCCACAATTATCATGTGTATTTTCCAGACAGTCAGATGACTGTTGTGCACGGGATATCAAATTTCATGAGGAGAAAGCCATTAAGTTGTCGCTTGAGAGGGAGCTACACTTGCATGCATAGGAGGAGCTACTTGTTCCTAAAGATGAGCCTCAATATGTGGATCAGCCACAAGAGGAGGTTCATGGAGTGGAAGAAACCACTCATGCAGTGACAAACATCAAAGGGTGGAAGCGCACTATAGAAGCTAAGCAACTAAAACAGAGATAGTCACCTAATCGATTCACTGGATACATGGCTTTGATGAGAAAGTGTATCATGACGGAGCCATCCTCTTTCGAGGAATCTATGGAGGATCCCGCATGGGTAGATGCCATGGTGGAAGAGTATGATTCGATTGTCAGAAACAGTGCATGGGGGATTTTCCCAAGGCCAGAAGGGAAATTAGTTGTAGGTTCAAAATGGATCTACAAAGTGAAGCAAGCTCCTGATGGGAGCGTCGAGAAGTATTAGGCAAGATTTGTTGCCCGGGGCTTCTCACAGATGGAGGGGATCGACTATGAAGAATCCTTTGCACCTGTCACAAGGTATTCTTCCATATGGACCATCCTTTCTCTCTCAACGTAGATGGGTTGGCACATTCATCAAATGGATGTGAAGACTGTGTTCCTCAATGGAATCATTGAGGAGGAGGTGTACATTGAGCAGCCTGAATGATTCGAAATCTTCAATAGTGAGTCACATGTGTGCAAGCTCAAAAGAGTGTTGTATGGGCTGAAACAAGCACCTCTTGCTTGGTACACACAGATAGACAGTTATTTCACCAGACTTCGTTTTGCCAAGAGTGAGGCAGATCCAAACCTATACCAGATTGTGGTGGAGGGTAAGTTTTTGATCATTGTACTTTATGTAGATGATTTAATACTAATAGGTGATGAACTATTGATACACTCATGCAAGGCAGATATTGCAAAGGAGTTCGAGATGAAGGACTTGGGCCTCCTTCATTATTTCCCGGGATTGGAAATTTGGCAGCAGAAAGGTGAATTGTTTGTGTCTCAAGGCAAGTATGCAGGAGATGCGGAAGTTTCAAATGCCGGATATTCGGCGAAGACACTCACGAGCAAATTCGAATACCATAGAGGCAGGATCGGGGTGAAGGATAATCCCTATCTTGTTGAGAGGGAGTGTTGAGATTCAACAAGATGATGAGCTTAGTGAAAAGATTCGCCTTCACTAAGTGGGCCCGCAGGCTATTTTTGGCGCAAGTCTATTTTTAGACTATGTCTATTTTTAGACATGTCGATCATATTCTATGAGTTTCAAGATGCTATTTGTGGATGGTTGGTCAAGTTGGAAAAATAGATGGACTTCTATTTTTAGACATATTGGGCAGAATCTATTTTTAGATTGCCAGTCTAAAAATAGATATGTCAAATATTATTAGTTCTTAATAATATTTGGACTATAAACATTATCTTATTCTCTTGGAGCACTTCAGTTAAGTGCAAAGATGTGGCACAACAACTGAAATAAGGAAATACACTATTCCTGAGGGTTTATTGGAGATATTTCATGGAGGAATTCAGTTAGAACTCATGTGACAGAGTTTTGTGGAGTTGGAGAAGTAGTTGGTGGAGTTGTATTTAGTTTAACTCAGTTAGACTCAGTTGAGCTAGTTGTATCTAGTATAACTGATTGATACACTAGTGAGAGTGGTGTGAATTAATTAGTAAATTAATTCATAAATAATAACTCATTAATCAACTAAATAATACATCATTTAACTACAGTGCATGGCAGTTTCAATGGAGACCAATGGACAGATAGGTGAAAGAGCAAGTGTGACTATCAGTTGTGACTATAGTGATGCATTGATTGCATCCAACACTCAGTGGAGATGCCAATGAGGATTGGGTGAGAAAGGCTGGAGAAATTCGAGTTCATTCAGAGCCATTCTTCAATAGGGATTGTGCAGTAGAGGCAGGCTAACAGGTGGCAAATATTGGTGCATGGATTTGCAAGATCGGGCCTGATTAGTGTGTAGCGATTGTATTGTACCGAGAGATTGATATGATCAAATTTGTATGAGGATTGTTACATGATCTCTATGACATATATTATATATAGATAGTTGGGGTTTTCAGCTTGAGGCTTTCCCATTAAACAACTGTGTTAATGTGTGTGGATTTTTATTGTTTCATGTGTGAATTGCAATCTTGATTTAATTTAAGCAAATGATCAATGGTGGAATAGATTCTGTATTTTGCATGAAGTTAAAATAGTGTGAGATTAGGAGAATCTTGGACATATAACACATAAGTTATATAATTTCTACAAACAGAAATAAGAATAAGGTTTTGAGTGGGAGATCTAAATCTAGAGGGACATCTAAATCTCCTTGAAAGTTTGTAAAGGTGTGCTAGAAATGCGGAAAGGAAGGGCACTAATAAAAGGACTGCAGATGTAAATCTCCTGAGAAAGGAAAGGGATATGATGATGCTCCTTCTGCAGAGGAAAAAACCACCTCAGATGAAGGTGGGGATGTGTATTTGGCTTCTTCTTCGAATACACAGGTAGATCATGAGTCATGGTTGATTGACGCAGGTGCATCCTTTCACTTCACTCCCCATAGGGAGTGGTTATGCGAGTATGAGAAATTTGATGGCGGTGATGTCTTATTAGGTGATGATAGGAAGTCCAGAATCGTCAGAAGTTGAAAATTCAAGCTGAAGCTACAAGGTGGAAGGATTAGAACACTTCCTGGTGTTCTGCACATTCCTGCATTGGCCATAAATCTTATTTCTGTAAGCAAGATGGATGCTGCAGGTGTAAAAATAGTGTTAGAGAAAGATACTTGTAATATGGTTCGGGGAGCACTGGTATTAATGTGGGGAGTTCGGATTGGAAATCTATATTGTTATTGATGGGTGCAACAGTTCTGTGATTCTCGAAAGTGGACCGGAAATCCTAGCAGTCTTTGGAAAAAATACCATGCTATGGCATCAAAGGCTTGAAAATATTGGAGAGAAGGGCCTTCGAATACTGCATGGAAATGGTATGGTAGAAGGTATGTCTAATAACTCTCTGGATTTCGATTTCTGTGAACATTGTGTATATGGGAAGTAGAATCGGGTGAGTTTTCCTTCTGGTGCTAAGAGGGCAAACAAGATATTAGAGCTTGTGCACAGTGATGTGTTTGGACCTATGTCGGTTCCATCATTGGGTAAGTATGTGTACTATGTTTCATTCATATATGACTTCTCAAAGAATACATGGATATATTTCTTGAGGAAGAAATCTGAAGTCTTTGACAGATTTAAAGAATTTAAGGCTCTGGTGGAAAACCAGACAGAGAAGAAGATAAAGTTGCTGAGGACAGATAATGGTGGGGAGTTCTGCAAGAAGGAATTTGAAGAGTTATGTAAGAAGTGTGGTATAGTACGGTAGAAGACTACTCCATACACACCTCAACAAAACGGAGTTACAGAAAGAATGAACAAAACGCTGATGAAAAAGGCAAGAATCATGCTCAGTGTTACCGAGTTAGGATAAGAATTCGGGGCAGAGGCAGTGGAGACTGCATGGTACTTGGTTAACATATCACCTTCATCAACATTGGAGTATAAGACTTCACATGAGGTATGGACTGGTAAGAAACCCTCTCTTTCACATCTGAGGGTATTTCGATGTGATGCATATGCACATGTTCCAAAGGAGAAAAGGACCAAGTTCGATAATAAATATGAAAGGTGCATCTTTATTGGGTATAAGGATGGTTTAAAGGGTTACAAAATTTGGAACCTGAAAACAAGGAAGTTTGTGTACAACCGAGATGTGGTGTTTAGAGAGGTGAAAGATGTTGTTAAACATGAAGTCCTACCAAAGGAACCTAAGAAGATAGAGTTTGAGCTAAAGGAGGATGTATCAAACTCTACAACAGAAGAAGACTCAGAAGAGGAAGAGCCACAAAATCCAGCTGTGAGAAGATCAGTTCGGGAAAGAAGACAAGAAGAAAGGTATAGTCCATTTGTTTTCTGTTCAAATTTTTCTTTAACTATAACTGATGATGATCCTAGAATCTTCAGGGAGGCAGTAGACTCAGAGGATGGAAAACTCTGGAAGGAGGCCATGGTTGATGAAATGGAATCCTTACATAAAAAAGAAGCATGGGATCTGGTGGAGTTGCCGGCTAGAAGGAAGCCCATCGAGAGAAAATGGGTGTTTAAGAAGAAGATGAATGTAGAAGGCAAGGTGGAGAAATACAAAGCTCGGTTGCTAGCAAAAATTTATTCCCAGGTGCCAGGAATTGATTTTGGCTATATTTTTTCTCCTTTTTCGAAAGTTACTTCTATTAGATTACTTTTATCTGTTGTCGCTGCATTTGATTTTGAGGTAGAACAGATGGATGTGAAGACAAAATTTCTTCACGGGGATCTGGAAGAGGAAATCTACATGAAACAACCTGAAGGCTTTATGGTGAAGGGGAAGACAGAACTGGTATGCAGGTTAAAGAAGTATTTGTATGGGTTAAAATAGTCACCAAGGATGTGGTATCAGAAATTTGATACCTATATACGAGGACTTGGCTTCACCAGAAGCAAGGAGGATCACTGTTTTTATTTTAAATTAATTGGTGACTGTGCTATTTATTTGGTCTTGTATGTGGATGATATGTTGTTGATTGGAAATGAAAAAAAAATTATCCAAGATTTGAAGAACCAACTGTTCTCCAAATTCGACATGAAGGATATTGGTGCTACAAACTATATTTTGGGCATGGAAATTAAAAGAGATGGGCAAAAAAGGAAGCTCTGGTTAAACTAGAGGAAGTATGTAGATACTATATTGCAGAGGTTCGATATGCATGATACTAAACCGGTGAATGTTCTAATTCCTGTAGGTGTAAAGTTGTCTACTGAACAGTGTCCCAAGACACAAGAAGAAGAGGAGGATATGTCCCGTGTTCCATATGCAAGTGCAGTGGGTAGCCTAATGTATGCAATGATATGTACTAGAACAGACATTGCAAATGCAATGGGAGTATTGAGCAGGTTTATGTCAATCCCAGGGAAGGGGCATTGGACAGCAGTGAAGCGGGTTTTTAGATATTTGCGTGGCACTAGTGAATATGGCTTGTGCTACCAGGGAAGACCAGGTTTGGACAGATTTTTGGAAATCTGTGGTTTTGTTGATGTAGACTGGGCTGGAGATCTAGACCAAAGGAGATCTACAAGTGGGTATCTGTTTAGCCTATTTGGAGGTGAAGTCAGTTGGATGAGTAAAAGACAGTATGTAGTGGCTCTTTCAACTATAGAGGTAGAATACATGACAGCCACTCATGCAAGCAAGGAAGAAGTTTTGTTGTAGAGATTGTGTTCAAGTATGGGGTTAGTGCAGCAAGATATAAGGATAGACTGTGATAGCCAAAGTGCAAATTTCTTGGCTAAGAACGATGCTTATCATTCAAAGACAAAGCACATTGATGTTTAATATCACTTTGTGAGAGATATGGTTGAGGTTAAAGGGTGTTGCTGGTAAAGGTGGACACTTTGAAGAATGTTGCAGATGCATTGATGAAGTCTGTGAGCACTCAGAAGTTCTCTTGGTGTAGAGAAACAATGGGTGTTGTAGAGCTAGGCTAATAAATAAGCTCTCCTATAGCCCCCTACGGAAAGAAAACAACAAGTGGGCGAATGTTGGGTATGTGTTATATTCTTTCCATGACTAGTCACGCACGGGCCGGGGGGGGGGGCAATATCCCATCACATGCGTTGCGTCGAGTGTAGCCGGGGGGGTCGTAGAGGGCAACCACCCCCCTTATTCGGGGTCTGGGGCAGTGCCTCGGGAAAAAAAATTTTGGACCCTAATTTTCGGTGGGCGGACCTGCCCATGGTTTTGTGCATGGGTTTGCACATGGTTTTGGGGCATGATGGTTTTTGGTCCCTGGTATTTTGTAGATCCAGTCAAGGGAACTATGGTTATGTTCTAATCCATGGTGAATGGATTAGGGTTTGTGTATGCTTCGACATGTATATATATGTGTTGTAACACTAAAAGGAATATAATGAAAAATCAAGCTAGTCATCTCGATTTGGGATCTAGGGGAAAATCTCTGTGTATATATGTTTTATGTTAGTTTCTCTCGCTATTGTTTATTTTCTATTTTTAAGATTCGTTGCAGATATTTTATGTACAGGGTTAAAAACTATAGATATATCGTCCAGAGGAATCCTCCTTTAGCCTCAAATCAAATCCAAATCATTATACAAGATAGATGGCCAGTTTTCAATTCTATCCTCATATTGTAGAGGGGTTCACAAAAAAATGTCTTGGAGTCTGAAGTTTGAACATAATCATGTAGCCTTACATTTTTCTTTAAGCTTTGTTAATAAAAGAAAATAGAGTTAGACAGAATATGTAAATCACATAGCCAACTCGGGAATAGAGGAGGCAAGGGTTACTTCTACTAAATGTAGGTTTTAACCGTGAACAAAAATGATCTACACATGAATCTTATAACAAAAAATAAACAATAGCGAGAGCATAAAACATAAACCAGATAAACACAGAGGTTTTCCCCTGGATCCCAAATTAGGACGACCAGGTTGATTTTTCATTATATTCCTTTTAGTGTTACAACACATATATATACATGCCGAAGCATACATAAACCCCAATCCATTAAACCTGGATTAGAACATAATCATAGTTCCCTTGACTGGATCTACAAAATACCAGGGGCCGAAAACAATCATACCCCAAAACCATGTGCAAACTCATGCAAAAAACATGAGTGGGTCCGCCTATCGGTGGGTCCACACACCAAAATTTGTTTGCCAAGGCGCTACCCCAGACCCCAATAGTGGGGGCTGCCTCCTCCCTTGTGACCCCCCTGCTGTGCTCAGCGCAATGTACAGCGCGTGGGGCTAGTCGTGGAAAGAATATAACACATACCCAACATTCTCCCACTTGTTGTTTTCTTTCGACAGGGGGCCACAAGAGAGCTTAGTCATTGGGCCAATTCTTCAAAACCCATTGTTTCTCTACACCAAGAGAACTTCTGAGTGCTCACAAACTTCATCAATGCATCTGCAACATTCTTCAAAGTGTCCACCTTTACCAGCAACACCCTTTTAGCCTCAACCGTTTCTCTAACAAAGTGATATTGAACATCAATGTGCTTTGTCTTTGAATGGTAAGTAGGGTTCTTAGCCAAGAAAATTGCACTTTGGCTATCACAGTCTATCCTTATAGCTTTTTGTACCAACCCCATACTTGAACACAATCTCTGCAACCAAACTTCTTCCTTGCTTGCATGAGTGGCTGCTATGTATTCTGCCTCTGTAGTTGAAAGAGCCACTACAAACTGTCTTTTACTCATCCAACTAACTGCACCTCCAAATAGGTTAAACGCATACCCACTTGTAGATCTTCTTTGGTCCAGATCTCTAGCCCAATCCGCATCAACAAAATCACGAATGTCCAACATTATTTCCAATCCTGGTCTTCCCTGGTAGCACAAGCCATAATCACTAGTGCCACGTAAATATATGAAAACCCGTTTCACTGCTATCCAATGCTCCTTCCCTAGGTTTGACATAAACCTGCTCAATACTCCCACTGCATGTGCAATGTCTGGTTTAGTACAGACCATTGCATACATCGGACTACCCATTGCACTTGCATATGGAACACAAGACATTTCCTCCTCTTCTTCTTGTGTCTTGGGACATTGTTCAGCAGACAACTTTACACCTACAGGAATAGGAACATTCACTGGTTTACTATCCTACATATTGAACCTCTGCAATATAGTCTCGACATACTTCCTCTAGTTTAACCAGAGCTTCCTCTTTGCCCGATCTCTCTTAATTTCCATGTCCAAAATATAGTTTGCAGCACCAAGATCCTTCATGTTGAATTTGGAGAACAGTTGGGTCTTCAAATCTTGGATAATTTCTTTGTCATTTCCAATCAACAACATATCATCCACATACAAGAAGAAATAAATAACATGGTCACCAATTAATTGAAAATAAACACAGTGATCCTCCTTGCTTCTGGTGAAGCCATGTCCCAGTATATAGGTATCAAATTTCTAATACCACATTCTTGGTGACTATTTTGACCCATACAGAGACTTCTTCAACCTACATACCAGTTCTTTCTTACCCTTCACCATAAAGCCTTCAGGTTGCTTTATGTAGATTTTCTCTTCTAGATTCCCATGAAGAAATTTTGTCTTCACATCCATCTGTTCTATCTCAAAATCAAATGTAGCAACAACAGATAAAATTAATCTAATAGAAGTAACTTTGGCAACAGGAGAGAAAATATCACCAAAATCAATTCCTGCCACTTGGGAATAACCTTTTGCTACCAACCGAGCTTTGTATTTCCCCACCTTGCCTTCTACATTCATCTTCTTCTTAAACACCCATTTTCTCCCAATGGGCTTCCTTCCAGCCAGAAACTCCACCAGATCCCATGCCTCATATTTGGGCAAGGATGCCATTTCATCAACCATGGCTTCCTTCCAGAGTTTTCCATCCTCGGAATCTACTGCCTCCCTGACAGTTCTAGGATCATTATCAGTTATAGTTAAGGCAAAACCTGAATAGAAAGAAGATGGACTATACCTTTCTGGTTGCCTTCTTTCCCGAACTGATCTTCTCAAAGCTGGAGTTTGTGGCTCTTCCTCTTCTGAGTCTTCTTCTGTTGTAGAGTCCGATTCATCCTCCTTTAGCTCAAACTCTATCTTCTTAGGTTCCTTTGGTAGGACTTCATGTTTAACAACATCTTTCACTTCTCTAAACACCACATCTCGGCTGTACACAGCCTTCCTTGTTTCTGGGTTCCAAAGCTTGTAACCCTTTAAACCATCCTTATACCCAATAAAGATGCACCTTTCAGATTTATTATCCAACTTGGTCCTTTTCTCCTTTGGAACATGTACATATGCATCACATCCAAATACCCTTAGATGTGAAAGAGAGGGTTTCTTGCCAGTCCATACCTCATGTGGAGTCTTATCCTCCAACGCTGATGAAGGTGATCTGTTAACTAAGTAACATGCAGTCTCCACTGCCTCTGCCCAGAATTCTTGTCCTAACCCGGTACCACTAAGCATGCTTCTTTCCTTTTCCATCAGCGTTCTGTTCATTCTTTCTGCAACTCCGTTTTGCTGAGGTGTGTATGGAGTAGTCTTCTGCCGTGCTATACCACACTTCTTACAGAACTCTTCAAATTCCTTCTTGCAGAACTCCCCACCATTATCTGTCCTTAGCGCCTTTATCTTCTTCTCTGTCTGGTTTTCCACCAGAGCCTTAAATTCTTTAAATTTGTCAAAGACTTCAGATTTCTTCCTCAAGAAATATATCCATGTATTCCTTAAGAAGTCATCTATGAATGAAACATAGTACACAGACTTTCCCAGTGATGGAACTGACATAGGCCCAAACACATCACTGTGCACAAGTTCTAATATCTTGTTTGCCCTCTTAGCACCAGAAGGAAAACTCACCCGATTCTGCTTCCCATATACACAATGTTCACAGAAATCAAAATCCAGAGAGAAATTATACATACCTTCTACCATACCATTTCTATGTAGTATCCGAAGGCCCTTCTCTCCAATATGTCCAAGCCTTTGATGCCATAGCATGGTCTTTTCTCCAGAGACAACTAGGCTTTCCGCTCCACTTTCAGGAACCACATAACTATTACACCCATCAATAACAGTGCTACCTTGTAGCTTGTACAGAGTTCCAGTCCGAACTCCCCGCATTAATACCAGTGCTCCCCAAACCATCTTGTAGGCATCTTTCTCGAACACTGTTTTTACACCTGCATCATCCATCTTGCTTACAGAAATCAGATTTCTGGCCAATGCAGGAATATGCAGAACACCAGGAAGTTTTCTAATCCTTCCACCTTGCAGCTTCAGCTTGACCTTTCCACGTCCGATGATTCTGGCCCTCCTATCATCCCCTAGGAAGACATCACCACCATCATATTTCTCATACTCGCAGAACCACTCCCTATGGGGAGTGAAGTGAAAGGATGCACCTGATTCAATCAACCACGACTCATGATCTACATGTGTATTTGAAGAAGAAGCCAAATACACATCCCCACCTTCATCCGAGGTGGTTTTTGCCTCTGCAGAAGGAGCATCATCAGATCCCTTTCCTTTCTCAGGAGCTTTAGATCTACACTCCTTTTTGTAGTGCCCTTCCTTTCCGCATTTCTAGCATACCTTTACAAACTTTCCAGGAGATTTAGATCTCCCTCTAGATTTAGATCTCCCACTCGAAACCTTATTCTTGTTTCTGTTTTGGGACCTTCCTCATACAAATAAGGCATCTCCATTTTGACCCTCCATATTTCTCCGTCTCATTTCCTCCGACAGCAAGGCTGAGACAATGTCATCAAAATTCAAGGTAGTTGTGTTGCTACCTATTG
Organism: Pinus albicaulis; assembly: GCA_034641835.2. NCBI lineage: Eukaryota > Viridiplantae > Streptophyta > Pinopsida > Pinales > Pinaceae > Pinus > Pinus albicaulis. The sequence continues at coordinate 81,697,860 of CM076578.1, forward strand.
CAATAACCAGACTGTCCCACGAGTCTGGTAGAGAACACAACAAACTGATGCACTTATCTTCATCTGAGATTTTAATATCAACAGATGACAGCTGACTTACCATGGTATTGAAGGCATTCAGATGCTCTGTCACCGAGTCTCCATCCTTCATCCTCAGGTTATACAGCTTTTTCCACAGGAACAACTTATTCACCAGAGACTTAGATTGGTACAAAGTCCCAAGTTTTTCCCACAAATTCTTCGCCGTAGCTTCCCCAGATAAATTCAACCATACTGAATCTGAGACACATAACCATATTGTGCTCTTAGCCTTCCGATCTAGTTTCTTCCAGTCTTCATCTGACATTGTCGTTGGTTTAGTACCTGGATATACCGCGATCCACTGATCTTTATCCACTAGCAAATCCTCCATCTTGAGCTTCCACAACTCAAAACTCTGACCATTAAATTTCTCGATCTCTATCTTTCCGCCGCTCGCCATCTTCTTTCACCGCAAGAATCGATCTTGCAGATCTCCCACTGAACAGGGTCTACCTTAGGCCCGAGCAAAAAACCCTCAGCAGCAAAGGCGTCCCCTTGAAGCCGAAACAGCTCTGAAACCAAATGTAGGTTTTAACCCTGAACATAAATGATCTACACACGAATCTTATAACAGAAAATAAACAATATCGAGAGCATACAAAATAAACCAAATAAACACAGAGTTTTCCCCTGGATCCCAAATCAAGACGACCAGCTTGATTTTTCATTATATTCCTTTTAGTGTTACAACACATATATATACATGCTTAAGCATACATAAACCCAAATCCATTAACCCTAGATTAGAACATAACCATAGTTCCCTTGACTGGATCTACAAAATACCAGGGGCCGAAAACAATCCTACCGCAAAACCATGTGCAAACTCGTGCACAAAACATTGGTGGGTCCGCCTATGAGTGGGTCCACACACCAAAAAAATTTCACTGGGGTACTGCCTCGAACCCCAACAGTGGGGGCTGCCTCCTCCCTTGTGACCCCCTTGCTGTGCTCAGCGCAATGTACAACGCGTGGGGCTTGTCGTGGAAAGAATATAACACATACCCAACACTAAAAACCCTAGTTTGGTATTTTGATATAGTATCTGCATTGTTTTTTTTGATATAGTATCCACATCCATGTGTAATATTTTTAAGTTATAAATAAAAATAACACTTGACTTGATAAAATGAGAGTTACATTGGATAGCACTTTCTCTTCCAATTCCAACAAATTTTCCCATTACCCTCGGGGCATAGTTGATATAAAGCAAAGTGGGTGGATAGGAATTGAAAGAAAAAAGGGATTGATTTGAAATTCATGGAGTGGCCATAATATTTAGTCATCACAAAATATAATACCAAGTTTATTGTCTTTCCCAAGAATAATATGCAAGAGGTGGTGGATGACAATTTGAAAAATGCAATATGGGAAGTGGAAAATGAGACTGTACCTTGGGTAGAAAAAATATACCTATGTCATTATCCATTAAGATGTGGAGTTTCCCAATACTGATGCAGGTAACCCTGCAAAACCCAGAATCTCTTTATCTAATGCATATACAAAGTGCATCTCCAATAATTGCCCAAATAAAACTTCAGTGTCCGGGCAATTACCTACACTATCAATTACACATGCAAGCTCTTCAATATATGTTCACAAAAACCATACTCTCATAAGCGGAAGCTAATAAAATCTATTCCAAGTTTGTCACAGGGTTAACGCATTCACCCTGCGTTAAAATTGATAACATATGTGGGTAACACAACCACCCTTCGCAGGTACGAATCCCTTCCTTACCTCTGTGACACAACAAAATCGATCCCAAAATAAATAAACAAATTTTTATTACAAACTTTGCGCCTCCTTTGCCGTTGACTTATAAGCCAGATTCATTCTTATGCCTCGGTCCAGAACTCCACTCTAGCATTTATTCAAACTCTGCGTACATTTCATGGATGTAATGTCGCTCTCTTCGCTTCTGGAATCGAATTAAGCATTGGTTCATGCCTATGCTCACAGCTTCAAACCACTATTACACGTTGACTACACATTTTAAATTCCAATTACAATTGATTTCAACGCACTCAGTTTCATTCGATTGCATATTGTTCCTTCAATGTGATACTCCACATGTTGAATAACCTGTCCAACAATTTATTCAGATTCCCATCATCGCATTTCAAGAGGATATGCCACCGTGAACTTGAATTGAAATTCAATTTCAATCCTTTTCATATATAATCGATCTTCCCAGTGATCGATATACCCAATATCAAACTGGAACTGAAACTCGATTTCAGTCTTCACGTGTAATCGATTCCTGCATTAATTGAATACACCAACTGTTCATACAATTTCCCTCCTTGCGATTGATCTCAAACGGTATTCCATTTTAAAGCCAGCACTACAGCTCGACTTTGAAAGCATCCACGCCTCCCTTCAATTAAATCAACGACCAATGCTTTAGATCGATTCAAAAGCTACTTCACACCATCATTCCAATTTCACCATATTATATGAATTTACAACCCATGTATCAATAAAAAATTTGAACTGGAAGTCGATTTCACTATTCCAGCATCGATTAATGTTTACAAAAACTCTGGTTCCATATAGAACTTGCGCTTTTTCAATTTATTCCACTTAAAATCAATTCCAGCAATTGAGCCAACCTTTATTGCATTATTAACTTCCAGTTTTGTGCTAGAATGCATTCTCAATTCATATGTACATTCTCAATTCAACCCCAATTACAGAAATTAAACACACAATTTCTAAATCAATCCAATATATATAATTCTGAAACAATGTTTCATGTAAACAAAATGCGATCACTTAAAAAAATTTCTTTGGCCAGATATTCAAAGTTCATGGCCCTTTCAATTGCCCGGAGGCTTACAACTTGGCTGTCCAAACCTCAGCTCTAATTCCTCACTATTCTCCCTGCTCTCTTTTGCCTTTGAGGCATATCAATTTATACAAATTTAAAATGATCTAATTTGAGTTCAATCCCTTTAATATCTCAACAAATCCCCAAATATCTCAACACCCCTAAAGTCTGGATCTTTATCCCTAAAACCTTGCAACTAAATCTATCTTAGGCTTCCTAATTATCTCTTAGATATCTCTCATCTAATTTCTCTCATGTTTTCCAGCTGTTTGGAAACATTTACAAATTCTCACAAATAATTAATTAAAAATATAATTAATCACTCAAAATAATATTAATATTTACATGAAATTAATAAATTCTCAAAAACATGAGACCCCTAGGTTTAATAAAAATACAAGGTATTTTTTTCGAGCTAATGCTCCTGCATCAAACTCCCAAGGTTGAAAATGATCATGAACTCCAGATCATGCGTGTAAGCCTTTGTCCGCTTGGATCCCACACTTTGTTTTGCAACTTATCATCTATATCTGCTGTCGTATGCTGCTTTTCTCCAAGTATCCATATCTTATGCTGTCTTTCTCCACTTGCTGCACTTTCACAATCTGTCTCTATCTTTATTTTGCTGCTGATGCTTCTCCTTCTTACTGATGTCTTCCTCTGAGATACTTTCATCATGATTCTTCTTATTAATTCAATTTCTCGGTCCAATAAATCTCCCGACTGCTGATTTCTTGTTTTCTGCTGAGCTAAGACAACTTGCTCAGTTCTTACTCCTATTCTTGTTTCCATTTGTACTACCACCCAATCATCCATGCCCTCTTGTTTTCTGCAATGGAAAACTTCTTCTCTGCTTTCTCCTATCAGCAACTTACTGGACTGGTACATTGTGTACTTCTTTCTGTTGTCTTCATCTCTCTGCATCTGCAATTCCCAATTCTGAAATTGAGATTATTCCTACACTGAATTTTGATTATTCAACATCCTTTCCAGCAACATAACGTCCTCGTCTCATGGATTTGAAATTTCCACAGAATTCTCGTCTTCCTTCATTTGACTACTCAATTGAGTCAAATGTTCTTCAGTACCTTCAATAACACCTGCATTCACAAAACACTTGTTAAAACAAAAATCATAAGGCATCAGTGCCCTACTTCCCTCTGCCAGCACCTCAGTATGCTGTTCTAAGTTTTCCTCCACTATCAGCACATCAGTATGCTGATCCAAACTTGTCAAAGAATTCTCTGTAGAACTCTCAAGACTATCAACCAGTCTTTCTCGTACATCATCTGTCTCCATGATATCTTTCTGATCTCGTTCACTATGATGAACTATTTCTTCTGCTGCAATCTCCCTGTCATACTCTGAATTCTCCAACAGATATTCTAACAATGCAATTTCTCTGTGGCATTGCTGAAGCATATCATCATCACTTACAGTCCCTGCATTCATACATAAACTTTCATTTTGAAAATCACAAAGTTCAATAGTCTCAACTGTTGCTTCACTTATCAGTGCTTCAAACTGATCCATTTCTTCTGCATCCACAAGAACTTCCTTTTGTACTATAATAGCTTCACAAGATTGCACATCCTCCTCAGTAAAACCTGTAATCACATCACAATTATCAGCGACAAAAATACAAGAGTTCACATTATCCAATTGATCTGGATCTTCCCAGTAACTCAAGAAATCATCAATGATCTCTTCTTCTGTTTCACCAATGGAAACCTCCACTTTCAACTCAGCTGCTCTGAGTTCTTCACATCTCAACTGTACATCCATCATCTTCTTGATCTTCTTCAACTCTTCTGTTAACTGCATGTTTATCTGTTGATCTCTTTTCTGCTGTAGCCTCTGCCACTTCACTGTCTTTCTCATGGTCCAACCATGTGTCTGGTCTCTCATATTTTCCTGTAATAATTCCATCAACAACTCAAGATGAATCACGATCTCAGCTTTCTCTTTCTCATAATCTTCATCAGTCCACTGCTTCAATATGCCATTTGCCTTGGCATCTTTCTCCCTCATTCTATTGTGGCCTCTTTCTGAACCTCTGCTCTCTCCTTTATGACTTTCAGTAGTCATCTCCCTTGCGATGAGTTTATCACCCATGAGTTGCACCAAGCCTCTGCAACAATAAACTCTCGTGCTGCCACTTACCTCACCAATCCCTTCCTCCGGATCTAGTCTTTTGGTAATCACCGGTCCTTTGCTGGAACCATTCGAGCATTTATCCATTTCTCCTTCAGGCTTCTCTCATCTACAACTTCTTTCAACCTTTGTTGAATCTTCAAGTTCTACCACATTCACCTAGAATCCCTTGCCGGACTCCCTCATCACTGCACTCCAGCGGTGATCTGCTTCTTCCTGCTGAGATTTCTTCACTATGTCTGCAACTAATTTCTTCAAGCATAACCTTCAAACCAGAGTTCAATAATAATGATCATTAACTCACCTCCAAGATCCTGTTGATCTCGCTTCACTTCTTCAACTACACTGCATCTTCTCTGTGTTGCAATCTTCATTAGCTTGTAAATATGACATTTATTTACCGCATGCAATTAACTTAACTTAAAAAAAACTTGAATCTTCACACAGAGCTATTCCAGCTCTGATACCAAAATGATGCAGGTAACCCTGCAAAACCCAGAATCTCTTTATCTCATGCATATACAAAGTGCATCTCCAATAATTGCCCAAATAAAACTTCAGCGTCCAGGCAATTACCTACACTATCAATTACACATGCAAGCTCTTCAATATATGTTCACAAAAACCATACTCTCATAAGAGAAAGCTAATAACATGTGTTTCAAGTTTGTCACAGGGTTAACGCATTCACCCTACGTTAAAATTGATAACAGACGTGGGTAACACGACCACCCTTCGCAGGTACGAATCCCTTCCTTACCTCTGTGACACAACAAAATCGATCCCAAAATAAATAACCATATTTTTATTACAAACTCTGCACCTCCTTTGCCATTGACTTATAAGCCAGATTCATTCTTATGCCTCGGTCCAGAACTCCACTCCAGCATTTATTCAAACTCTACGTAAATTTCATGGATGTAATGTCGCTCTCTTCGCTTCTGCAATCGAATTAAGAATTGGTTCATGCCTATGCTCACAGCTTCAAACCACTATTACACGTTGACTACACATTTTCAATGCCAATTACAATTTCTTTCAACGCACTCAGTTTCATTCGATTGCATACTGTTCCTTCAATGTGATACTCCGCATGTTCAATAACCCGTCCAACAATTTATTCAGATTCCCATCATCGTATTTCAAGAGGATATGCCATCGTGAGCTTGAATTGAAATTCAATTCCTTCCTTTTCATATATAATCGATCTTCCCAGTGATCGATATACCCAATATCAAACTGGAACTGAAACTTGATTTCAGTCTTCACGTGTAATCGATTCCTGCATTAATTGAATACACCAACTGTTCATACAATTTCCCTCCTTGCGATTGATCTCAAGCAGTGTTCCATTTTAAAGCCAGCGCTACAGCTCAACTTTGAAAGCATCCACGCCTCCCTTCAATTAAATCAACGACCAATGCTTTAGATCGATTCAAAAGCTGCTTCACACCATCGTTCCAATTTCACCGTATTATATGAATTTACAACCCATGTATCAATAAAAAATTTGAACTGGAAGTCGATTTCACTATTCCAACATCGATTAATGTTTACAAAAACTCTGGTTCCATATAAAACTTGCGCTTTTTCAGTTGATTCCACTTACAATCAATTCCAACAATTGAGCCAACCTTTATTGCATTATTAACTTCTAGTTTTGTGCTAGAATGCGTTCTCAATTCATATGTACATTCTCAATTCAACCTCAATTACAGAAATTAAACACACAATTTCTAAATCAATCCAATATATATATAATTCTGAAACAATGTTTCATGTAAACAAAATGCGATCACTTACAAACTTTTCTTTGGCCAGATATTCAAAATTCATGGCCCTTTCAATTGCTCGGAGGCTTACAACTTCGCTGTCCAAACCTCAGCTCTAATTCCTCACTATTCTCCCTGCTCTCTTTTGCCTTTGAGGCATATCAATTTATACAAATTTAAAATGATCTAATTTGAGTTCAATCCCTTTAATATCTCAACAAATCTCCAAATATCTCAACACCCCTAAAGTCTAGATCTTTATCCCTAAAACCTTGCAACTAAATCTATCTTAGGCTTCCTAATTATCTCTTAGCTATCTCTCATCTAATTTCTCTCATGTTTTCCAGTTTTTTGGAAACATTTACAAATTCTCACAAATAATTAATTAAAAATATAATTAATCACTCAAAATAATATTAATATTTACATGAAATTAATAAATTCTCAAAAACATGAGACCCCTAGGTTTAATAAAAATACAAGGTATTTTTTTCGAGCTAATGCTCTTGCATCAAATACCTATGATAATTTCAATGCAGATGATGAAGATAAATAAGAGGTTACAAGGATATTATTTCCTTGGGTGAAATATGGGTATACCTTGTCATGTTGCTTTTATCTGAAATGAAAGAAGATCAACGATAAAAATCCACCACTGCCTCCCCTTCCTCTTCAAGGCATAGACAACATTCATCATTAGTCTTATCCTTGATGTGTTCCATGTAGTTTCATCCCAAAAAAAGTGAGCCAATTGTCCTCCCTTCATGCGAGCCAATTATCATTGTTTAAATCACGGTCTCTGAGTAAGGAATCAAAGATGGAACACACAAATAGATCTGTACATGGAATAAATATATTATTAGGGTGTTATAGGGCACTAGTAAGCACCTCAAACAAATTGAATTCTTATATTTAATGTAATTTTCATCCGAGTAGGGTTTCATGATTTAATGTAGTTTTCATCAGGGTAGGGTTTCAGGTTTGAATTCTGTAGAGGAAGTCAAGAAAAAGGGTGAGATTTATATCACAGTTGAGGAAAAATGATTTGGGAAAGTGCACAACGAGAATTGGGAATATAATTTCATATCCATTCCACTCCTAGAAAAACACTGTTTTGCCGAAACCCTATTATGTGGCCAAAGAGCCAAAAAAAAAAGAAAAAAAAAACAAACAAAAAAGAGTATGTCTTAACTAAAAAAAAAAAAAAAAAGACAAGTTGACACAAAAAATTTATTTCATCTTAAACTAATGTCTTAAGACACTTTTCAATGTAATAGTGACTCTTGTATGATTTATCGACGGAAAACATGAAAAAAGACGTCTTTGCTGCGCCCATGTCTTTGGATGAAATATAAACTATAAACACATTAAATCATGTTCATATTCTATATGGAAACATCTTCTTTAATAAAATTCCTTTTACTTAAACAAGGTCGTTTTAAGACTTTTTTAAAGGAAATTTAAGTATTTAAGATGAAATATCAATCGAAGGAAACATAATCACTCTTTAGTGTAAAGTGATGAAGGAAAATGTTCTGTTCAATTTGATGAAAATAGGGAACAATATAATGTACCAGAAATGCTAAGTCATTTGAAAAAACATGACGAAGAAAGTCCATAAGCTTCTCGTGTGGAATCAATAAGAATATATTCAAGTTTTCACAATCCATATGTTATCCATAAAAATAATGAGGAGAACTTGCATAAAATCTTGGTTCATTATATGTACAATAATGGTGTGGACTTAGCAAGAATATATATTTAAGTTTTGACAATCTATATGTTATTCATAAAAATCTTGAGGAGAACGTGCATCAAAGCTTGTTTCATTATGAGGACAATAAATAGTTAAAGATGGGAGCTGATCACATCCAATTAATTAATACTAATTTTATTTTATTTTATGTTAGTTTTATGGAGGATTTTATGTATACTTTATAGGAATCTACAATCCTAAAGGATAATACTTATAAGTTCTACTATCACTTTAAATTAAATTTGTCTATTCATGAAAGAATAATATTTTACAATGTAGTTTTATTGCATTTTCAAGAAATTTTGTCCATATCATTGCTTTTGAATGCATGGAGTATACAGAAACCAAATTTTTCTACTAATGAAAGAATATTTTACAGTTTTGTTTTCTTTGTATTTTCAAAAAATCTTGTATATATCATTTCCTTTTGAATACATAGAATATACACAAACCACAATTTTTTAATATAGTTCATATTATCCTTGATATTCAAATTCATATTATGACATCATTATCTTTATATAAATTAACCTCATTCATATCCATCCCAATCTAAAATATTACCAAAATCTATAATAATTATAAATATTATAATACTATCCTACTATGCCCTAACACTTTAGAGAACCTTTATTAAAAATAGGTAGTGACGAATATACATAAAAGTTGAGAAGCATGTATCTGTAAGAAATTATGAACGTTGATATATGCAACATTGGCTTAAAATTCAAAGTGGTACAGATACAATTGGATTTCATGTTGCTATGGATGAGGGATTTTCCCAACAATTGTGAAGATAGCACAACACTTCAACAACATTAGCAGCAATTTTGTGTGTTGTTTTCATAAGAAATGGAGTGGATGTGAAAAAACCCCTTGTCATTGAACACCCAAAGAAGTTTATTCCTTCCAAATTATTTAGAATGATCTCACCAAGTATCTAAATTAGTAGTATTACAAATAATTCCAAGTTAGAAAACCAAGAATAATGAGATATGAGGTACAAATAGCAAGAATAATGTAAATTTAAAAAAAAATACCGGATTAAAAAACATGGCATGAGAGCTACTTCATCATTTTTTGGTCTCCATATTTTTAATGAAATCAACCAAAATTTCTAGCTAGTTCAACATTTTCTCGGTATTCACATTTTATATTAAACTCAACCAATTTGGAAAGTTGCCTCAACATTTTTCATTTGTTGATATTTTATAATATACTAGACCAATTTGACGAGTTGGTTTCTTAGAACATAAATATGTAAAAAGTGTTAGATTTTTTTATTTATTGAATAAACATTAATTCAATTGCATGCACATACCTAACACCCAGGGAACCTTACGTTCATTGCAATCTTATTGGAATTTGTGTGGATTGAAAACAAAAACTCAAACCTTATCGTTGAAATAGAACAACCGCAGTGATGCGCTTTAGGTAATAATGTAGTGGATGTGGCTTGAAATAGATAAAGATAAAAATTACTGAATACACTTAACTACTGAAAACAGTCGCATATTACACACAAAAGGTGTATGTGTAAACACACACACATATTACATTCAAATTACTCCTATTAAATAGAGTTTTCCAGATCTAACTTATTTTTAAGTTAGAAGGAGAGATTGAGAGAATTTCTCAATCATCACAAACCAACATCTTAAATATAGGATGTAAGAATTAATTCCAACATCCCCTCTTAATGGTTACATTACATAAATTTATTGAAAACACAATCATTCTTTATCTTATTAGTAGATGCTCCATCAAGTTGTCTCATAACCATTGTAAAGGTGTAGTCAGCAAGTTGGATTCCCGAGTTCGGCTCCTGAACACTCGAATCAAGGACCTCCCGAAGTCAATTACTGAAAAACATCCCAAACCGTCACATAACCTCATTAGGGGACCAATCCACATCTACGACCAATGAGGGATCCTTCCCTAGATCCTCAACTGCCATACTATCTCGACAACCATCCATATTGTGCCTTACTACCACTTGATCTCTTCAAACACAATTGATTACATGTTTGAAATCGTTGAACCCCTAGTCATTCTATGGATGAGTTCCCATCCACCGAAATACATGAGTGATAGCCACTGTACTCGCCAGTTATCTAGGGAAGCCGTCTAGATACAGAATGTCTCTAGAAGTAGTTATTGCATCATAAACTTTCTATGAAATCCATCATAACCTAATTTACAAAACTAATATATATTAATAAAAATAATTATAACTTGGATTGTTCAGAAGATCGTTCGTGATCTAAAAGCCCTCCGGGTGGCCTTATCCCCAAATGATTTACATTTCTGGGATACCCCGTCAGCGACGTGAAGGAGTCATCAACGAACTTACTCTAAAAATTTATCAATGCTCGAAGTTGTTCTTCTGTTGGCTCTCTTAGTCTGTTATTTCGATGTCCCACAATAACTGGATCTTCCGTCTCCAGTTCACATGACCACGAATCAAACGGCATTTCCATCTTAAAATGGCTTGTGTCTCAGCTGAATATTATTGGAGAAATGAATCAACACCACCACCTTGCTTCCGTTGCACTTTACCAGGTAAGATTTCAATGGGCATGAAAAATAATATTGGTACAACTCCAGCTATATGCACACGCTCTCAACACACAGATCTACGCTGACTCCATGGCTTTCTATGCAATTATCAATCACAAGTCTCAACGTGTTTTTGATGCAGATATCGAAAACAAGTTTCAACGCAGCTCCACATAACAGTAAATTGCAGCGGTCACAACATGATTGTATACAAAATAAGTTGATCCACCGTAGCTTGCATTTTCACAGCAGGAACGAATCTTCAGCAACTTGTGCAACTAGAAGCCACTTCATCCCAATGAAATGGTCTTCTCTGATCTTAATCCACTCCTACAATTTCCATTTGTGGCTTTGAATTCAAAAATTAATACCGAGGCATCTTACAAATCCTTCCTCGACGACTATCCCCGATTTCTGTAAACACAAATATATGCTCCAAGCTCGAATCCTTCGGTTCTGTTGTATACTAGTATACATAGTAACGTAAACTCTCCGTCACAAAGTCTAAAGTAATTTATGCCAATCGATCTAGCTCCGATACAAGATAAAAATTACTGAATACACTCAACTACTGAAAACACTCACATATTATGTAAAAACACACATATTACATTCAAATTACTTTATTAAATAGAGTTTTCCAGGTCTAACTTATTCCTAAGTTAGAAGGAGAGGTTGAGAGAATTTCTCAACCATCACAAACCAACATCTTAAATATAAGATGTAAGCATTAATTCCAACAGATAATTACCACGTTACATATTGAAATAGATATGTACCATAATAAATATTGATTAGTTTTGAAACACACCATCATTACCTGGAGTATTCACTACCTTAAAAACCACTCTCAAAGCCCTATATTTATCCCAATATGCATTATAAATTATGTTATCCTCCCTAATTTAACTATCATACGAGGAAGGCCCATTCTAATATGAATGGATGTAAATTAGGCTATATGCTAGAACACCCTTACAGCCTTTGGTGCTATTCCTCTTTAAACATGGAAAAAGAAATACCTAGGATTGGGCAATCAGTAAGAAAAGGAACATACTAATTTTATGATGAGTAGGATGCTTAGATACTACATATTTGACATTTCTTAGTAATTAATATTAGGCAAGTGAAAAAATAGTCCCATCTCAACTAAAAGGTTTTGGAGAATGAAAAAATCTCACTTATGGTTTGAACCATTGTTAGTATCATCTAAACCTTGTTTATAAAAATAATGGAAAGACTTTAAGTGCTTATTGTAAGTTAAGATAAATTTAATATTGATTCATCCCTTTCTCATGGTGCACTAATCATGAAGGGTGTTGCCTTCCTCTACTTAAATCGGTATACAAGTTGGGTTCATACTATCCTTGGACCCAATATACTAGACAATTGGTAAGCCAATGTTTTAGCTAATATTATGCTTCATGGTTTCCTGTATTGTATCTTCTTTCCTTATGATAGGATACCCTTTCAATAGTAAAATTCTCACGTTCCAAGGCAAATTTCGGCCCCTTCAAAGCTCTCTTACTCACCTAACTCATTCCTACCTGTATGCTCTATGCCCTTCCCTAGTCACTTACTCGAATTCCCGAATTATTAAATTCCCTAGTGTCCAGTCAAATGAGGCCACCCTTTAGTAGTGAAATTCCTAACTTCCAGGGAAAAATTCATCCCCTTCAAAGATCCCTTACCCACCTAATTCGTTCCTACCTCTACGCTCAATTCCCTTCCCCGATTGCTTACTCGAATTCTTGAATTTTTAAATGCCCTAGTGTTTAGTGAAATGAATCTATCCCCATAAGAAAAAACTATGAAATTATGCATATAGAAGACAAACTGAAACATATGTTCCCTAAGAATGAAAAATACTAGACCAAACCCACTACATCTACACATCATGAATCACTTAAAATGCATCCTTTTGTCAGACACAGAAGAAGAAGAAACTCTTCATTATGTGTTCGTGGAAATAAATAATTCATGAACGCTCACTTCTTATGGGAAACTACCAAACATTTCAAAGCCTCAAACAGAGAAAACAAAAGGAAAAGGGAAAACTAAAGCCAACCCAGGTGAGAAAAACTTGATGAAATATATACCAAACCCAAGATATATTGATTCAAAACTCACCAAAAATTACTCCCAAAGATTCTAAAGAGCCTCTTGGAGGAACGAATCAGCCTAGTGTATGCATTCAACCATAATCTATTTGTTCTCGAAAAAATAAGAAGTGAATGTAGTCGTCCCTTTAGATGTCTCAGAGAAAAAATCGCATTGGTTTTTTAAAGGATTGGAGGAAGAGACTATCAATATCCTCATGTTGTCATCGAAATCCTCCAACTCCAACGAATCTGGAGCTCCCCGGTCTTCATCCGAGTACCCCTTCTTGGAATTGTGTATCTCTCCATTTTCTTCTGAATATGCACATCACTTGGCAGTTTCCACAACTTTTGTATTCTTTCTGCTACCATACAAACCCTTAGCTGATTTCCCACCGAGAACGAATGAATCCCCTCGTATTTTCCGCAAATTTTGTATTGTTTTTGCTACCATACAAACCCTTGAATGATTTTCCACGACAAATGAATGAATCTCCTACCAGTTTCGACAACTTCTATATTATTTCTACTGCCATACAAACCCTTGACTGATTTCCCATGGAGAACGAATGAAACCCCTCCCCTTACAAAGGTGTGATTGATTGAGGGAAAATTCTAAGAGACATCTTCATTTCCCCTACATATTTGGATGAAATATAAACTAAAAACATAATAAGTCCTCTTCTATTGAGCAACCTTCCCTTTGATAGAATCGCTTCTTCTTGTTTTAAGACATTTTTTTCCTTCCGCTATTTTAAGACACTTTTTTAAAGACAATAAAATGCCTTCTGCTTAAAGAGGGAAATTTTAAGACATTTTTATGCCTTTGAGTTAAAGAGGGAGGGCATTTTTAAGACATTTCAATTTAAGTATTTAAGACAAAACATTAATTTTGTCTTAAAAAATTGGCTTAAAATGCCCTACTATGTAGTAGTGTAGATAGAGGGAGTACTATAGTATTTTTGTAGAATTGACTAAGGGTTACAACTAGTTAAAAATGGGAAATTTTTTGGAAATATTATTTTCATTGATAATAAATATTCAAGAAAAATATTGCAATAAGGAACTTGTTGGAAATATAAATTATTGGCTTTTGATGCCCAATTTAGAGACCTTATCTTTGATTGAATTTTTACTCTAAAGACCTAATTAAATAGGAGCATAAGATATATTTTTGAATATATTATTTCAAGACCTTTCTAGTGGCCTATATAACTCCCTTTAACTTCATAAGATTGAGGAGATATGAAAGATTTTTTCAAGTTGGTCGGGCTAGAAAGAACATGTTGGCCAAACCATTTTTACTATTTGGCTAGATAAGTGAACGTAGAAACACTATATATAAGGGATATATGGATGCAATTAAATATCATATAAGAAATAAGAGATATGAGTTGTGTAAAATGTTTTAGAAAATGTTATTGGGGTTTTAAAGGTAGAGTAAAAATGTGATTTGTGCAATGAACGAGTTATCCTGGAATTTTTGCTATAACCTCTCTTCTAAGATGTTTCAAACCATGAAAAATTAAGAGGATAAATATGTGATATTTGTGTACATGTGGTAATTTTTTTAGGAATTGGTAATCTATACTTTCATAGATATGCTCTAATTTATCTAGGGGTCTCGAATGATCCTAAAATCTACTTTAAATATATCAACTTACTATTTTCATTATTGATTTTCTTTTGGGATGATTTTGTTGGTATGTATCCCCTTTGAATGTATTAATGTCTAGGTTATGTTTGTAGAATCACTACTTTTGTGACAAATAGGTGTATCCCACATTCATCACAGAGTAAAATATCCTTGTAATAATATATTATATAAAGAGGTGAAATTACATTATTTGACGAAGATTGGGGACTCGGATCACTCTGCAACTCTAACGAAAACCTAACCCTAACTTCCATTGTCATCGTTGAGGGCTTCTGCGGGTTCGGTCCCTGCAGCTAGCTTTCCTCTGCACTCCACAGGGCACTCTCTGAGCAGGCCTGACATGGAGCCAACGGTCAATAAGGGTGGCCCTTCTTTCAAAGAGCAGGTGTTGGGCTCCTCTTATGCCCCTGGCTCTTCCTTATTTACCCGCTTAATGGCCTCTTCAGCTCGTCCAAGGTCAGATCAGGCTAACAGCAATAGACTATAGCTTCAAGCTAACGACAAAGTTTCCAAGCACCTGGGCTCTGACATGGAAGGACTTCAAAATGTAGGGACTACGTGATCCACGTGGATATTGGTGGCCATTCTTCTATTCCACTTGGGCCCCCACCATTGTCTCTTTCAGTTTTTCAGTTTCGGCATAACTTACTATTTTTAGCAGTTTTTCGGGTCCTGAACTTCCGGAGCCGTTTTGAGGCCCTAAACGACGTTTTTTGGGCATCGCGCCTCCAACAAATATCATTCCATTTCGGAATGATAGGAATGATATTTTTGGTGAAAGTTGTAGTCCTCGGATAGAGCTTTCTAATGATGTATCATGAGCGTCAAACGGAGATAGTATGCCAAAGTTACGTCCCTGGGAAGTTGAAACACCAATTTACCCAAACGGGGCCCATAGTTTTGGCGCTTCATCTCCTAGGGTTAGGTTTTTGGATGTTTAGGTTCTCCCTTGTTTCTCAATAATAGATAGGCCCTCGAGCCTCATTGTAACTCAGTTCAGAGGCCTGTAGCCGCCACATCTCTCCTCAGAGATAGCTACCAGCGCCCTAGCTAGTTTTATTTCCATTCTGTCTGTAAGCAAATTTCAGTTCTTTGATATTAATGAAATGAAGTGTTATTTCCACTGCATCTCTATATTTATGGTTATATGTTTATTTTGTTGCATTCCTGCATAAATCTGGATCAGTGGTATCAAAGCGGTCTGCTTTTTTTCTCGATCCTTCTTTGCATGTCCCCAACGAGGTCGGGGTATAAGGAGCTAGGGCTTGATCTGGTGGAACCTTTGCAAGATCAACCTCGAAAACCTCGACGGACGCCCATGGGGGACGAAAAGAAAGATGAGGGAGTAGGAGATCCTATCAAAATATTGCTCAAGGAGGCCCTCGAAAAACAAAGGAACGCGATGATGGATAACTTTGCTCAGATCCTTCAACGGCCGCCCATCGGCGGCGCATCTGCATCTAGCAGCCACTCTGGAGGTGCGACTCCTTTTAAGGTACAAGAAAATTTTGACATTCCCATATTTGAGGGTCAAATAGACGCATATGCCATAGATAGATGGTTGAATCTATTAGAAGGATATTTCTCTGTTCACGACTTTTCAGACCGGGAGAAGATTATTTTTGCACTCCTCAAAGCTACCCCCCATGTTAAGGACTGGTGGGAAACCTACTGTGAGAACAAGGACCAGACAGAACCCTCTCTGTTCTCGGTTGTACCAACTTAGAATTCTTTCCGAGACGCCGTCAAGGAACAGTACTATCCCGTGGGGAGCTATGAGGACAAGTACATACAATGGACCACTCTGTGACAACAAAGGGATCAAGATTTGCATGAGCTGACGAATCTGTTCCATACCCTGCGCACAAAGTTGGGTATCAAAGATTCATAGAAACATTTGGTGCTAAAGTATCGCAGCTGTCTGCACAGATACATTCAGGAGGAAATGGAGTTCCTTGACATCTCCTCGCTTGGTATGGCATACCGGTATGCTGCCAAGATTGAGCAGAAATTCAAACAGAAGAAGCGAGACTTTGGATCTGCGAATCAAAAGCAAGGAAAAGGTGCTTCCAAACCGCAAAACAAAGGACAGAGCCAAGGCATGGCGGCTAAAGACAACCCGTCAAAGCCACAAGAAAAGAACAACACCGTAAAGCCAAAGAAGGACACGGGAAAGTGGTGTGAGTTCCATAAGAGCTCCACTCACAACACAAGTGAGTGCCGGGCCAAGCAGTCGCTAGTGGCCGAGATGAGGGCTTCTGAGTCAGATGCATGCTCCGACTCCGAATCAGAACCTGAAAAGGGGAATGAAAAAGGGAAACAGATTATCGATGCGGAGCCCAACGCCACTGTTGCCACTACAAAGGTCCAGAAGGAGGAACCGGAAGATCCAGAGGAGGAGGAACGTCTCTTCCACTCCCAGATGTGGGTAAAGGGCTCCCCTGTACAGTTCATTGTCGACAATGGGAGCCAAAAGAACCTCATTTCAGCAGACGTCGTGAAGCAGTTGGTCTTGCCGACCACAGCTCATCCACATCCATACGCCATCGGGTGGCTTCACCAAGGACGAGATCTCCGCGTCAGCTAGTAGTGCCGCCTTCCCTATAGCATCAAGCCCTTCACGGATGAGGTATTATGTGATGTTGATCCTATTGATGTTTCTGATGTATTATTAGGACAACCATACTTGTGGAAGCGTCATGCTGTGTATGAGTCTCGACCTCGTGCTGTTATTATTACTTTGGGAAATAAGTTGTACAGGATACCAGAGGTACCACCTCCTACGACTATCTCTTTGGTTACTGCAAAACAATGAAGTAAGCTCATTTCCTAAACCAGGAAATTCGTTTTCATGATGATCCACCCCCAGGGCAAGAAGAAGACTATGGCCACGACCTCCAGAAAAGGCTCCTCTGCACGACAACAACAAATGTATAAGGTTGTGGAGGAGTACGGGGACATTTTCACCTCACCCACAGGGGTTCCTCTACACTGTCAAGTCAAGCACCCGATTGATCTGACCCCAGGTGCGCCGCTACCCAATGGACCGATCTATCGACGCTCTGTTCTGGAGAATGATGAAATCAAGAGGTAGATTCAGGAGCTGTTGCAGAAACGTCACATCAGACCAAGTTCATCGCCCCGTGGGAGCCCGATCGTGTTGGTACAGAAGAAAGATGGGACGTGGAGACTCTATATTGACTATCGAGCGCTGAACAAGATCGCTGTCCAGCATAGGTACTAATCCTAACATTGATGACCTCTCGGACCAACTCAAAGGCAAAATATTTCCAAGAAGATCGACCTCACTGCATCACTGTGTACCAATTGAACCTCCGATGTGTGGAAGACTCGCTTCAAAGCCAAGGAAGGCCTTTGAATGGCTGGTCATGCCTTTCGAGTTGACGAATGCTCCCGTAATGTTCATGATGATGGATGACATCTTGCGCCATTCACCAACTCATTTGTGGTGTAATTATGTAATGGATGACATTATGATCTTTAGCAAGACTTGGGAAGAGCACCTTCACCACATCCGACAAGTCCTCCAACATCATAACACAAGTTGTGTGCCAATTTGGAGAAGTGCACGTTTGGCATGACCTAGGCTCAATATCTGGGATAAATTATTGATGAAAGGGGGGTGCATGTGGATCCAGCCAAGATCCAGGTCATTCGGGATTGGCCAGCCCCAACCACCATAACAGAGCTTCGCAGCTTTCTGGGTCTTCCTAATTTCTACCGTAGATTTGTGTTGGGATTCTCTCATATCACTTGGCCTTTGAGTCAAGTCACCAAGGGAGGAGCGAGAGAAAAATTCTTCTGGTCGGAACCTCAATAGAAGGCGTTCATAGAATTGAAAAATCGCCTTTGTTATGCCCGAGTGCTTACATTACCAGACTTGCAATAGCCATTTGATATCGAGACAGATGCCTCTGACTATGCTATTGGGGCAGTTCTTACTCAACAGGGGCATCCAGTGGCATATCACAGTGAGACATTGTCTGAGACAGTTCGCAAGTATCCCACCTATGACAAAGAAATGTATTCCATTGTGCAAGTCAGTTTGACAATGGAAGTATTACATTTTGGGGAAGGAAACAATCATCCACATGTAATTAATTTCACCTCCCGCAGCTCATACATATATGGAAGTTGCACGATCAGCCATATCAAAAGTGGTCCACATATCAAGAGCGCTTCATTTGAACATCAAGTACAAGAAGGTAGCACCAATCATGTTGCGTACTGCCTCACCACCACCGATTGTGGCGTCTCACCACCGTGTGCTCAACTCTTGTGGGCACGGACTTATGGGATTGGCCGCTTCTCTATGAGAGTGACCTGCATTCGCCACACTTACAAGGCAAGAATCTTTGGGGCAAGTTCCAAATTTTCACCTCTAAGATGCACTTTTATGTCACCTAGGACACTTTTGTGTTCCTTCAAGCGAGCGTGCCAAGATGATATGGGAAGCACACTACAGTCGAGTCGTTGGGCATTTCAGGGTCGATAAAATAGTACAAGTACTGCAGAAGTATTTCTATTGGCCGAAACTTCGAAAGGATGTCGAGAAGCACATCAGATCCTGTACTGCTTGTGCCATTGCCAAACCGACCATTAAGAACCATGGCCTATATACTCCGCTACCTACCCCTAGTCAACCTTGGGAATCCATCTCCATGGATTACATGTCGGTCCTGCCTTCTACTAAGCATGGAAATGACTGTGTTTTCTGGTCGTTGACAGATTTCCGAAGATGGCCATCATGGTGGCCCAGAAGCAAAATATCACACAGGCTTTCACCGCTAAACTCTCTGAATCCAGTGTGGGTGCACTTTGGGATCCCATAGTCTATCATATCGCATCGAGATAGCAGTGTTCCTCAAGACATTTTGGTCCAGCCTCTAGTCAATGCTGGACACCAAGCTCACAAAGTCCACAACTTTCCATCCCCAAACTGATGGCCAGACAAAGGTTGTCAACATGATGATTGTACACATTCTGCACATGTACAATTCAAAGCATCCATGCACATGGGATGAGAGCCTCTCCTATGTACAACATAGTTATAACCAGGCTCTCTACAGCTCAACCAACTACAGACCCTTTCAGGTGGGCTTGGGATTCCAACCACTATTTCCCATTGACGTAGCCATGCCATTTGCAGCTGCTCAGGCCAATTTAGCTCATGTCCAGTCTGAAGTTGACAAAGCAAGTAGCTTCATCGAGCACATTCAACACATCTGCCAATAGGTTCATGATATACTGGACAGAGCCAATGCCAAGTACAAGCAACGCCATGATCAACACCGGGTGCCACACAACTTCCAGGTGGGCGACAAAGTATGGCTACATTTGCAGAAGAGATTATCGGACCCCACCGCAAGCTTTGTTCGCTCCGATATGGGCCATACACCATCACCAAGTGTAGGGAACAATGCCGAGCTTAGTATTCCACCATTCCTTGGTCCCAGACCCGGGCCCCAACACGTCGCTCGACCTTACTTTCCACCTCTACTAGACACATCCAACATGGCAGAATAACTCACACCAACAGATTTAAACCTAGACTGCATGGAACAAGCCACAACTAATCGGATTATGGACACACAGATCAAGAACACCCGCCAACAGAGGATCCAGCTATACCGAGTTGTTAAAGCAGGGCAACTCCTTCACCAAGGCAAGTGGCTCACCAGGGACCAAGTTCAACAGAATTTTCTTCATCTCATGGAGGAACTAAACACAATGGGGATCATTTCTTCCCAAGGGGGGAGGAATGATCCAGGTGGATATTGGTTACCACCCGCCTATTCCACTTGGGCCCCCACCATTGTCTCTTTCTGGGCTTTTTCGCTTGGCATAATCCATTATTTTTACAGCTTTTCTGTCTCCGAACTTCCAGAGTCGCTTTTGAGGCCCTAAACAACGTTTTTTGGGCATCGCACCTCCAATAAATATCATTCCGTTTCGGAATGATATTTGTGGTGAAATTTTTAGTCCTTGGATAGAGCTTTCTAATGATGTATCATGAGCGTCAAACGGAGATAGTATGCCAAAGTTACGTCCCTGGGAAGTTGAAATACCAATTTACCCAAACGGGGCCCATAGTTTTGGCGCTTCATCTCCTAGGGTTATGTTTTTGGATGTTTAAGGTTTTCCATTGTTTCTCAATAATAAATAGGCCCCCGAGCCTCACAACATACAGTTCGAGGCCTCAGAGTCGCCACATCTTCTCGAGATAGCCATCACTGCTCTAGCTAGTTTTATTTCCATTTTCATTCTGTAAGCAAATTTCAGTTCTTTGATATTAATGAAATGAAGTGTTATTTTCGCTGCATCTCTATATTTATGGTTATATGTTTATTCTGTTGCATTCCTTCATAAATCCGGATCACTACGGCAAGAATCTCTACCTCTCCCAGGAATCCAGAGAACCCCAAATCGGGGATCACAAAAACGGACTAGGACAAAGTACATACAACAACAGCCAGTTAGGTCTCTATATTACTAGTATAGTCCCTTATTGTTGTTAGTGTAACCCCCTTATTGTTATTATTGTACCCTTGTAACCCCCATTTTGTTATTATTGTGCCCTTAGATTATTATTGTTAGGTCGGCTAGGATTACATTGTGGCCCACTAGGATTACATTATGGCCCCATGGACTCCTATATATAGAAAGGAGGTTTTGTAAATTGTATCATCCAAGAATTGTTCATTTATGTAATGTATTGGAGGTTGTCCACTCAAAGTGGCTTATTTCTAAGGCGTTGATATCTCTTTTCTTCTATTTTTGGAGCTGGTTACACAACATTTGGTATCAGAGCTTTGGATTCTAGGGTTTCGCTTCTCCAAATAGGTCACCGTGGAATTTTCGCTATAAATTTTTTTCTACGAAGCTTCAGAAGCTGAAATTTTTAGGGTGCGAAGCCGAAATCCTGAGGAACATCGTAAAAAATTTCAGAGTTTGGTTCGCAATATTGTCGGATATATGATCTGTGGAAGTTAGGTCTTTTTTCAGGTTCCTAAACGGGTCATCGTGGCATTTGCACTATAACGTTTTTTCTACGAAGGTTCAGAATCTGAAATTTTTAGGGTACGAAACCGAAATCCTGAGGAAACGCGTCAAAAAATTTCAGATCTTGGTTCATAATATTTTCGGAGATATGATCTATGGAATGTAGTGCTTTTTCAGGCTCTAGGATTTCATCTCAAAGAGGTGATCATGGGAAAAAATTCATAACTCTCTCTCTGAGCATCGGATTGGAGTTCCGTAAAAATTGGTCGCAATTAAACAAACTATAGTTTCTTGGCTATCAATTTCAGATTTGAAGGACAAAACAGTGACACGTGGAATTCCGTGCAAGTTTTCTCTACTAAACCAGTCCAAAATTGGGTCATTGTGGGAGATTGGACATAACTTTGTCTTGAAGAATCCAAATCAGATCAGACCTGTGGCATTTGAAAGAAGCTTCAGAGGGCTACTTCAATGTTGAATTATAGATATTGAAGATCCACAATTACAGAGATAACTCAATTTCAATATCGAGCTCCTCAAAAGCAAGTAAAAGGTGTGTATTCTTTTTCCAAATTGCATAAGTCATGTTTGAAGAATCAAGTTGAATTGATTCCAAGGGCATATTGTAGAATAAATATCAGAATTGGATTCTAAAATGGCCCCTAAAAAGAATTCAACACCCATTAAGCCTTTAGAAGGCTCTACTATGACTCAAGAAGACCAAGAATGGCACCATGACATATCAAAATTACAAGAGCAAGTGCAACAAATTTCGCTCTCGCAAAGAGCAACAAAAAATGAAATGGAAGTTTTGAAGAAAGGCGTGGAAGCTAAGATGAATGGTTTGGAAGATAAGATGGATGGCATGGAAGTGGGCATGGAAACTAAGATGGATGACATGGAAGCTAAGATCGATGAAGAAATGAAAGACAACATGGAAAACATGAAGAAGGATCTAAAAGTAGATATCAAAGGTTTGGCAAAGTTGATACAAGAAATGTTTCCTAATGGTGAAAAGATAGTAGAGGAAACTCATGATGAAAACAAAATAAATGTTAATCGTGATTTCATAAACTCTACTGTTGGAGGGAAGAACCACCATATTCCAAAAATGGATATGAGGAAGTTTGATGGAAAGGATCCCATAACATGGATACTACAGATGGAGCAATATTTTGATCTCCGTAATGTGAAAAACACACAAAAGGTACGCATTGCAACTTTACATTTAGAACCAAATACATTTGTATGGTATCGATGGCTTTGCTCCCGTAAAAAAATTGTCACTTGGTCAATTTTTACGGAGGAAATGATAGCACATTATGAGGATACAAAGAGCAACACCTTCTTTAGCCAATTGATAAATCTCAAACAAAAGGGTTTAATGGGGGAGCACATTGAGGATTTCCAAAAATTGAATATAAGGGTAACTGATATTCTAGAGGAACACAGGATTGATCTCTTCATAGGTACTTTAAAGGATAACATCCAACATGAATTTCACATTTTGGAACCTGATTCATTGGAGAAGGCATTCAGGTTGGCAAGAAAAATTGAATGTAAAATTATGGTGACAAGGAAACCTACCACTCACTTCTATAAAGAGGGAAGTGTTGCTACTCCTAGATTTCCATAACCTACAAGGTTGACACCACAACAATTGGAAGAAAAAAGAGCAAAAGGGCCTTGCTACAGTTGTGATAGAAAATACACTAAAGGTCATAAGTGTGCTGAGAAGAAATTATTTTACATAGATTGTGAAGAGGAAGAAGAAAATGAACAAGAAGAGGAAATACACCAAGAACCAACCCAAGAAGCGGAAGAAATGAGTCTGACCATATCGTGTAATGCATTGGCAGGAATTACCACTCCTCAAACTCTCAAGATAGAAGGACATATCAAGAAGAAAAAGGTAATAGTGTTGATTGCTTCAGGTAGTACCCATAATTTTATTCATTGTAAGGTAGCCAAGGAATTGAATTGTTTCCTATACCCAGCACCAGAATGTCAAGTGATGGTTGCAAATGGAGGAACTATAAATTGCTCCTGGAAAATGCCATAATATCAAGCTAACCATGGGGGAATATGTATTGACTAGTCCAATGCTTTCCATTCCTATGGGAGGTGCTGATGTTGTACTAGGAGTACAATGGTTACAATTTTTGGGGACGGTAGCTTTTAATTTTCAAGAACTTTTCTTGAAATTTTTTTCAGAAGGAAAGGAAGTTGAATTACGGGGTATTGAAGGGAAGCCGGGAAGGATAATAAGCTCTAATGTCATGACAAAGATTCTAAAGAAAGAACAACGAGGCGTAATTGCACAATTATGCTCACTAGAAGTTCCAACATCAAAATCATCTATTTCTGCAGATCTCCAACAAGTCTTTGACAATCATTCCAAGGTGTTTGAAACTCCCAAAGGACTCCCACCTATTCGTGATCATGATCATGCTATTCATTTGATTCCAGGAAGTGTTCCTCAAAACATCAGGCCTTATAGATATCCTTACTTCCAAAAGAGAGAAATTGAACGTATGATTGCAGAAATGTTAGAGGCGGGTATAATTCAACCTAGTCAAAGTTCTTTCTCTGCTCCTGTAGTATTGGTACACAAGAAGGATGGATCATGGTGCATGTTTCCGGATTATAGGGAGCTCAATAAGCTCACCATTAAAGATAAATTTCCCATTCTCGTGATTGATGAATTATTGGATGAATTACATGGAGCAATTTATTTTACCAAGTTGGATCTTCGTTCAGGATATCATCAAATTAGAATGAAGACTGAAGATATTCCAAAAACAACATTTCGAACTCATGAGGGTCATTATGAATTTTTTGGTCATGCCTTTTGGCCTTACCAATGCACCTTCTACATTTCAAGGGTTGATGAATTCCATTTTCAAACCCTTCCTTAGAAAATTTGTGCTAGTATTTTTTCATGATATACTAATCTACAACAGATCTTGGAAGGATCATGTTGAACATGTTGACAGGGTGCTTAAACTATTGTAGGAGAAACAATTATATGCAAAAACATCCAAATGTTTCTTTGGAGTACAAGAAGTGGAATATCTGGGTCATATTGTATCTCACGAGGGTGTTAAGGTATACCCTAACAAAATTAAAGCCATTAAGGAATGGAAAGTCCCCACAACCATAAAGTAGTTGCGAGGATTTCTCGGGTTAATAGGGTATTATCGCAAGTTTGTTAAGAATTATGGGAGAATAGCAGCACCTCTAACAAAATTATTGAAGAAAGATGAATTTTCATGGAATCTTGAAGCAACTAAGGCCTTTTATCATCTTAAAGAGGCAATGTTTCAAGCACCAGTCTTAGCTACGCTAGACTTCACAAAAACCTTTATTGTGGAATGCGATGCATCAGGAAATGGATTTGGTGCTGTTTTAATGCAGGAAGGAAGACCCATTTCTTTTGAAAGTTGTCCAATCAAAGGAAACTATTTACAGAAACCTATTTATGAGAATGAAATGTTAGCAATATTGCATGCACTAAAGAAATGGTGAACATACCTAATGGGAAGACACTTCAAGGTAAAAACTGATCATGATAGTCTTAAACACTTTTTGTAACAAAGAATATCTTCAGAAGAGCAGCAAAAATGGGTCACAAAGATGTTGGGTTATGACTTTGAAATAATCTACAAAAAAGGAAAGCTTAATGTTGTTACAGATGCACTCTCAAGAAAGAATGAAGAGGTGGAAGCATTGCTTTGTGCTATTTCTATTATCCAACCAGATTGGATAACTGAAGCAAGAGATGAATGGAAGAAGGACAAAGATGTATGGACACTCATTCAAAAGTTGCAGCAAGATCCTAGTACATCCGATACATTTAGTTGGAAAAATGATTCCTTATGGTACAAAGATCGCTTATATCTTTGTAGGAATTCCCAACTAAAACAAAAGATTCTTTTGGAACTGCACACTTCTCCTTTAGGAGGACACTCAGGATTTTTAAAAACTTACCACAGGGTGAAGAAAGAATTTTTTTGGGATGGCCTTAAATCTGATATTCAAAAGTTTGTGGCGGAATGTTTGGTTTGCCAGCAGAATAAAGTGGAAACAATTAAGACCCCGGGACTTCTACAACCTTTATCCATTCCAAGTCAACGCTGGGAGGAGATTTCAATGGATTTTATCACAGGTTTACCTAAGTCCGAAGGAAAGAGTGTCATCATGGTGGTAGTTGATAGACTTACCAAGTATACACACTTTTGTGCATTATCTCATCCATTTAAAGCAAGTACAGTTGCTACTACATTTATGGACACAATTCAAAAGGTACATGGAAACCCAAGGGTTATTGTGAGCGACAGAGATCCCATTTTTACTGGAAATTTTTGGACGGAGTTATTTTCTTGTTTGGGTACTCAATTAGCTCATAGCTCATCTTATCATCCTCAATCGAATGGTCAAACTGAGATAGTAAATAAATGTTTGGAAGGATATCTTCGTTGTTTTGTATCTGATAAACAAACACAATGGGTCAAGTGGTTACCTCTTGCCGAATGGTGGTATAACACTTCCTTCCATACTGCAGCAAAAATGAGCCCATTTATGGCACTTTATGGATATCATCCACCATCCATCACATCATCTTTAAGGGAAAATTCGAAGGTTCAAGCAGTGGAAGATCACATCGAGCATCAGCAAGAAGTTCTCCAACTCTTAAAGGATAACCCGAATTTGGCACAAAATCGAATGAAACAACAAGCAGATCAATATCGCAGCGAGAGAAGTTTTGATGTAGGAGATTGGGTATTTTT
The DNA here is from genome assembly GCA_034641835.2 of Pinus albicaulis. NCBI lineage: Eukaryota > Viridiplantae > Streptophyta > Pinopsida > Pinales > Pinaceae > Pinus > Pinus albicaulis. The sequence goes on from CM076578.1 coordinate 81,724,584, forward strand.
ACGGCTACAACCATACAAACAAATGTCCCTCAAGCAAGCTAAGAAGGATAATAAATTATCACCAAAGTACTATGGTCCTTACAAGGTGTTGCAAAAGATTGGTACTATGGTATACAAATTGGAGCTTCCTGCTTCTTCGCGAGTACATCCAGTTTTCCATGTTTCATGCTTAAAGAAGGTTATAGGTGAAAATCTTCCAGTTCAAACAATATTGCCAGAACTTGATGAGGAAGGAAAATAATATTGGAACCTGAAGTGGTCATGGAAACAAGAACTCGATAGCTACGGAATCGATCAATTTCAGAGTATCTCATCAAGTGGAAGAACTTACCCACTGAAGATTCTACATGGGAGGATGAGAATTTTATACAAAAGCACCCAGAGCTACTCAAGCGTTGAGGACAACACTTTTTTTCAAGGAGAGGGGCATGTTAGGTCCCTATATTACTAGTATAGTCCCTTATTATTGTTAGTGTAACCCCCTTATTGTTATTATTGTACCCTTGTAACCCCCATTTTGTTATTATTGTGCCCTTAAATTATTATTGTTAGGTTGGCTAAGATTACATTGTGGCCCACTAGGATTACATTATGGCCCCATGGACTCCTATATATAGAAAGGAGGTTTTGTAAATTGTATCATCCAAGAATTGTTCATTTATGTAATGTATTGGAGGTTTCCCCCTCAAAGTGGCTTATTTCTAAGGCGTTGATATCTCTTTTCTTCTATTTTTGGAGCTGGTTACACAACACAGCCTGTCACCCGAAGGCTGCAAAAGTTCCAGAGATAATAATACAAGAACCGGATATAGAGGTATATATAGATTACATGAAATAACATGTAGTTATTTGTAAGTTTATGGGGATTTGGCCCTCAGAAAGAGCTCTGAAAGGATGGATACAGAAAAAATGGAACCCAAAAGGGGCCATAGAACTGCAGCTTGGCTCGAAGGGATTTTTTACATTGGTGTTCACCCTGTTAGAAGACAAGGATCACATTTTTGAGGGAGGGCCATACTTTTTTAACTCTGTTGGCCTTTACATGACATTTTGGAAGGAAAAATTCATGCCTGAAAAAGAAGATTTCACTAGAGTCCTAGTCTGGATCAGATTATACTCTCTCCCAACAGACTACTGGGCACCATCGGTGCTTCAAGCTATTGGTAATGGCCTAGGGGAATACATCAAAATGTCAGAAGGTACTCAAAATGACCACTACATCTCATATTATAGAATATGCGCCTACATAGATGTTTCATGAGCTTTTTCCGAAGCCATTAGCTTGACTTCAGAGATGAAATATGGCTTCAACTGGTGGATTATGAGCACATCCCTTTCCGATGTAGGAAATTCCACGAACATGAACACCTATTTTGAGACTGCCCACAGAACAAGCCACCTCCAAAAAAGGACACAAAGGAAGCTAGAGATGATCGGTGCTTCACCAAAGTTTTTCATAAAAATAAGCAGGCTAGAAGGCATACAGTGGGAAAGGAAGCACCCAAACATACCACGCACAACAGATATGAAATAATCACATCTACAACATTGGATAAGGGATAACCAAGCAATAGTGCAGAACAAACTTCAGAAAAGTAAAAGGACTTGGACACAGACATGGAAAACAACACTAATCTAGCTTCTCAGGAACAGGTAACTCTGGAGGAATCTAAAATGGACTATACACAGGACCCACCTAATTTGGAGGACAAGGCCTTAGAGGAAATACTGGTAGGAATGGATCTGCAAAAATTATCAAGGGAAAGGACCTCCAAAGGTTTTGAAGATATCCCAGAGGACCAGGTCAAAAAGATTGAACATGAATACAATCTTCAACAGACTTTCCAAAAGCAAATAGAAAATCAAAACAAAGGTGGGAAGAACCCAGTTGGAGGCGTCAAGGCGAACGTCAAGGTCAACACTCAAATTACCAAGGCTCAACAGAAGAGAAAAGGACGAAAATCAACAAGTCAACACATAGTCGAACTAGGATTAACCCTCATTAATGTTGGCAAGGTAAAGGCTCTCACTTTCACTCCAAATATTTTGTCATGAATTGTACAACATGGAACATTATAGGACTTAATAGCCCTTCAAAACGTAGGATTCTCAAATCAAAAGTAATCTCTGGGAAAGTTGATATTCTTTTACTGCAAGAGACAAAAAGCAGTCTTGCTGATATGCGAAGCATACATCAGACCTGCTTTAGGAAACAGTATAGCCATATGGCCATTGCTGCTCAAGGCACGACAAGAGGCATTGCCATCTTCTGGAAGGACTCTAGGTTCCATTTATTAGACCAATGGTTCCATTTATTAGACCAATGGTTCAATTAGGTTCCATTTATGGTCCCCATTTGGTTAAAGAGAGACTTGCTTGGATCACTCAACTGAAACTATACCTCCAATCCTTCAACTACAAGATGAATATTCTAGCAGGGAACTTCAATGTGAATCTGAATCTGGAGGAGAAAAGGAGAGGTCTTCGTTGCCTGGTCTTAGACTCCAATGTTTTCCAAAGTTTAATTGGTGATTTGAATTTCATAGACACCCCCACAAAAAATGGGATCCATACTTGGAACAATCAGAGAGGGGGGGAGCACCAGATTGCCTCTCATCTTTATAGATTTCTTCTCTCTGAAGAGCTCTACCTAGCCTCTTTGGAAACAGAGGCTTCCATTGCTCCGCAAGTGGGATCTGATCAGTGGCCGGTTGTCCTATATTTTCAGATTTCCATAAGACCCAAAAACACTCCCTTCAGGTTTGAAGCCTTCTGGTTGTCCCACTCAAATTTTCAAGACAAGATAAAAGAATGGTGGTTTTCAGATCTTCCCCCTCAAAATAGCAAGATGAAAATTTTCCATCAAAAACTCAAGTTTGTCAAACAAGAGTTAAAAAAGTTGAATAAAGAAACCTTTGGGGATATAACCATTGAGAAAAAGGTTATAGAGAACAAACTGAAGGTTCTCCAACAAACTATCATTTAGAACGATTTAACTGAGGAAAAAAAACAAATCGAATCGGAGCTTCAGCAAGAATGGGACCAACGGGCTACTCAAGAAGAGATTCTATGGAGACAGAAATCACGTATCCAATGGCTCAAAGAGGGGGAGCACAATACCTCCTTTTTCCACAAATCGATGATTCAGCACATGAAGGTCAATAGAATCCTTAATTGTTGAATCCTTAGTTAAACTGAGATGGGGGAGGGGGGGGGGGGTGAATCAGTTTAACACATACATGAGCTTTTTAAACTTTTCATCAATCTTATTTACAACTGAATTTTATAACCAACTTTAATATGTAAATAGTATTAATATGTTGCAGCAAGTATTAAGTTAATGTGACACCAAATTTATTATGAGAGCAGCAAACATTAATCAGGTTGGATAGAACATATCAACACATAGGCAACACACAAAAAGACATCAGATGTAAGTGGAAACCCATAAAGGGAGAAAACCACATATTATTATTGTTGTGATGCAAAGGCAAGCTCCAACTCCCTCTCAACACTGTTTTTCTGTAGGCACCAACCTATAAGAGGCTCCAACCTCAGTCAGCTACAACTGACATCTATCAAGCTTCAACTTGATAGGGAAGCTCCAACTTCCTCAATTTATCAAAAGAAAATATTTTTTGATTTACCTTAGATATTAGCTCTGTTCTTTAGCATCTCTTTCTCCTCCTCTTTTTCTTATCTTCTCTACCTCAATTCTTCATAATATTCATTCTCTAACCTCGCTCTCTAACCTCTCTATGCATATCAAGGTGATATCATTTATAGAGATTTCCTTATGACTGTTTGTATTCCTCAGGGAATTCGAAATGGATAGCCATGCCTCTTAGCCTTCTGCCTTCTCATTTCTTTTCCAGCTCACTCAGAAAAATATAACTGTATGTACTAATTTTAAGATTACAGTGGGATTTTTTTTCTTCCGGAGACTTTCCATTGCATCACAAACAATAAAAATCAATTACAACATTTACATTCACATTGTCAGTTACATAAAAAAAAATTTAACTCAGCCCATTTTCTGGCCTTTGGCTTTGATGGCTTTGTATTTTCTGTTGCTATTAAGAAACTGTTCTGCATACTCTATTCACTATATTCTACATATTCTTCAGCTTTTTGTGCTTGCACACCTGTCAAATTCATTCCTGTGCATATTCTTGTTCACTGTGTATGTATACCTATCGAGCCCACATTTTCATTCATTTATCATAGAAACTTCTTTTCTTAACTGAAGTACTTTGCCTGAGATTATTCTCTTTCAATTTATCACAACTGAATATTATAACCCCTTTCATTCTTATGTTCCAGCAACTATAATATATCAACTATAAGTCTTTTCTCATTCATTTAAAACTCAACATCTCTTATTGTTGGCTTCATGCATATGTAACTTTATATAAAGCCAAATTATGACTCTATGGTCCGGTAACATATATTAATCAGATATCAGTCTTCGCGTGGGTTAACACTTTAATCACTCACCATATGATAGTGTTTCACATCCGGGCCCACAATTCAATCATGTGGAAAATTCACCCTCATTTGAACTAAAATTCGGGCTTCAATCTAATGTATCGCAGCTTATGTTCACACATATGGTCCACACTCAATGCATACAGGCATCGCTTTATCATATAATACATATTCCTCGACACACATTACACCTTCACAAAGGTTTGGATCTACATTCAAGACTCAGGGTATTCGGGCCCACAATATTGGACCTTTTTCTATTTGATCCCGTTCATAGAGGTCCACATATGTTTGATAAAGTCCGCACCTTTAATTCATTCCAAATGACAACACCCTTTGAACATATATATATATATATATATATATATATATATATATATATATATATATATATATATATATATATATATTCCACATAGTTCGAAGGTCAGACCATGCATCGGACCCACAACGCAGCATTACGATTATTTCATATGAAAACTCAATATGTAATAAACATATGGCTCACCTTTCGCACATAACTATAATATATCAACCTGTATTGTATACCCCTTGTGATATTGTATGCCAACTACAATATATGAACACATGATATAGTCTCCGCCAATGCTTGGCATTATCTGTCGGACCGATCTAACGGTTGATGTTACGTCGCGTTCCAAACAAGAATTCAATGTCGTGTAATGAATATCATGCAATTAAAGTGAATGAGCGTTAAACTTCAAAATTTTCGCAATGTAAGAAGATTTACAAAACCACCTTAAGCCACATGTCCATCAGCGACATAGATTGTGTTCAAAATGAAAAATCCACTTACCACTTTAGACACCACGACTACTGGTTTTCTCACCTCTGGTTTTACTGTTCACGTTCAGGGTTCCGTTTATATTCATGGTTCCGCTTCATCAAATTCTTCACGCCTTCATAAATATATATACTCCGTTCAAAGGTTTCATTTCATATTTCTTCAACACTTCAATATATGAACTCTTCCTTAACATATAAACCCCTATTTCATTGTTATTTTAATACAACACTACCATAAGGTTTAACACCCGACTGCATTAGGTTTTTATTGCTTAACTCTTGGTTCCACCTCTTACCCTCAGGGTTCTGTCTTAACCCTTCAACATTTTATTATAAACATTTTTTTGTGCTCTCGCCGCCTTCACATATTAAAAACAACAGTTCTATCAGAATTGACACTGCTCATTCAAGACTGGAATCTGGATTCTGCAAAAACTCACTCTGTCTATATATGAAAGCTGCCATAGGATAAGCATTAACGGATTTTCAATTTTGCGCTGTGGCCATAAATATTCCCCTAACAGTTTGTATTTCTTTCTCTTCTGCATAGTCCAAATCTTTCTCTGTGAGCTCTTCTCCATTGGAACCCCCTCTAGATCTTTGCACTCTCTGTCTATTCTGCTGCCCTGTCTCTGTATTCTCGGTATGTATAGTCTGCTACTTTGTCAAATGTAAACTCCTGTCACTGTATTCTCTGTATGTATAGTCTGATGCCCTTCCAAATGAAAACAAAATCTCATTCACCAAACTGTCTTCTCCTCTGCCTCTGCTGCTATCATTTGCCATCAATGACAACACTTCTAACATTAATATCACAAATAAACAGGGGCATATGTTGGATAATCACCAGGAAATTGAGGAAAAGCTTCACAGGCATTTCTCAAGTATCCTTAAGAAAAGTAATTACAACAATGATGACCGTATCAGAAAAATTACAAAGTACATTCCTTCAATCTTAACCAAGGAACATAATCATATGATGTTAAAGAAGATAACTATGGAGGAGTTGGAAGAGGCAGTTCAAGAAATTCCGAATGGAAAAGCTCCAAGACTTGATGGATTCACCATTGAATTCTACAAGGCTTGCTGGGATACTATTAAGGATTCAGTGTATGATTTGGTGGAAGAATCTCGGGTGACGAAATCAATATGACCTTCTCTCAATGCCACCTTCCTAACTTTCATCCCCAAATCGGAAAGAGCCAACACCGAGGATCAGTTCAGACCCATTGCCCTCTGTAATGTAATCTATAAGATCATTTCAAAAATTATTTCCAATTGGTTAAAGCCTCTTCTGCCACTCCTTATCTCAGTGGACCAGACAGGCTATGTAGAGGGAAGGAAAATAATGGATAACATCATTCTGTCTCAGGAGATCATTCACACACTCAAAGTTTAAGGAAAACCGGGGATGTTGATCCAGTTGGACATGTCCAAGGCCTTCGACAAAATTAACTGGAAATATATCCGCCACATGCTTGAAGCATTTGGATTCAATAAAGAGATCATAGCATGGATCATGGCCCTAGTCTCTGGTGCCTTTTTCTTCATTCTCCTCAATGGCTGTCCCACTTCTATCATTAATCCCTTTCGTGACATAAGACAGGGAGACCCCCTTTCTCCCTTCCTTTTTATCATTTTGGTGGAGGCATTAGGCATATAATTCTCAGCAGCCTCGGCCAACAGCCTGATCTATGGTCTCAAGCTTTATCCTCAACTTCCACCTTCAACCCATAAGAAATTTGTTGATGATACTCTCCTTATGGGTTTCCCAATGCTTAGGGAAGCCTTAGCCATCAAAAAAATCCTCAATGACTTTGCGTTAGCCTCGGGTATGGATGTGAACCTTTCAAAATCCAAAATATTCTTCTTAAATACCCCAACTGCCATCCAGTTGCATATTGCTCAAGTCATGGGTTTTCAAAGAAGCTCTTTCCCTTCCAAATATCTGAGCATTCCCCTTACTGTTTAGCCCATGGCCTTTTCAAACTGGGAATCTCTCATCTCCAAACTCAAAAAGAAGATTTCAAACTGGACCTTCAGAGCTCTCAATATTACCGGAAGATTAATCTGTGTCAAGTCTGTCCTCCAAGCCATGCCCATCTATCTTTTCTCGGCTATTGCAGCTCCAAAATTAGTATCCAGCCAAATCAGAAATATCCAAAGGGATTTCCTCTGGAAAGGTAAAGCCATCATAGGTAGATGGGCTCTGGTAGCTTGGGATAAGGTGTGCTCTCCAAAGCATGCAGGGGGTCTTGGTCTTAAAGACCTTGATCTCCTTGGACAGGCCATGGGAGCTAAAACTTGGTGGAGATGGTTGGAAAACTCCTCAACCAACTGGGCTCTCCTTTGGAAGGCTAAATATGCTCCTACGACTCCATGGGATTCTCTCATTAGGATTTCTGGAAATCTCAGAGGATCACCAATGTGGAATAATGCCTCAGAAAACAGACAGATAATTCAACAACATAGTTTCTGGGAAATAGGCAATGGCCAGCATGCACTTTTTTGGGATGACGCGTGGGAGCAGAGCCTAAGATTGGATAAAGAGACTTACAGACCCCTAAAAGAGTATCTGGAGGAACAAAACAAAACAAAATTTAGGGACTACTGGAAGAATGACAATAATATATATTGGAGAGAATGGGAGAATCTCAATAACTTCCTCCCAATCCATCTCCATCATTCTATTCACACACTTATGCAAGATCTTAGCAAGAGGCAGATTCAAAAAGAGGAAGGCCCTGATATTCTTTGATGGGGAGAAAACACGACAGGAACCTTCAGCATTAAAGAAGCTTACAACATTTTAAAAAACCCAACCTTTATTCAAGAGGATATTAAATGTAAAAGATTATGGAATCGAAGACACTGGCCAAAGATTAGCCTCTTCATCTGGTTAATGACGCACCAGAAAACTCTTACATGGGACAACCTTCAAAGAAAAGGTTTTTAGGGCCCCTCAGCTTGCATTCTTTTCCTTTCAGATTCTAAATCGATAAACCATCTTTTCAACACTTTCCCTTTTGCCTCTAATATATGGTCTTGGTTCCTTTTAGTCTTCAAAACCTTGAACCGTGCTATTCACTCCATCCATACTACCATGGAAAATTGGAGCTCTGATTTCTCCAGCCAACCTCTTGTCAATCTAGCTTGGAACCTGCTCCCAGGCATTATTTTCTGGGCAATCTGGAAGGAGCATAACTCTCAGATCTTAAGGAATGTGGCTTCTTTGGAAGAGCGAAGCATTTTCAACATAAAGAGCATCATGAAGGAATCAACCTCAATTGCAAAGCTCCTTGATGCCCCAAACCCGCTTTCTGTGGCAGAAAGAAGGTTTCTAACCCTCCTTGATCTTCCCATTCCTAGTAGTGCTTTCTCTCCCATCTCTGCTTCGACTACTCCCTCACCTCTGAATGTCTGGTATCCTCCAGATCCCCCTCTTCTCAAGTTAAACTATGATGGGGCCTCCAAAAACAATCTGTGCTTAGCCGACTTTAGAGGAGTGTTTTGTAATGCTCAGGGTATCATCATGTGGATCTATTATGGAAATTTAGGTCACAACACAAATAATGTGGCTGAGTTTCAGGCTTTGGCTAAAGGTTTTGACATAGACAAGCAGAACAACTTCTGGCCTCTCTTGGTTGAGGGAGATTCTAACATCACTACCCAAGCTTGTAGAAAAATTCAGCAGGGGAGAAAAATGGAACAAATCTCAACCAGCTGGCACATTAACAGAATCGTCCAGCGGATAAGTGACAATATCAAAATGGCTAAAGGGATTTCTTTCCATGCAGTCAGAAGAAAGGCCAATATCCTGGCCGATTACTTGGCCAACCAGGGGGTCAACACGCATGAATGGCTTGTGTCCAAGGATTGGACCTCCCTCGAGTACATCGACATAAAGGATAAATGTAATGAAATAAGTATGAATGATCTGATCAAGGCTGGCGTCCTTTCCCAGCCACCGATTCCTGCCATCCACAAGGATCATGTACCGAATTAAGGTTCCTGCGTGCGATCTCACAGCGGGGAGATCTAGGATCAGATCGGGATCATCTGCCAACCTGCATACCGCAATGAATACACATGGTCCTATTAATCGGCTTGCCATGCATCTTCATCCTGAGAAGGCGAATTGTTTCCATTCACCTCACCCTATTTATCTCCCCCTCCGTAAGCTTTATTCTCATTCTGCTGATGTCTGGAAAAGTAATTCCCCCTTCTCCTCTGCTCTATTTTCCTTCTATTCCCCAAAAAAGCTCTGTCTTGCTCTTCTCAAGGTTTTCACCACGGCTCCTTGCCACAGACACCCCCCTCCTCCCCGTCCCCCTCGTCGCAGCCGCTCCTCCCATTGGGAAAACCCTGCCAGACAACCCATGACCCGGGTAGAGACCCAGGCTAGAAACACGACTCGACATTTCAGGGAGGTCACCCTGACGCCAATGTAGGACTTCTTGGAGGGTCTAGAAGCGGAGGTTGCGGCTTGGCGGCGGGCCACCTCGATGGAGATGGTGAATGAAGAATTTCACTGGATCCCGGACCCTGGTCTGACTCGCAATAGAGAGAATCTCTTTAGAAGAGCGGTCGACCTTCATTGGAATACCAAGACCCTCCTCTCTCTTGCTCTGCAGGAGAAAAACAAAATCAACTAGAATCTAGAAAAGAAGATAGAGTCCCTCTCGCAGAAGTTTGAAACCTTCTTCCACACGGTGCATCACCTACACTTTGTGTAAAGCACCTCGCCGCATTATGAGCTCCTGAAGAACAGATCCAAGTTGCACCAGAGTGTGAGCGTCAAAGAAGAGACTAGCCCTTCGAAGCCCCCTCCTCAAGACGCGGGTCCTTCTCAGCGCTCCCCCACAGAATGGATGGTTGGCACCCCTAAGCGGCCGATTAACATCGACAAGGATGGAAATGACGAGGATGACACAATGGCTCCATCGAGAATGTAACTCATGCTGTTTTTTCTTTGATATGGAATATTTTTCCCCTTTTGGTTGTTTCAAGCCTGCGAGCTCGTTTTTGGTTGTCTCGAGCCTGCATACTCAAATTTTGTTGGTGACAATATTTTTGAACTCCCCACCCAGCTTCTCTTTCCCTGTATACCTTTTCCTTGGGTGCGGGATCCTTCTATTAAATTACAAGTCCACGGACTGTAGCCAAGATGGCTCCTCTTTGTAACACTATTTTTGTCAATTAATGTGAATAGCCCCTCCGGAATTTACAAAAAAAAAAAAAAATTACATTATTTGACATGTAATATTGGGATGTAATTTCTCAATATCTCTTGGTATATAATAGAAGTTAGGGAATCTCACAGAACACACAACAAGATGTATATCAAAGTATTATCTCTATAAAAAGGTGAAGTATTTGTGGAAGAGATATTTGCAAGACTACAGATTTCTAAAGATAATAAAGACGTTATTTCTTTCCTGTGGATGTGTCCCTAATTGGGGTTTTACCACATAAATCTAATGTGTCATTTCCTTTTGTTTCATTTCTTTTATTGATTATATGTTTTTACTTTGCATAAGATATTATATTGGTAACTTTTGTTGTGTTCTATATCATTATATTGTTTTGCATATTTTTCAATATTATAATATGGTACCAAAGTGGGTTGTTATTTTCCACCTCTTTCAATATATCTATGTGTGTGTGTGTGTGTGTGTGTGTGTGTGCATATTTTTCAATATTCTAATACAGTACCAAGGTGCATTGTTATTGTATACCTCTTTCACTATATATCTATATATATATATATATATATATATATAACAACATTTTATTAAATACGAAAATTTATTATATTGTAGATATCGTATCCATTAAAGTTTCTCCTTAGGCTTGAGAATTTTTGGTACAATATCATATTTCTTAAAAACTCTCATCTCACCATTAGCTTTGGAACAATGTAATTAGCTAGGATCAACTATTCGTTCATTAAATTTGGCCTTTATTTTCTCATTTTTCAATTAATTTTAGTATAGTAGCTTTTTTTTTTAATTAAATATATTTTTTCACATTTAGGTTTGGTATTTACCATGCCTAGTTTTTTTACCAAGCCATTTTTAAAAAAAAATTTCCTATCAATTTATCTTGAATTTGATATATTTTCTTGCAAGTAATAATTTTCAACAATTTTTTTTTGCAGTTAGATTTTCGACAATCTACATATTGGGCCCTTCCTCTCTCATGTTTATGGATAGTGCATAACTCTCTGAAATATATACATCTACGTTTGATACACAGTGGATAGTTTATTGTTCAATCTCATTTTCCTGTTGATTTCACCTATATAAGTCTAGTTTTTTTGTAGGTTGCAATTTTGTAGGGGTCTAAAGGGTGCTTTCACTTGTATGACCATATTTTACGACTCAAAGATAGGTTCTATTTGTTGCTTGAGTGTTGTAAGACCATTTTTTCTTTTACCACTCAATCTTGACAACATCATTCCCTCATAAAAATTATATAATTAAACCCTAAATTTATTTTCAAGAAAATTGTTTGAGTATACACAGTAGAGGAAACATGGTTATATGATAGGATGATATTGTATTATGATGGGTTGAAAAATGGTGCTTGTGGTGGTCGGGCACAAGGGGATGTTGAGATTCAACAAAATGTTTTCCATGAAATGAACAACACCATAATTTTGTTTGGATAGTAGTAAAATAAAAAATAGTTGTGAGATTTTTTCTTTATGAGGCCATATTTATAAGATATTTTTAATTATAAATATTATTTTTACACTAAAATTAAAAGAATATATACTCATATTTCAATATCTAGGTTTATATATATCACATATTATTACTATATTAATATATTAATCCTATCTCTTAAGAAATATATAATCTTATACCATTTAGTATATGTAGTGAAAACACGATAAGAAGCTTCCTTTCCCTCTATCTTTTATACCATATAGTATATGGAGGATCATAAGCATCATATTGCCTCTACTAATTGAGATGGTGTCAAAGGCACAATTTATAAAAACTTTGTTGTTGCATATGAAAGATTTTCCAAGGATATAATAAAAGCATATAAGAATCAGGGAAATATATTAGGCATTAATTGATTGAAATGGTTCAGAAGAGATCGAAATGGTTTGTGTATAAATGATCAAATGATAACTAGACAAATTTTGAGTGTAATTTTTAATTCTTTCAAGTGCTCTATTTTATTGGAAACACAATGATTTTGATAAATGAAACGAGTGCCAGTTTTTAAGTTTTGCAGGTTTGATTTTGTGCTTCTATTCAAGATCGACATGCTTGACCTTGCAACTATTGATTTAGCTTCAAAAAATGAAACAATTAAATCTCAGAGTGTACTTAGCATCGCAACATGATACCAAATTGGTGGGTTGATTCAATGGAAATTCAATAATATGTATTATAATAAAATGTTCATTTATAATGTGTTGAATATATTCTTTAGGTGAGGAAGTTTTATGTCTCTTGGTCACAATTCAGAAGAAATTTTTGTCACGATCAATTTAGACAATCAAAGGATAAGATATTGATGATAAGTGGCAAAGTAGAGTTTTTTTTAGCATTTCCATAGCATCCAAATGATTAAAATATCAAAAGAGGATCACTAAAAAGAAGTATAGAAATATTTGTCTTTACACAAGTAGAGACCTTTTGTATGTGGTTGTAAATGTTTTGTAGGGAAGTATTCGACAGAACAGGAATTCCTCTGGTCAAGCTTGCATGAGAAATTATATTATTTTAATCAGTTTACATATTTCTCATGAATTAAATCTGGGAAATAGAGGGAGTCAAGGTCATAAATTTGCAGGTCTATATAGAAATCATAATTTCAAATGTAAAATCAGAAGTGCATGATGATCTGTTCTTTATCTGACAAATTGTCCAATTGAAACAAATCTTGTTGCTTGAAAATTGGACATGAAAGGTCTTTATAATTAAAAGTTTACTATAAAGTGTTATGATCTTAATTACATGCCAAGGTACCTTTCAAAATTGCAAGAGGTATTTGTGGATATATTTCAAACAAATCCGTGGGTATGGTAATTTCATTGAAGAAAATGAGTCTGAGAAATCATAGTCCAATTATGGTCATGTTGATGATTGTAGAGCATATGTTTTGAAAAGATAGACTTACATTCCAAACAGGGAGATATTCATGAGTACGAATCTGCAAGACCCAGGTCTAATTTAGGAAAAAGAAATGGTAGAAATTTCTCTACAGGTTATGTCATCTCTGCGTAAAGGTGAAGATATAATTGTGAAACTTAGATTAGCACTAGGTTTTGTAACCAATTTTGTGTAAACTTTCCTCAGCTAGGATCAAGCTTATACTATAACCTTCAGAGTCAAATTCAATGAAAGATGCTCAATACAAAGCATTGAATTTCATCAATATCTTGTCTGTCCATTTTGGACCTAAACTAGCAGATGATACTTATGATGGGAAAATGAGTTATCCATTGATAAAAATAAATAATTTACTAATGAGCTCAAATATTTATGTTTTTCTCCTCTAATATTAATTCAAACTTTTTAGGATATACAGTTTCCACCCTCTAAGGTTACAATATGCTGAACAACGAAATTAAAAGCTTATAAGCTTGCTCAATTGCAAATATTATTATTTACATAGAAAGCACATATCAAAATATTTTTGAAAGGGAAAAATCTAGCCTTTTTACAATCACAATGAGGATTTTTCCATTGGGTTTGGATTTATCTGTAGCATGTATGTACACCCCAAAAATTAGTGTGTGGTGACTGTCACAAGTTAGTGAAGATGATCTCCAAGATAGAGAATATTTCCTATTTCATCAATGTACATATAGAAAATAACAACATGAGGAATTCAACTTTTGGTAGTCGTGAGTCATTTAGTAATTGGAGGAACATTTCCATATCTACCATATTGTAAAATATTTGTAAATTACATTTCAACAGCGTGTGAGATAAGTGGGAGAGTTAACCAAGATTTATGAGTAGTGGACAAATTCCTGAGGAACAACTCCAACAGAGTCAATTTTGAAGGAGGAGAATAAGCATGGTACATATATTCAAGGAAAAATATTAGCAGTGAGTGAACTAACTCCAATTTCTAAGGAAGATGACCTACAGACAACTCCAAGTCTCATGTATTTTTTTAGAGATTATTTTTATTTTCAGTGCATTGTTTAATTTTTTATTCAAGGAATATTGTAACAATTTAGTTTTTAATTTATATATATATTGTTCCATTTAGAATATGAAGGCGTTTGATTTTGAAGCCAAACCCCAAATATATTTTTTAAATACTTCTACTACATAATTTCCAATCAAAGGTTTCTGGCTTCAGTTTTATGAAAGAACTTGTTCACATGTTTGTGCTTCGAGTATTACATAGTATTTTCTTCATATGTTTGAGAGAGTGTAGAGCTTGGGAAACACTAGGTTGAGTGTCAGCCTCCCTAAGGTCCCTTGCAAAGTTATGTTATATACTAAATGATTATTCGAAAATTTTCTTTGTTGATTATTCAGAAAAAAGTACATCGTTGCATTCTATACTTATCCTTATATGTAGTCATGTATGTTTTAAAGATTCTATTCATGCTTCTTGATCTTATTATGATCAGAGGCTTAGTATTTAGATAAAAAATGAAAGTTCTCAGAAATTCTCCAAACTAGAACGACCAGATAGATCTCATCATCAGGATTCCAATGCAACTCATTTCATCAAAATCCGAGTTCGTATGAGTAAGTTATCATCTGTTGTTCATTTTCTCAAACAGGCAAAAAATGTGCAGAATAGTGACAGACTGATGACTTGGCAGTCCAGTCAGCACCTCAGGAATCTTCAGGAATATTCTCCAGATTTTAACCAGTGACATTGTGACAAGTTTCACAATCATATTTGCCAATGTTGCTTCGGAAAGTTGAATTTTTTTCCTCCTAATCCTAAGTTTGAAATTTATTCTATGATGAATTATTATTTTAATGGTGGATTTTAGGCCAATGGAGAAGGGCCATGTGGCGCAGCTAGAGGCTGCCACGTGCCCTCCCCCATGGCAAGGTTGGATTGCATAAATTATTATATTCCAAGATCGAAATTCAAGTGCATATATGTTTTATTCCAAAGTTTGAATCAAAGGTGGTTGGCACATACTATTCGTAATGTATTACATATATCAACAAACATTTATTATAATCCAAAGTTTTTAACTTTGGTTATGGTTCAATACATATTGCAATAAAATTTTATGGTGGGGGTCAGGGTCAAACCCACGACCACTCGCGCCATAGTTCTGATGCTCTACCATTACACCATCCACAGTGTTCCTTACTCTATAAGGACACCGCCACTATTTTAAGTTTGTAACACGCCAAGGTTGGGGTCCGGGGGGGCCAGCCCCATGGTCCAGTGCCCTCCCACATGTCCATGCGCTTAGAACTGATGGATAGTACCAATTTTGGAGGAGTTTTAAAACGTACTTAAGCCATGCTTAATATTACTATGTGGTTAAGCCATGTTAACCAACAATTAGCGCTAAAACACGCTCTGCGTTAACATGTCCATTAAATGCACTTTAAACTCATGCTTATCATTAATTAAGTGTGGCTTATCTTGCAGAGCTTTTGGCGGACCCACCAAATTTGGGGAATCTCCATTTTTAGTGGAGTTAACTCGCGGACTTCCAGAATTAGTGGAGAAAAACTAGGAAAATTTTGTTTTGCCATAAATGAGGAAATTTTCGACCAATTTTGGAGAAGGTTGTAGAGGCAACAAGATAATGTAAACAACAATTTTTCACAAATGAAGCTAATACAAAGACCCAAGCTATGAAGTTGGAGCAAGGAGATGTAGCCCAGGAGGGGTGAACTCCTTCATCAAAAACATGTTTATTTGACTCTGTTATTTTTGATGGCTATGTTTTTATATTTTTTTGTTCAATATTGAGTTTTTGTGCTTTTAAGTTCATGAAATACACTTAATCTCGTCAAGTTTATTGAATTGTCCATCATATTCACATGTATAAACCCTTGCATAAGGATCAAACCAAAACACTTTCATGTTAATTATGAAACTGATATTATCACAAAATTAACTAACAATCAATTTCAGATCAAGTTGGTATCAGAGCGCAAGGTTGCTAAGGGTTATTTTTTTTCTTTTCTTGAGATTGTGCAAGAAGGGTTTTAATAGTTGCAATTTTGTGATGCTTACAAGGTTGAAGTTGTAGAGAGGAGAAGGGAAGCTATTGGTTTTTAGTCTTGAGATTAGGAAAAGAAGAAAGAGAGTTGAGAGAGCATCATCTTCACCAAAATTTCCACTCAAAGCTACACTTGAAGCACCTCAAGTTCTATCTCCAGCAGTTGAGATTGAATAGGTACAAATTTCACAAGAAGTTGAAGTGATTGAAGAGGTACAAGCATCAGAGGTTGAGATTGAATCCTTAGCCATTATTTCAGGTGTTGGAGAGACTCATGGACATTCAGAAGAAAAATATGTCAAGAGAGACTTCAAGGACATTTAAAGAATGGTTAAAATCATGTTTTATGCGTTCAATGCAGAAAGAGCAAGAGAAGGTTCTAAGCCTCCACATGGAGAAGGATCTTCAGATGGTAAGAAGGATGAAGAGAATATTTAAAAAGGAAGTGGAGGAAAGACACCCCCATCTCCACCATCCTCATCCTCATCATCTTCATCAACATCTTCATCTTCCACTTCCACCACAAAAACCACCCACACTCATTCAAAAATCCCAAAAGGAAAAACTCCATTACTCGAGTTGGACATCAAGTTTTAACTTCCCATGTATAATGGTGAGGTAAATTAAAATAAGTTAGACAATTGGATCCGTCAATTGGAAGTATAATGCAGAATTCAAAATCTACAAGAGGACGACATAAATATCTAGTTGTCTTCATTAAGGCTAGAAGGATCAACACTAGTTTGGAGGGAGGAAAATACTCAAAAGGAAATGGGAGTTCATGGTAGGATATCCATTTCTTGGGTTGAATTCATTTCTTCCATTAAAAGACAATTTTATCCATTATCCTATATGAAAAAAGAAATAATGAGTTGGAAAAATTTTAGGCAACTCAAAGGCCAAACTATTCAAGAGTACGCCCAGGAGTTTAGAAAGAGGGATTTGTTGTTAGGAGTAAACTTGAATTCACAAGACACACTCTTGAAATATATTGGGGGTTTACATTCCTACTTGAAACATACTATCCTTATGTTTAACCCAAAAAAATTAGATTAATTATGTGTGCAAGCCACACATCTTGAAGCAAAAGGAAAGAAAATTTAGGAAGAGGGTAGTAAGAAGAAGCCATTCAAGGGTAAGGGAAAAGAGAAGGGAGGAAAATGGAAGGGAAAGAAGAATCAAGAATCAAGAAAGAAGGGGAGAAAACTACATGCAAACATTGTTCCAAAGAGGGGCATGATGAAGCTCACTGTTGGAAACTACATCCCAAACTAAGGCCAAAGAAACCAAATAACAAAGGGAAACAAAAGATGATTTCCACCACACAACAAGATCTTGGATCTGATTCTAGAGATGAGACCAAGATTCTAGCCATGGTTAATAAAGGAAAGGAAGCTATAGCAAGTACTAGTTCCTCAAATAGTCACAACAACACTCCAAATGAAGACACAAGGATAGAATTGTTCCATGTTAGAGTGATTTCAAATCATATAAAGATTGATACATTTTTTGATAGTGGGTCACAAGCAAACCTGATTTCAGAAGAGTTGGTCAAAAATCTTAAGCTTGAAACCGTACCACATCATAAACCATACCCTTTGGGTTGGATAGTTAAGAATGCCAATTTACAGGTTATAAGGAAATGCGTATTTCGATTTGCTATTATTGAAAACTTTGTTGATTAAGTCGAGTAAGATGTGGTTCCACTTGACGTTTTCGGGATTATCTTGGGAAGTCCATATATGTATGACAGGAAAGCGGTGTTTTATCACCATGAGAACAAACATCATTTGATTAAGGATGGGGTGGAGTATATTGTGATAGCTTATCGCAAAAAACTAAATATTTCTTTAGTTAATGAATGGCAAATGAAGAGGCTAGTTAATGCAACTAAAAAATTTGTGCTTCTTATGATCAAGAAAAAGGATGATGTTGACTATGAATATTTTGAAGGGTGTGATGAAAAATTAAAATCTGATTTGTTTGATGTGGTAAGTCAGCATGGCGAGATGTTTCAAGAACCAAATGGGTTACCTCCCAAGAGGGGATTCAACATGAGATTCAATTGAAATAGGATGTTCAACTTCCAAACATTAGTATGTATTGCATGTCAATTATGGATAGTTTGTAAATCAAGAAGAAAATCCAAGAATTTATGAAAAAAGGTATCGTACACCCATCTACTTCGCCATGTGGTTCACCAATTATTTTGGTACCAAATAAGGAGGGGACTTGGCGGATGTGCATAGATTTTCGTGAACTGAGTAAAATCATGGTAAAGAATCTCTACCCACTCCCACATACTGATGATTTGCTAGATCAGTTAAAGTATGCAAGATATTTCACTAAGTTAGACTTGTGAAGTGGTTATCATCAAGTTAGAATAGATGAAGAATACATTTGGAAAAATTCTTTTAAAACTAAACAAGGATTGTTTGAGTGGCTAGTTATGCCATTCGATCTAACAAATTCTCCAACTACTTTCATGAGAGTAATGAATGATGTAATAAGACCATTTCTAGATGAATTTTTCATTGTTTACTTAGATGACATACTTATATTCAGCAAATCAAGAGATGAACATGTCATGCATGTGAACAAGGTACTTGATGTCTTGAAAAAAGAGCAATTATTTTTAAATATGTCGAAGTGCGAGTTTGGCAAGACTTCTTTGGTGTATTTGGGACACATTGTTGGAGGAGGTGAGTTGAAGATAGACCCTTCCAAAGTAGAGGTCATTCTGAATTCGCCCAAGCCCAATACAGTTGCAAAGGTAAGAAGCTTTCTTGGGGCAGCGCAGTATTGGAGGAAATTCATTGCTAATTTTTCTTCCATTGCAGCTCTGTTACATGCATTGACAAGTGTCAAGAAAGTATTCCATTGGGGAGATATGTAGAAAAAACATTTGATGCTTTAAATCAAAATATAAGTTCAACACCGGTATTGGCTCTTCCAGATCTTAGACATCCATTTGAGATCCAAACAGATGCAAGTGATTATGCTATGGTAGAAGTTCTCATGCAACATTGTAACCCTATTTCATTTCATTTTGAAATTTTTAATGGAGCTGTGACTAATTATCCCACCTATGATAAAGAGTTATATGCATTGGTACAAAGTGTAAAGAAATGGAAGCACTATTTGACGGGGAAAGAGACCATTATACATATTGATCATTAGCCATTGCAACACTTACAATCTCAGTCAAAGTTGCAGCAATCAAGACATTTCAGATGGATGGGATTTATACAACAATTTCATTTGTTTATCAGGTACAAAGAGGGAATCTACAATAAGGTAGCTGATATGATCTCTAGGTCTATTGTAAATTCATATATTATATTCACGCATAATTCAGTTATGCATGAAAGTTACATTGAACAATATGCATATGATAGTGATTTTCAAGATGTGTATGAAAGCTTAAGCCAAGGAAACCAAAATGAAGAGTTATATTATCATGTGCATAACAGTTTGTTGTATCGCTTGGGGAAGTTATGTATACCACATGGAGAAAGAAACAATATCTTAAGGGAGGCACACACTTCATTGATTGTTGGACATTTCGGTGTAGGAAAGATAGTAGCGAATCTCCAAAGGTATTGTTATTGGCCACACATGATTGATAGTGTTTCTCGTTTTATTATAGGATGTTCTTTATGTGCAATAAGTAAGCCTAGTTATAGAAAACTTGGATTGTACACTCCACTTCCGGTTCCTTTACATCCTTGGGAGAGTATCTCAATGGATTTTGTAGGTGGTCTTCCAATGTCAAGGAAAGGCCAGGATTACTTGTATGTTATGGTAGATAGGCTCAGAAAAATGTGTTTTTCGATGCCATGTAAGAAAAAAATTACAGCTGAACAAACCACTAATATTTTCTTTCAAAATTTATGGGTTCATTTTGCTATTCCTACTTTTATTGTAAGTGATCGAGATTCCCGGTTTGTTGGGAATATTTGGTCAAAATTATGGGACATGATGGACACAAAGTTGAAGAAGAGTACAACATTTCATCCACAAATAGATGGTCAAACTGAGGTGGTATACAGGACAATCATTTATCTTCTTAGAGGCTATTGTAGCAATAATCCCAAGTTGTGGGATGAATAATTGCATTACATTCAACATGCATACAATGGGGCAAAGCATTCTTCCATAAACACATTGCCATTTGAGGCATGTTTTGGGTACTTTCCAAGGTCGCCTTTGGACTTCATCTTTGAGAAATTTGTCGCTATAGATGGTCATAGTGACATAGATAAGGCAAGGAATTTCATTGAGAAAATTTAGTTGGTACATCACACAGTGCAAGAACAACTTGAAAGGAGTCAAAGTAGCTACAAGACAAGGCATGATAAACACTGTGTTGATCACAAATTCCAGGTTGGAAATGAAGTTTTGTTATATATCATAAAAGAAAGACTGCAATGGGAAGGTAAAAAGCTCAATTCAATCTGTTATGGTCGATTTAAAATTCTAGAAAAGATTGGTACTAATGCCTTTAAGCTATATTTTCCTCCTTATATGCAAATATATTTTGTTGTTAATGTTGAGAATTTGAGATTGCTTTAGCATACTTTGATTGATGACCAAGGAGAGCATGTTCAACTGCCATCAATAGATGATTTCTCGCTATAATATCTTGATGAAATTCAACAAGATCTCATACTTGACAGAAGAATCACAACTTCAAGGACAAGGAATTCCGAATACCTTAGAGTGGGACTAAAGGGAAAAAATCCTTCAAAGTCCAAATGGATGGAGAGTGAAATGGTGAGGGAGTTGTACCCTCACATGCTGAACAATTGATAGTATGTTTTGGGGTCCAAAACGCTTCTAGTGGGGAGGAATGATCAGAGGCTTAGTATTTAGCTAAAAAATGAAAGTGCACATAAATGATCCAAACTGGAATAACCAAATAGATCTCGTCACCAAGATTCCAATGCAACTCGTTTCATCAAAATCCAAGTGCGTATGAGTAAGTTATGGTATGTTGTTCATTTTTTCAAACAGGTAAAAAATGTGCAGAATAGTGATAAACTAATGACTTGGCAGTCTAGTCAACACCTCATGAATCTTCAAGAATATTCTCCAGATTTCAACCAGTGACACTGTGATAAGTGTCAAAATTAGATTCGCCAATGTTTCTTAGGGAAGTTGAATTTTTTTCCTCCTAATCCTAAGTTTGAAATTTCCTCTATGGTGGATTATTATTCTAATGGTGAATTTTAAGCCAATGGAGAAGGGCCATGTGGCACAGCCAGAGGTTGCCACATGCCCTCCCCCATGGCAATGTTGGATGGCATACATTATTATATTCCAAGGTCGAAATTCGAGCGCATATATGTTTTATTCCAAAGTTTGAATCAAAGGTGTTTGGCACATATTATTTGCAATGTATTACATACATCAACAAAGAGTTATTATAACCCAAAATTTTCAACTTTGGTTATGGGTTAATACATATTGCAACAAAATTTTATGGCGAGGCTCGAGGTTGAACCCACGACCACCCACGCCATAGTTCCAACACTCTACCGTTATACCATCCACTATGTTCCTTACTCTATAAGGACACCACCACTATTTGAAGTTTGTAATGGGCCAAGGTTGGGGTCCAGAGGGGGCCGACCCCCTCTCACATGTCCATGCGCTCATAAATGATGACTAACACCAATTCCGATGGAGTTTTAAAATGGACTTAAGCCATTATTATTATTGCTAATTCATGGTTAAGCCACGTTAATCCATAGTTAGCACTAAAATGTGTTTTGCGTTAAATTGTTCATTAACTGCACTTTAAACTCATGCTTATCATTTATTAAGTGTGGCTTATCTTGGCATAGCTTTTGGAGGACCCTCCAAATGTGGGGAATCTCCATTTTTAGTGGAGTTAACTAGCGGACTTCCAGAATTAGTGGAGAAAAACTAGGAAAAATGGTTTTTCCATAACTGAGGCAATGTTCGACCAATTTTGGCTTAGGAAGAGTCATTCTTGGTATATTTTGATGCTTTTGTTCCATTGGAGCAGGTTGCGGAGGAAACAGGATACTTTAAACAACACTTTTTTATAATTGAATCTAATACAAAAGCCCAAGCTATGAAGCTGGACCAAGGAGATGTAGCCCAGGAGGGGTGAACTCCTTCATCAAAAACATGTATATTTGACTCTATTATTTTTTATTGGTATGTTCTTATATGTTGTTGTTCAAAATTGAATTTCCAAGATTTTAAGTTCATGAAATACACATAATCGCATCAAGTTTATTGAATTTTCAATCATATTCACATGTATAAACCCTTGCATAAGGAGCAAACCAAAGCGCTTTCATGTTAATTCTGAAATTGATATTACCACAAAATTAACTAACAATAAATTTCAAATCATATTAGCTAGCCTAAGTGTTTATTGTTAATGTTAGGCTACCTAATAAATCTTTCATTATTTTAATCAAATATTTCAAACTATGGTATTTTTGCATAGTTTTTGGAACTTTAATGAGGCCTCTACAAGATAAGAATTTATTTGTTAACCAGGTATTTCAAACCCAACACTACCACCCTATATAATAACCCCGAGATTTGGACATTGTGCTTCATAGTCTGTCGTCCAGTGATAATGAAAAAATAAAAATTTAACACTTAAGGGATCCCTCTCCAGTTCTAGGAATAACTTGAACCTAAAGTTGTTTGAGTTGGTTTCTCAACGTAGTTTCCTAGCCAATAATATCCTTTGAGAAAAATTGCAATATAGAGGATGAAGAACTTTAATTTGGGCTCTTATAATTTAGATTTGACATTGGAAGACAAGGGAATAACCATTTAGAGGTAAGCCATGGGACAAGAAAAAATGAGTCAAGTTTCAAGAAAAATAGAAAGGTATGGCACAATCTAATTTTACAACTTGATAAGATAAAAAATGATTGTTATTATTGTGGGAAACTTGGTTCACGATTCTAGTGCATCACTCCATATGGCTTATAATCATGCTTATAATAATGGTTCGTTTAATGAATATTATGAGAACATTGATGAAACATATGTTTACATAGGATAACAAATAATGTAAAGTTCAAGGTTATCAAGTAATAGGTGTGAATTTGCTTAATGGACAAGAGAGATAGATCAATAATGTGATGTATGTTTCTGGCATAAAAAAGAAACATATTGTTGTTAAATAAATCCGATATTTCTACAAGTTTATTGCCACGGGTAGCATAATTGGAGGATTGTATAATCTAGATGTGACTAGGACAAGTCATCAAGCTTTCGCATCTACAAAAATTTCAACGAAAGAGTTGCATCATCAAAGGTATGGGTATTTAAATCACAACGATTTAATGTTACTTCAAAATAAACAATGGTTGAAGGTATTCCTATTATGAAGAATGATCATGTTGAATGTGAAGCATGTGCACTTGGCAAGCAACCGTTAGAGATGAATTTCTTGTACATAAAGTGAAAATACAGAGGGAAATACTTGTATTGATTCATACTGATGTATGTGGACGTATGAAAACTATATCTCTTGGTGAAGCATAGTATTTTATTATTTTTTATTATGATAGATCTAGGTATGATTGAGTCTATTTCATGAGAAATAAGAGTGATTATTTTTAGTAATTTAAAGAATTCAAAATATGGTGGAAAAATAAATTGAAAAAAGAATTAAAATTCTCAAATTTGATAAGGGGGGAGAATAAAAATCAAGAGCATTTAA